>CM035148.1:16312887-16914553 GCA_020205605.1 Panax ginseng
GTTTATTTGTGAAGCATCATCACTATTCCGGATATATTTTTTTAGACTCGATGACTAAAAATATTATTCAACTCTTGTCAATGTATCAAAAAAGCATTCAAGATATTTTTCTTGTATAAAAAATTATTGAACTTTCAGAAAATGTCAAAAATAACCAAAAATTAACCCTATGAGCTGGCATGTAATCTGGTCAAATTTTGGTCATTTTTGATATTTTTTGAAAGTCCAGTGATTTTTGGTGAAAAACAAGATATATACTATTTTGTATATATTTTTTTCTAGTTTGACTAGAGTTTTTTCAATCATCAAGTCTTTTTCTTCAAATGAATTTTGTAGATTTACACTTTAATTACCTTAATTATTTATATGGCATATAGGATGCAGATATTCAAATTAAATTCACATTTCATGAGCTAAAGTAGTTGAATATATATAGGAAAATTTTCTCTAACCAACAAAAAAAAAACAAAGACGAACCGAACTATAGCGACGGTTTTCTGAGATATAGCGACGGTTCAAACCGTCGTCTTATATATAATCGGCTATAGCGACAGTTAATACCTTATATTTCTTTGTAGGACTTCAATCTTAGCTGTGAGGTTGGCGAATTCAAGGGACCAGTTATCCTGTTCACATTTTAAAATATATATGTGAGACAAAAGAGAGCCGTTTCTGTTACTATATTGATTTTTCTCAACGGAGGGAATTTAATACAACCATATATACTTTACTGGAAAAAATTGGTTCAATCTTCCCCACTGAAAATCAGAGGTTAGAAAAGATTACTCGCCTGAGGTTCAGCATCAGTTGCACCAAGTTGTTTCTCAGCAGAAGAGTACCTCTCGTACCTTTCCAGAATTGTATTCATACTGCCAAACGGAAAGAGAGCAGAGGATGAACTCCACTATGCAAACAAATAAATAAATAGATGCATGTAAACCAAAGTAGAAATTAGCTAGTTTTAGAGGGGGGAAAAAGCCTAATGGTACTAATTCCACTTCTAAATCCAGGTAGAAAAAGGGAATCTCAAGTAACTTTATATATATAGGACAATGATCCACAATTAAAGTTGTGGTTATATTATGTCGAGAAGGTATTGTCGAAATGGGAAGGGATTGGATGGACGAGGCAGAAACTAAAAATACGCGAAGTAGGGTGTCATAACATATTCGCCAGCAGCCTAGGCCAAGCCAAGGGCAATTGGGTCCAGTCCGACGTCGCGGACGATTTTCAAAGCAAAATGCAACATTTGATGTTGTGACATGTATTTCATGGTGACGACACAGATTTCGAGATTTTTGACAATTTCACGTATTCCGAAGCATCGAGTCGGATATATAACACAATTTAAGAACTAAATAACGCGTATATCCGTTTGAAGCATACTAGAAGCTTTAAAGACATTATGTAAACATAAGTTTACATATACATGGAAAATATATCCATGTAATGAGATACGTTGATGCTATTGAAAGCTATCTCTCAGCTATATCTCGGAATTGAATAATTTTCAAGATATAAAGCAAAATTTATGTAAATAGAATCAAAAACTCAATATTTGACATAAATAAGCAATGTGAGGTATAAGATATATAGATAGTATATGTCTACCTACAAGCTATGCGAATGAAGCAAGTTTGTGCATTATAGGTGAGACGTATATGCAAAAGCATATATATCCCTCATATATGAACAAAATATAAAAAGTGATGTGATGTAAACATGTTAAGCATCATAAGATACTATACATGCGAAATGGAGTCTAAGTTGCTCACAGAAGCGAAATTAAGCTATAAATGCACTATATAACTATAAGTTTACATATAGATGCATATTAAGCCTGTAAAAGCAATGTAAAAAGTTTATAAACCATAAATGCAATGTATTAGTGTTTTAAAAGTCTTATTGAAACTTTTTACGATATTATGACTATATTAAGCAGAAACCTAAAATATTCTAAAGGAATATGGAAGTTTCTTGAAATAAGAATATCAAATATTGATATAGTTTATGTCAGTGTTTATTAGCTATATAGGTTATGGGATATGAATGTATGACTAATGTATGCATACAGGTGAATATAATTTTGTAGGATTCATGAGGTGAAGTTAAACTAAGATTTATCTCGATCGATAAACATCGGTCAAGGCAAGTTTTCCAGTTTCTTTGTGATATATACTATAAATTGGTTATTGTATGAGAACTTTAAGAATATGTTGAATTACATGTTACATGCTATAAACTGTGAAAGTCAGTATATAACTAAGCTTATTGAGTTATGGAACTCAATGTATATGATATATGATATATGATATGAACATATATTATTTAAAGTGATGATGCATAAATGGTACAAAGGATTATGAGATATATGTTGAGCATGCAATTGTGTGCTATGTGTAGCATGATAACTATTAGATTTGCTCAATCTTACAAAAATAAACTTTTTGTAGGTACAAGATTCAATGTTATATATGATGATTAATATTTGGATGATATGGATAAGAAGACGAGTAAAGGAATATTGTTTCCTTTAGTTAAAGCTTAGATGGTACTATGATAATGTTGTACAATATGCAAATGTGTAAATTTCTGAGATATTCAATAAATGTAGAATATTTATTGTGACAATTGCTTTATAAAGTGAAGCAATGTGGTAATAGTATTATACAAGAAAGATTATGTAATAAGAATGAGTTAATATTTACTCTGATAAAGGAATCATTAAATAAAATTGATTCTGCAATATATGTAATCATAAAGGTTGCGATTCATAGAACGAATAAAAGAAAGACAAAAAAGTTTTAATTATTCGTATTTTCAGCTGTTATTTCATTAAATTATGATGTAAAGCTGAAACAAGCTAGTATTTATTAACGCACAAGATCGGGAAAAAAAATAGTCACGATTTTGGAAACGTTACAACAATGAAACATATTCAGCTGATATCACTTCATCCGAGAGGTTTGAAAAGATGGTTAGTTAAAACTTGATAAAGTTGATGGGAGAAAAAATCCAACAAAATATGTTGACGAAGGTAGTTAGATAGAGGAAAGTTGAGCCTTTGCTCAACTTTAATTAATATATGTTAATGATTGAAAGTGTTGGCGGTTGATTATGAAATTATTTGAAGGAGAAGTGCATATATCAATCTTCAAGTGGGAAATTGTTATTGGTGAAACTTGATTCAAATTTTAATTCACAAGTGGTTGTAAAGTTATCCCAAAGCTAATTCAGCATGTTCCTAGAGCAGAAGATCGGTAGGTCCAGGGTTTCTTATATTGTGTTATATAAAAAAGAGATTATGCAATTGTAAGGTGTACAAATTTTCAAAAGATAGTGAAACTAAATTAGCTTTGGATTAGCACAACATTTTGATGAATTTGAGTGGTTCGAAATTCGGCTCTAGATCGACTCAAAAAATTCGAGTTAGACTCGAGTTTGATATTTAAATGAGTCAAATTCGAATCCATTTTGATAGACACTTATATGAGTTGTAATGAGCGCTGTTTACTGGTTCACTCATTTAGAATATCAATTTTAATTTTTTTATCTCGCTGATCCCTACTTGATACATATTCGTTGATTGATTCAAGAGTGATATTATCATCTCTTTAACTTTTTTATAAGACTCGAGATATAGTTTAAAGAGTTCTAATTTTAAATCATTCCAAATAGTTCATTGAATTAATTTGAACTATATTATCATTATATAAAGGGTTTTGTTGCATATTGAACCCTAAATTAAGTATACACTCTTTTACACTTCGTATCCCTAAGTTTAAATGCTCACATACCTCTATTCAAATTACCGTTAAGTAACCATTAATGACATTTTTGTTATTTCTCTCCAGAAAAGTGGCTGGAATTGTCATGTGTTCCGTTAGTCAAAAATAACCCGAAAATAATAAAATGTAATTTTAAAGGCCTAAACGATAAGAGTATAAATACGATTTGACCTAATTTTTTATACATTTGACCGTATAAAAACTTTGAAAACCTAATTAATTAGCTTAAGTAATACATTTATATAACTAATACAATAAATTACAAATTTATAAACCTAATTTTATTTTCTTTTTTCTCTTCTTTCCCATCTTCATAATCTTCCTCTTCCCTTGTAACTATTCATGAAACTCTAAAATCTCAAACTAAAAATCATAATTCGTTTATCATCTTTAAAATTTTGCCCAATCTCAAACCCAATTTATTTCTCTTTATAAGACACAACCTATCATGAGTAGAGGAAGAACCAAAAACCCAAAAACCAGAAACTCAAATCTCAAATCTCAACACTCATAAATTCAAAACCACAATCAATATTGTCCTTCCCCATCTATTATCTGATACACCAAACCCAGAAAAATCCAAAAAATAAACCCATAACAGAAATACAAACCCAAACAAGAATCCTAAATCCATAAGTAAATAAAAAAAATCAAATTCATAACTTCAACTATTAAATCTGGTGTTTGTTATTGAACATTCATTACATCCAGATCACCAAGTATAAGATCAAATCCAAATCGAGCACTTGATTTAATCATCCATGGTGATCGGAACCAAAACCAGTCGCATCAATCATAGATCTAGGTATGAACCTTCCAGATCTTTCACAAAAATTCGCCATATTTTGAGTGTAACACCCCAGTCCCACATCGAAAGATATGAAAAAATTTTATCCATGTATAAGGAATTAAGTTACTACTAATAGTACCTTCAAGTTATGACCTTTTGGATGAGGCTGTGGTGGGCTATAAGATGACTCAAGAAGATACTATTGGGTCAGTGGTTTAATACTTTATTTGGTTGAATTTGATTCGTTAAGGACTTGGGATTTGACCTGAGATTTGCTCCGGACTCAGGATTTGACCCGGGTTGTTTCATCTAGGACCCTTGGGTTGATAATGAAGATGGAGATCAAATGAAGATGAAAATGAAAATAAATGGGATAAATATATGTAGATTTTCACTCTATTTTGATTTGATGAACAAAATGAGATATCGATGGAATTAGTTATATATATATATATATAGTTGTATATTTTGATTCTTTATTTTGTTAATCTAGTATTTCACAGGTATTTCTACAATTTAATTAAGTTAAGTATGATATTTATACGGTCAACTATATTTAAATATTAAATTGTGACAAGTGACCATTTTTCCATAAAAAAATTGACTGAAAATCTAAATAGGGTCCATCGTGGTTACTTAATGGTATTTTGGGTAGTGAGCGTTTAAAACTCGAGGTACGAAGTGTAAAAGGTGTATACTTCGGGTGCGATATGCAATTAACCCTTATATAAATGATCCCGTTATAATTCGTGTATGTTTCAAATACTCGTGCGTAGCTCAATTAAAAAAATGATTCAATCGAGTCAAACTTGAGTAAAATAAAATGAGTTGAATTCGAATTTGAGCAAAGATTACAAAAGTATATTCAAATTCGAATCTAAGTATATTTAAAAAGTTTCGAGTAGAATTTGAGAAAGATACTATTCAACTCAATTCAGATAATTCACTTATTCATTTACTTTTAATGAAATTTGACACATAATATAATACTGATCAGTTGGAAAAAGCTGATATGGCAAAAGAGAACCAATGTAATAATAATAATACCGATACTAATAATGATAATAATAATAATAAAATAATAATATCGATAAAAATAATAATACCGATAAAAATAATAATAATAATACCGATAATAATAATATTAATAATAATAATAATGCTAATTATAATAATTATAATAATAATAGTATTATTAATAATACCGATAATAATAATAATAATATCGATAATAATAATAATAATATTTATAATTTCCTTAATTATATTTTTTAATAATTACATAAAACTCATTTGATATTAATTATGAAATAATTAAATATATTTTTTTGATTTATGTTATTGTATTTTATATATTTTTTACTAAGTTTTTTTATATCTTATTTAAAAAGAATTTCTTTCATTTTCTCCATAAAATTTGTTCATTTCCACTTAAGCGTGCTATATCATGCATAAAAATTTCATGTGAGCTTTCTCTCTCATATGTGTCAAATTCTGTTAAAAGCCAAATGGTTTTTGTAACGATTTGTTAGAAAACTAAAGTTCAATAAGTTGAATGTAAGAAGAAAAAATTTAGTGACTCATTTATAAGTTGATCTAAAGTAGGGTGACCAAAAAAGCATTTATCCCCGATTCAGAATCATTTTTTCCTTTGGATTTTTTTCACGGAATGGGACCTTAAATATACTAAATTTGGCAAACAATATGCATGAAGAAAAAAACGAGGATCCCAAATTGGTGAAGGTAGCTTATAACAAAGTAGAAGAAATATGTCGTCGATATCTTCAGCCTTGTATGAAATTTGGAATACTTGGGAAGATTACTTCATTCAATCAAAAATATACGAAATACATGTGTTAGATTCAGTTGAGGGATGTCTACTCTATCTAAAAATGAAATTCGAATTATAAATTTTCATAATTTAAGAAGAAAAATAACAATAACAATAATCAGGAAACAACCGTTAAAGACATGCTAAATCTAATTAGCATATATGCAATCACTCATTACCTATCACCTTAACCAAAAATAACTCTCTGAATGGAAGAGAATTCAAGCTCTCAAAAGATAAAAAAAATGGCTTCCACAAGAGTAAAGAAAGAATGAAAAATCTAACCCTAAGTTAAGAAAATCAAAATTCCACAAAAGGGAAAAACAAAACCACAAAGGAAGAAAAATAGATTATTGACAACCAAAAGATCTAGGAGAGGGTCTGGTCTTTTCAAAAGAGAGAAGAGACCCTTCCCAAATTTAAATTTAAAGTTTGGTGGCTAAGATTTTTGGCTAGAGAAAAAAGAGAACTAAAAAGAAAATGCTAACAAAAATTTGAATAGCTAGTTCGTTATAATTATTTTTTAGCAGTTCAATATTAGGAATTTCAAAAGTAAAAATAGCAAAACCTTATTGGTAAACTGTAATTTCCAAGTTACAAGATTTTTATATGGATGTGGGTAAAAATAATCTGCAATATCTGAAGGGCCATGCACGTGTCTTAAGAAGAATCAACAAGGTTTAATTAAAAGACATTTAAATCCATCGAGGTCATATGGTACACTAGTCATAAGGGTGAAAAACCTTAATTCAAATTGAATTTTTGTCCAAATCAACAATCGAAATTGAACTCAATAAAAAGCTACAAAACCTTACTTTACCGTATACAATTTTATTGAACCTAGGGAAGATTAACTAAACAAATTCAGTATGAAGAAATATATATAAATTAGTAATATACCAATATTTACTCCATTTATTAATCCCAATCATTTGACATTTGTCATATTTTGACTTACCCCTAGGTATGTTTGTATCATATCCATGGTACGTACGTAGCTTCCTTCAGTCTTATATCTAACACACATATACCACAATATAATTCAAAACAATAGCAACAAATTCAGCATGCAGTAACTTAACTAATTGATAGGTAGAGGGATTCCCCCATCCAAACTGATCATTTATATGTTTGTTGAATTGGAGTTGTCTAGTGGCACTAAACTGGAACAAGATCCGTCTAGACGCGGATATCTTATTCAATACTTTCTATTGTATCAATCAATTTAGAATAGTCTGCAGTATATATTCTGTTCCACAACAAGAATAGTCTCATAAATTTATAAAAATTAAAAATATATTTTTATTTTACGTATATTTATAACATAACAAGTTATTAATTTAGTAAATATTGTGTCATAATATTATCACCAAAAAAAGTAGAAGATAGAGAATTAGAACTGTCATTTAAGATTGTAAAAAGTAGAACTGTCATTTAATTTCAATATAATTAGTTTTCGTCCTCCTGATTTGCTTATGCCCTACTACTTGCTGAAGTACTAATGATCGAGTCTGTCACAATATTGACTCATTACTTTTTAATGCACATTCACAGATGATGTTCCTATTGTGATCATTGACAGTAAATAAACTTAGGTTACATTAACTATTATCAAATTTATAATTCGGTCTATAAAGTAATTGGACTTACAATTTGCTACATAAATTACCTAGCTAATTGCATACAATGTCTCCCTCTTTCAAATTCAAATTCCGGCTGAAATTGACCAGAATAATCGGCCCAACCAACAACTGATTGATTTTTATACGATTTGACCGTTAAATACGGGTTGTTTGTATACTAAATTGATTTTTATACAAAGAAAATGTGTTTATGACATTAAAACAAATCAAAAAGATTAGAAAATAAAATAAATAGATTAAAATAGAAATTAAATAGACTAAAACCATATTTGAGGACATAAACCATATTAACAACAAACAAACAAAAATTTATCCCAAGACATAACACAAACAACAAACCTCAACCCCAATTCTTCAACACAAAGATTTGATGGACAGAAAATCAAATTCATTCAAGACCTTCAATAAACTCATCACAAAATCAAACTGCCAATCCATTATCAACACCAATCATTTGTACCAACCAAACAAGATCTAACAACGTATATTTAATCGAAGAATCATCCTGAAAGGAGTACAAATCCAACGGTACCTATGAAAACCCAATGACGACGGTTTGATTTAGGAATTGCAGATCTATACATTAACGATGATTATGGGTTCAACTGTCAATATTGGAACTCGACTGCAACAAGAACTTCTTTACAGTGGCGGTAATGATGAGGTTTATTTTTATTTTTGCTATTTTTCCTTCTTCTATAAACAATGATGGTTGTAAGCCGCTTAATTATAGATTGGGTATTGTGATTAAGATTATTGATTTGGAGAATTTTTTTTATTTTTTATTTCATAAAATGGGTGATTTAATTAAGTTTAGGAAGAATATGAGTTTGAGGTTTATTTGGATTCATAAAATGGGTGATTTAGGTTTGGGAAGAATTTGAGTTTGAAACTGGAATTGAAAAGATAAGAGAGTAAATTTTTGAATATTTTGAATATTATTTTATTTAGTGTTTAATTAAATTAATTACTATTTATACATAAAAAATTAAAAATTGATTATTACTTTTAGAATATAATGTTATAACTAAAGTTTGAAAATTAATTATTACTTTTAGAAAATGCTTGGCATATACAGTTATTAGTAGTTTTGTGATAAAGGATTGGCGGCCGGCCAAGGCAAACGTATAGCTAGCTCTAGGACGAGTTATTTTATTAGAGCATTTTCAGTAAGGTGAACTATATCATAGATTATATTTAGCCTATATGACATCAATTCGTGAGATAGTCTTTCAATTCTTCTAGCAAATGGAATATCTCATTGACTATAATATTAAAAAATTATATTATATTTAATAAATTATTGTTCGCCCAATCATTCTTCCATACTCCCATTTAAATATATTTAAAATTATAGTTCACTAAATTTTAGTTCCTTGATATAGTCTCTTTGGCTCAATAAAAATCTCATAAACTATATTTAATCTTATTGCTGGAGCGAAATCTGCGTCATAGACTATATTTAATCTAGAATTTGTGCTTCTCCGGCACGCTGGAGATGCTCATAGACTAATTTCTCTTAAACTTTCCGACAGGTTTGTTAGTATGTATATAGATTTCAAAACAAGGTCTTTTAGCCGTTGGAAAGCCAAAGTATGTTACTGTTACGTACTTCCATAATCCTTGAGGCTGATAACTTGTTACCCAATTCTTAGTTCCACAATATGATATACGATACGTACGTACGTACCAACCAATTAAGAAAATTCATTATTATTTTTATACAGTACTCTCCTCTTGTTATACACATGTATAGTTCGTACTATTCCTTACTTTCATTCTGCTGAGACAAAGGAGCAAATGTTGACACAATGTAGGTGTTAATTAGGAGGAGATAACCGTTGAATTCTATGGTATATTACTGGTGTGACCTACGAGCATCGATGAATATACATATATATACAGGGGTTACATCCACAGCAACCGGTTGCTGTGGAGCAACTCCTTTTTTAGCTTGTTAAATTTTATTTTTTATTTTTTATTTTTTTTGACTTCAGCCGAAATTTCAACAAATCAAAAAAGAGTTTGGTTTAGTCAGCCAATAACTTGATTAGACGTGAACCAAAATAACAAGTAGTCAATAAAATAATAATTAAAAAGTTTTACTCCATCCATCTACCTAGTAGTAGTAGGTACTAAGGTAGTACTATATACTTCAATTAGTACATCACAATATATAAAAATAAACTCCTGTAAAATGAAACTGAAATTTAATATTCTCAAGAACTAGTGTAATTTTTTTATCATGGAATCATAAGAGCTAAATATTAATGGAGTAAATATATTCATCAACGGTACTACTTATAACTAGTGTAACTTATGCGAAGTACAGTACTTAATTAATTGATTTGTGTCCAGTGTCCACTTCTAATGACATGACTAATTAAGTTGTTCAATATATACTCATCCGATCCACTTTATAATTTTAAACTAATATATACATATACTAGCTGGGTCCCGTGCCTTCAACACTACATGAATGGTAGGATTTATCTCAAATTTTAGACAATCTAAATGATTTATTAGTTGTATTTTGTTAAATAGATAGTTATATGTTTTTACAAGTGATATAGGATGGTAAGTATATATATTATATTGATCGGCCCAGAAAACTAGCTTCAATAATATTGTCACTAGTGCTGATGCATGACTACTAACTGAACGATGAGATGCTGCAGCTAGTCAGCTACTATATATATATGCTGAGCTGGATATACCTACATATACACTCTATTTCTAAAGAGGATCGGAGGGAGAGGAAGAGAGCATGGAATTAAGCAGGAGGCTAGCTAGCTGTGTGATCGAGCAAATTAATATTGACCAAAAGATATATATATATATATATATATATATATATATATATATATATATATATATAGTATCTAGTATATTTTTAGAAATTATATATGGGGTAATGCAAGAGAGATCGATGCAATTTAAACATATATAGCCATTTTGTTTCACATGAAAATAAAAATAAAAAACAATAAGGAGCTAGAGAAGCACATGAAATAACTGTTAACTGAATATGAAGAAAAAGACATTAAGAGAAGAAAATAATTAGGGAAAGTGATTTTGGGGGGGGGGGGGGGGAGGGTAGGAGTTAAATTAAATGAATATCAGATAGATAGATAGAAATAGAAATAGAAACAGACCTGGAATCAGTGGAGTACTCAAAGAGCTTTCCCTTAGTAGAGAAGACAATGAGAGCGACTTGAGCATCGCACAAAACGGAGATCTCATGAGCCTTCTTCAACAATCCGGATCGGCGTTTGGAGAAGGTCACTTGCCGACTAATCTTGTTCTCGATCCGCTTCAGCTGAACCCTACCCCTCCCCATTTATTTATTTCTATATTTATATTTATATTATTAATTCCTCCTCATCTTCTTCTTCTCAGGATTAATAATTAATTATTCTTCGTTTATAGCTAGCCAGCTAGCTCAAAAAAACCCTAAATCCTCATAGCTTATAATAATGAATAAATTGATCAGTAAGGGAGGGAGTGATGGGAAGGGCTTAGCTAGGTAGCTATTATTGGCAGAACTAATATATATATATATATATATATATATATATATATATATATATATATCTTGAATTGGTTAAAAAATTGCAGGGGTATGAATTTGTGTGTGGGTTTCTATTTTGGTGGGGTACTTAATTAGATGAGTAGTAGTTGTAGAGAAGGAAAGGTGGTGTGCATATTTATAGACATGTACCTATACATATAGCACTAGTATATATAAACACTTTCCTTATTATTCATATACTACAATAAGTATACAGCATGAATGAAATGAACGGCCATAGCCCAAGTTATTAAAAGGGTGAGGTTGAGAGAGGGAAAGAAAAAGGAAAGAGAGAGCGAAAAAGCCCTGTGAGGGGTTCATAAAAACCGGGATGGTATTGGGAAGATGTGTTGTCGACTTTCGATTGGTGAAGGTACTAGGTAGTCGTTACTGCCTCGTTTTGGTCCACATATTTTTGGGAAGCCGTACGATGTCCCTAATGCCTACGCTGTGGGACCAACTTACATTACTTAATAGAGTAATGGAATGATTTTAGTCAATTAATCAATATATTGTTACAGGTTTAGAGATAATTCTTTTGTGTATTAGTATTGTATTAATTAATTGATTAACTTACCATTCATAATAATCGGATTCATAAAATAAATACTCCCTCCAATATATATAAGAATCATAATAATTTCTTGAAATTAATATAAGATTTTTCAATTTAAATTTTTATAAATTTATTTAATTTCAAATGACACAATCATGAAATTTGTGGACTGTGTAAATAGAAATATTATTTGCAAATGTTAAATAAATTATATAAATTTAAATTGATATATTCTTTTGATTATTTAATATGATCGATATAATTTCAAAACAACTGATTTTTAAGTATAATTTTAACTCTAGCTAAAAATATAATTGTGATGGCATGATAATAATTGATAGATTTAAAATAAATAATATATATATAAATAAAAATTGACATCATTTTATAATTTCAAAATATAAGTATCACATTTTTTTCATTAAAAAAGTATTATACTTTTAAACTACATTTCTCTATTGACATATTTATTATGTTATGCTGCTGACGTCACTTCTTAATCCTCTTGTTACGTCCCCCTCTCTGTATTTGTTTTCCATATATATATATATATATATATATATATATATAAAAAAAATCGAGGTACACATCCTGCTTAAATTTAAAATATATACAGTCTACGATAATAGAGTTAAGTCACTCTACGATCGTAGACAGAATAGTCACCGACAGATAGTAGAATAGTCACTCTACTACTGTACAAACGTATAGTGGATTCTCATATAGTAGAATAACTATTCTACGATAGTAGATTGAATTAACTCTACTATCATAAACTATGTACATTTGAGAGTTTACAGAGTTGTGTAGCTCCATTAATCTCATATATATATATATATATATATATATATATATATATATATATATATATAACTACTTATCGGGTGTGATATTTACTCTCTTATTTGGTAGGGTAGATTGGGCTCATTTATTAATTTATTCCATTGGACTTTTATAATTAAGTCGTAAGGGCTTGTTGGGCCAGTCAACGTGTTAGCTTTATTTAAATCCTATAGACCGGTTCGTTTCATTTGGATTAACCCATTGGGTCACTTAATATCTATTACTTTGACTTGTAATGATGATATAGCATGACAGTTGACCGAGATATCTGCCATGCATTAATGTGGATGGGATTATAAGCCGTGGCCAGTAAAAATTAAGGGCCAAAAGCAAGGATAAGTTCCATGCAATTGGGCAGAACCCATCGATCGGAGGGTGTCGTCAAGTAGTAGTGGGTGGCACAAGAATCCAAGCAAAGATAGTATAACCTAAAGAGGAAGCCATCGCCTGCAGAAGTGCGTTCTCACACATATTGATTTTTCAGATTCTCCCATATACACACGATCGAGAATTATTATCTCTCTCGATACACTTAGACATTACATTCCTCCATTGTTAACTTTTTGAACACATACTAATTCTCATGCCCGAAATATCCCAAGACGGAACCGTAAAATCCAAGCTTTTGTGTTATTTGTGTTTATTATGCGAGATCGGGGCGTCTTACGTGATTGGGGCGTGGAAAAGATCCCAGCGTTAACATTGGCGCTTGTAGAAGGAGGGCTTTTGAGTTCTAGTGTCATTAAAATTTTCAATCACAATCGTTTAACCTACTTTGGAAGATGATGAGGAGTAGGGACGATGCAGCGCCGGAAGCGGCGATGGCTTTTAGGCTTTATCACTTTGCCTCGTGTTTCGATGAAGGATCGTCTGGGTCTTTCAAAAGTGCTCACGAGAAAGCACGGCCTCTAAGCATAATTCGGAGATCTCCGTCTCAAGAAGATTCTGGCGGGGCGATTTAAGATTGGTTTTGGTCTGCGGATGAGGAGCGAGATCATGGTCGAGGATGTGTGGAAGGCTCACCACCAA
This sequence comes from Panax ginseng, assembly GCA_020205605.1. Classification (NCBI taxonomy): domain Eukaryota; kingdom Viridiplantae; phylum Streptophyta; class Magnoliopsida; order Apiales; family Araliaceae; genus Panax; species Panax ginseng. Next base: position 16,326,939 of record CM035148.1, read on the forward strand.
GATTTATCATAAAGTAGTCGAAGATAGAGCCGCCAAGTTGGCGAAGATGGCGGATGAAGCGAGATAGAGAGCCATGGAGGTCCTGTTAAAGCAAATAGAAGATATAAGCCGAAACGAGATGCTTGGTGTGCGGGAATCTGGATTTAAACATCTATCCATGACCAAATCCAGAAGGACGGAGTGGACATAAGGAGGAGTCGCGACGAAAGGGTAAGGCCAAAGGCGTTCCATGCGTGTTTCTAGGGATCATTCTCGGTAGGAGGAGATCGAGGAAGCGAGAACTCCGTGGGCCTCGAAGAAGGCAATAATGGTCGTTACTCTCCGGCATCGAGATGATTATCGACAAAGGAGTCGAGTCGAGGGAGGTCGTGCCAAGTCGTGGAAATGGACTATCAACGTGATCATTCTCACCATAAGGAAAGAGTTGTGTACCAAAGCGGATCGAAGAAGTCCTCCAGGCGATGAGGATCGGCAGAGGAGGTCGATCCTCTCGGAGACATAATGTTGTTCACGAGAAAGTGGTTTCCCATAGCTTTGAAGGCGTTGATTTTCTGGTAAAGGAGCCGAGAGAGCTCGAAAAGCAATCTGGTGAGGTCCAAAGCAGTGAAGGACGCCCGGAAAGAAAGCATCCCTTTTCCTGGATATTCTCGAGGAAAAGCGGATATCACTAAAAATTGCCTCGCATGGAAAGTTACGATGGAACCGGGGATCCTTATGACCATAGCAGAGCGTTCGACCAAATAATGGACTATTACGACTTCACCGATCTTTGCCAGTGCCACACCTTTTGTTACGACCGAGAAAGGATGCGAGGCGGTGGTTGGGAACTTTGCCTTCGGATTTAATATTCTCTTGGACCGAACTTTGTGATAAATTCTATGCCGCTTAAGTAACCAAGAAGAGGAAAGCTTACGGGTTCTTCTCAGCACAGATCCGTGCTTTACCAAATGAATCTTTGGGCCGATATGTAAAGAGGTTCGAGAGAAATCGGTTGGTCGGTGTCCGATCTTAATGATCTCCAGTCAGAGGGTTTGTTCCGTAATGGATTGGATCTGTAAAAGTCCGAAAAGTTGGTGAAGAAGTTGACGTTCAACCATCCAAGAAGAGCATGGCCAAAGCCTTTGACAAGGCGTATACATATCGTTGTGGAAGAAGCTATGAATACCTGAAGCATCCTCCTTCGTCGGTGAAAGAGTTAGTAGCTCTAAGGCCGGGTTAAACAGAGAGGAGAGCGGGGTATAATGATCGGACGACAGAGCGATTCGAAAAATACAATAATTCTGGCAGCGAAGCGGTCATCCCTCCGTTCCGGCCGAAGGTGAATAAGGTCTACACCAAACTAAACACCGATAGATCGATAATTACGGATCAAATCAAATCAACCTTTCTTGAGCCACCCCGTGATAACTACCGAACCGGGCAGGGTAACTCTCGTAAGTATTGTGACTATCATCAGGCCGCTGGCCACGACACTAACGAGTGTTGCAATTTGAAAGACTTTGTGGATAGGAAGATTAAGGATGGCTTGTTGGTGCAGTATGTGGCCGTAAATGATCAGCAGAACATTAACCGTACTGTTCAGACGGTTCAAAGGGCTCCAGTACCACCGCCAAGGCATGTCATCGATGTGATAACCGGTGGATCTGCAGGGAAGTTGATAGGGAGGAAGAGAAGGGCTTACCTGGATTCGGTCATGACTGTGACAGATGCTCCCCTGAAGGCGGATAGACCATTCCCCGGGACTGTCATATCATTTACCGACGCTGACTATCCTTTAGAACCCATCGAGCCACATGAGGGGGCCTTGGTGATCACAGCGCAAGTGGGCATGGTGGACATGAAGCGCATGATGATAGATAATGGATCTTCAGTGGATATTCTATACGCTCATGCCTATCAGAGGATGCATCTTGATGGGCAGAAAATGGAGGTCGGGCAGGAAGCTCCTTTATATGGCTTCAGCAATGATCCGGTCAAAGTTGCAGGCACTATTGAACTCCCGGTTATCTTGACACAAAGACCTCAAAGAAGTCGAAATAGTATGTAAATTCTATGTTGTGCACGTTGATTCAGCTTACAACGCTATACTGGGAAGACCTACCTTAACTGCTCTTCAAGCTGTGACCTCCATCCCTCATTTCAAAGTCAAGTTCCCCACAACGCACGGAGTAGGTGAGGTGGCGGGGGACTTGGATCTGGCCCGACGATGCTACCGGAATGCTGTTATTTCCTCCGGAGTGGGGGTCAGCAAACAAAAATAGACTATGACAATTGAGATTGAGCCCTTTACCGAAAGTAGTTCCGAACCGATGGTGATTCCTGCCGGTGGGACGGAGGAGGTCGAGTTGATCCTTGGAAAGCCAGACAAGACCGTGAAGATCGGTTCGGGTCTACCAGAACCTCTTCGGACAAACCTTATAGAACTATTACGCTGCTATGCGGATATTTTTGCATGGAAACCAAAGGACATGCCTGGAGTTAGTCGAAAGGTAGCCGAGCATAGCCTGAATGTAGATCCCTCGAAGAAGCCGGTTCGGCAGAAAAGACGGATCTTTGCGCTCGAACGACGTAAAATCATTGATGAGGAAATAAGAAAGTCATTGGTCACCGACTTCATCTATGAAATTGATTATCCCGAGTGGATGGCAAATGTGGTGTTGGTGCGAAGCGAGAATGGAAAATGGCGGGTTTGCATCGACTACACCGACCTCAATAAAGCTTGTCCTAAGGACTTTTATCCTCTGCCCCATATTGATCAGCTTATCGATGCCACTTCGGGGTATGCATTACTAAGCTTTATGGATGCTTTTTCAGGTTATCACCAGATATCCATGCATAAAGAGGACATCCCAAAGACCGCGTTTATTACACACCGTTCGGTGTACGCCTACAAGAATATGACTTTTGGCCTTATAAATGTTGGAGCCACTTACCAGAGAATGATGAACTTCATCTTCGATAGGCAGCTGGGAAGGAACATGGAGGTATACGTCGATGACATGATCGTGAAAACATGCAGGTTCAGAGTCATTTGGACGATCTAGAGGAGTGATTTCAGACTGTCCGTCTTCGTCAACTGAGACTTAATCCGGCCAAGTGCACTTTTGGCCTCGGTGCAGGGAAGTTTTTGGGTTATCTTGTCAGTCAAAGGGGTATCGAGGCCAATCCGGAGAAGATTCAGGCCATTCTTGATATGAAGACTCCTCAGTCGTTCAAAGATGTCCAACGTCTGACTGGCAGGATTGCAGCTTTGAGGAGGTTCGTCGCCAGATCTGCAGAGAGGTGCCTTCCTTTCTTTGATACATTGAAAGGGCCAAAGAATGCGAAGACATTCCAGTGGACTTCAGAGTGTGAAGACGCCTTCCAAGGCATAAAGGCGTATCTTTCTTCGGCTCCTTTATTGGTGAAGCCCATTCCAACAGAGACCTTATATCTCAGATCTGGCGGCAGTTCATTATGCGGTTGGAAGCGATCTTTGGTTCGGGAGTTCGATGGAAGGCGATCCCGGTCTATTATGTTAGTCACGCCCCGCGAGATCTTTGAAACCAGTATCCGAATATTGAGAAATTTGCCTTTGCTTTAATAATTGCTAGTAAAAGCTTGTTAATATTTTCAAGGTCGATTTCTCGGTTGTCTACCTGATCGACCATTGAAGAAAGTGATGGGCAAGCGGAAGTTTCGGGGAGACTAAGCGGCATGGACTATGGAATTGTCCCGCTTTTCATCGAATACCATCCCCGACCGCTATCAAATGTCAAGCTTTAGCCGATTTCATGGTAGAATGTTCGTTCATCAAGCGCGAGATCTGAGAGTTCTCGGTTCAATCGACAGATCGAAAGGCGATTCGCGCTTCTTCAACAAAATCGTAATGTTTGGACTCTATATGTAGATGGTTCCTCTACCCTAACCGTTAGTGGGGCATGAATTATCTTGACAAGTCCGGCCGGGTTCAAAGTTCAACAGCCATCGATTGATTTAAAGCGACAAACAATGAAGCCGAGTATGAAGCGGTCTTGCGGTGTTCGATTGGCAAAAGAGTCTAGAGGTCCGAAACCTTATCATCTACAAAGGACTCTCGGTTGGTTGTCAAGCGGTATCGGGGATTATGAAGCTCGTGGAAATCGGATGATCAAGTATCTCAAGTGGAGTTGAAGGACCGACTTCAGTATTTCGCTTCGTAGGAATTTCAGGGCATAGAGCGTAATGACAATTCCATCGCCGATGCATTGTCGAAGTTGGATACTACGGATGCAGATGTTTTTAATGGATCTATTTACTTGGAAGTTCTACAACAGCCGAGTGTTCAACATGAAGCAGTGATGTGTATCGAGCGATCTAACTGCTGGATGACCCCCTACATCGAGTATTTAGCAGATGACGTCCTTCCTTCGGATCAGATGTTGGCAAAAAAGATCAAATACAAGAGCGCCAACTTTGTTCTTATTGATGGGAACCTTTATCGATTAGCCTTCTTTCACCATTATTAAAGTGTTCCGTCCCATCCGAGAAGTGAGTATGCTCTTCTTGGAGGTTCACGGAGAATTTGTGGTGACCATATGGTCGCTAAGTCTTTGGCTTACAAAATACTTGACAAGGATACTATTGACCTACAATTTTCAAAAGAGGCTACAACAGATGTCAAGAAATGTGAAAAGTGCCAACTCAATAATCCGATCCCACATCGACCCACCCAAGAGCTATACTCGATTTTATCTCCTATACCCTTCATTTATCTGGGGGTAGATATCTCGGTCCATTGCCTAAAGCTAAAAGGTCGTTTAGCTTTGTCATAGTTCTTATTGATTACATGACTAAGTGGGTAGAAAGAAGCCACTTGATTAATTACTGAGCAAGAATGTTTGAAGTTCATAAAAGAGTCCGTAGTATTTCGCTTGGGATCCTAGAGAGTATTAATATCGGACAACGGACGCCATTAAATGGGATCAAAATTTGAAGCATTTTAAAGGAGTTGGGGATTCAAAGATAAGAAGACTTCATGGCTCATCCACGATCAAATGGCCAAGTTGAGGTGACCAACGGACGTCACGAATCGGGATCAAGCAGAGATTTGGATGAAGCTAAAAGAAGATGGCCGAGGAGGCTGCTCAGTGCGTGTTGTGGGCTTACCGGACTACACCGAGGACTACCACTTGAGGATTCACCTTTTTCGGCCTTATGGTAATGCGATGCCTTAGTCCCCTGTCGAAATCGGATCTCCAAGTCTTTGGGTCACCAATACAAAGAAATATACAATAACGAAGGATGAAGGCCAATTTGGATCTGCTAGAAGAAGTCGAGAGGTTGTTTCTACTTAAATTGGTACGCTTATCAACGAAGAGTAGCTAAAGCATTATAATAAAGGAGTCAAGCTTCGCAGATTCGAAGTAGGAGACTTCGTCCTCAGAGAAGCCGAATCTTCTACACCTCAAATCACGGGAAAGTTAATGCCAAACTGGGAAGGGCCATATGAAGTGATCGAAGTATCAAAACCGGGCACTTATCGGTTAAGGGCATTAGATGGTTCCAAATCAAAAACACTTGGCATCTTAAGCGGGCTTGGAAATACTTTCAATAAAGATCAAGTTAATTCATCTAAGTTTGTATATTATTGTTTATTATCAATAAAAGACACTTTTTCACTATTGGTCCCGGTCCTATTTGTCCTATGGTCACTACTGATTGTAAGGAGGTATGGTAGGACTTGTTGGCCGGCCATTCGATGGCAAACCATTTGTCGTTTCACCCCCGAGTGGTAGGCGAAGGATCCTATATTGATTTTACCAGGTGGTAAATCAATGGTCACTATTAGGTCCCGGTCCTATTTGTCCTATGGTCACTACGGTTGTAAGGAGGTATGGTAGGACTTCTTTGCCATTCGATGGCGACCCATTTGTCGTTTTACCCCCTTGGTGTATTTAAGGATCCTATATTGATTTTACCAGGGTGGTAAGTCAATGGTCACAATTGGTCCTTATATCTTGGTTCTTATATCTTGGTCCTTATATCTTGATCCTTATATCTTGGTTTTTATATAATTGTTTCACCCCGAGTGGTAAACAAATGACCGATCTCACACTTCGGGACCGATGAGTATGTGTTACTTTATTTTATTTAAGTATTGAGTTCGAAATGCCTCGTTCTTTAACATCACTTTATCTGTTATATGACATGCTTAATTGTTAATTAACAATTTGAGTTAAATCCTCGAAGGGGTTTTTGTATATTTGTCCATATAAATTCATATTGAAGTATTGACAGAAAGTAAAAATATACTGAAGTCATAAGGAAGAAGATCACTTCTCATTAATACTAATTTATCTACAAAAAGGTAAAATAAACAGAGTTTTTATAAGTATTTTTTAAAAACCTAAGAGAAACATAAGTCATTGCGTCAGGGACAAAGATCCTCATCATCCAAGAAAATCGAGCAAGTATGGATCTAAGTTGGCTTTGATCGACTTTTTCCTTACCACGACTTCGGCAGAGCTCGTAGCTTTCCGTATGAATCCTCATTATTTCTCCATTTATTTCATCCGAGTTCCGATACTCTTCACATATCTCTTTGCGAAGAGCATCAGTCAAAGGAGGCCCAAGGTCCCGAAGAGCCTTGAGTTCTCGGATTTCTTGTTCGAGCTGCAGCCGTATATTCTTCTGACGGGTTTCTTCCGCCCAAACTTATGGATCGTCTTGGTCAAGATCTTAGCGTCAGCCTTCAGCTCCTTGATCTTGTTCATCCTTATTTCACTCCTCTGAACCAGGTCAACATTCATATTAACGATTTCAGCATGTTGTGCTTTAGTCGACTTCGCCTTCCTTGAGGCCTTCACATCTTCCTCGGCTTGGGCCAACTCTTTCTGAAGTCCTTCATTGGTATGAAGGATGCCTTCACGTTGGGTCCTTTCCGAGCCAAGGCGGACTTCAGATGGAGTTCTCCTTCCTCGGCGCCTCTCTTGATTCACCTCGATAGATCTTGGACGCATGGCCTTGAATCTGACATTTGCTGTCGTATATGTTCATATGATTTGATCGATTTGAGATATTTTAAGACGAAGATAAGAATGGAAAGCGAGAGGAAGGAGAGAGCCATTTACCTTCGCCAAGATAGCTCATGCCTTCGCTAAAGAAGTCCCCATTCGCATCTTATTCCCGAATCGGTGGTCATCGGTCCTCATGAACGAAGGCCTCGAGCGATTGAAAAGGAAAGTTGGCGTTGAATCGGGGCCACATAGTTGGCGAACCCATGGCATCCTCTTTGGAATTAGTTAGTCGTATGTCTCGGAGGAGAAGGCACAGTCGATCATGAATCCGTGAAGGACCCGCGTGTCACTTTCCTGGGGAAGGAGATCGGGCGGTGTAGGCTCGGGAGTGGACGAAGGGGCAGATGTTGAACCTGGCTGGTTGTCAGAATGATGTTTTCTTTTTTGGGACAATGAGAGGTCGGCTTCAACCAGCTCAGCATCAGGTGTTTGAGTTTTGGTTGGGGGGTCAATTGTTGAAGTTGGAGGGACACGGAGTTCTTCAGTGATGAGGGGAATTATTTTTGATCTTAATTTTTTGGCACGAAGGACTTTCGTCCGATCGTGTAGAGGTATGTCAAGTAGACTCCTCTTTATTGGAGCTGATTCAGAAGGTGTGGGGACAGAGCCAGTTGGAGGAGTTGATTGTGGGTTTGCTTCGGGAAGAACCTCCTCGTCGCTTTCAGGATCTATCTCACGAGGGGTAGTTCTGGCCCTTTTAGCAGCCTTCTTCTTTCGGCGAGGTCGGAGGACTTCTTCAGGAATGAGAGGCTCGTCGGCCTTGTGTTCATCATTCAAGGGGGTAGGTCTTTGGGTCAAGTAGTAGGGGGTCGGTTCGGGAAGGCTCTTCAGTAGGAAGCTCTTCATTCGCCTCCGAAATCCTCCCCGCCAAAAATCTCCCAAATCTTTCACTTCCGAAGAAGTTGGTTTGATCCAGGATACTGCAAAATAATCACATATTAAGATCCTTGCCACATAAATACCTCAGAAATTATATTGCAAAGTTATTCAAAACTTACATTTATGATCATACTGACCCGAGCTTGTTTGGTAAAGCAAGTAAAAGCTCCATTCTTGTGGAGGATCTTTGTCGGAAAATCTTCCATTTCCTCACACGCACTTTTTGGGAATGTCACCAAAATCAGCAGAGATTCTGATTACAGGTGGTCCATCTGGAAGAGAAGAGATCTCTGGTCCAGTAATGAAGAACCATTTCTCGTGCCAACCTTTGTTGCTCGAAGGAGTGCTCATAGTGGCCTCTTCTCGAACTTAAGCGTTTGGGCGTGGAGATTGTTTGCTTCGACATCTTGAACCCTCGTTCTCGGATCTACCGAATAGAAAAGGGTGAAGAAAAGGTCGACGGAGGAGTAACCCCGGTTAAATGGCGGAAAGCGTGAACGCCAAGATGTGGATGTAAGAGTTGGGCACCAACTGAGAGCAAAGCCCACTCCTATGAATCCTAGGAGGGTGACGACAAAGACGTGAAGGGGTAGGCGAATCCCCTTTCTAAAAGAGTAGCAGGCATGGCGACCCATCCGTCTGGTCGTTGGTACATTCGCTCCTCCGGAGCGGGAGCCCTTATGACGTAATTGTCTGGAATCTGGTATCGAATCCGGAGGGCACGAATCTCGGATTCCGTAATGGTGGACGGGATGTTGGCATGAGGAAATTGTTCCCCATCCTTGAAAAAAATCGGCGGGGAGATGGTGGGTTTGCACTCGAACCCTCTTGGTTAGGGGTTTGAATGAGAGGAACTTGAAGGAATCGCTTGGATTCACCATTGTTGAGGTCCCGAAAGCTAGAAGGAGAATTTACGAGAAGGAGAAGAAAAAGCTCAAAGGTTCAATTTTAAATTAGCGAGTAAAACCGTCAAAATTGGTAAAGTTTACCTTTTATCTTGTGATTGCTACATAGGGAACGAGGCCGGCGCATTGAAAATGTCAATAATTATGAGAATTCGAATGGGACATGTTTGGGACGACCTTTGGATATCTTATCAGATTGGGCCTAACTGTTGAGTTTTTAACTAATGGTCCATCTTGTTCAAATTCAAATCCTTTATCCAATTGGGCTTGTTCTTTATGGGCATCCGACCCATCCTCGTCCCCATTTTTTTGCATTAAAGTGGGTATGTCTCAATTATTTCCTATTTTAGACCTCTAATAAATTCTGATATCATGGACCGTTTATAGTTTTCCATTAAACATCCTATTTAACAAAAAACTAGGGGGTAATGTTGGGTCATGATATTTCTCCTATTTGGGCCGGGTAGATTGGGCTCATTTATTAATTTATTCCATTGGGCTTTTATAATTAAGTCGTTGGGGCTTGTTGGGCCCAATCATTTATGTTAGCTTTATTTAAATCCTATAGGACCAAGTTGGTTCAGTTGGATTAACCCATTGGGTCACTTAATATCTATTACTTTGACTTGTAATGATGATATAGCATGACAGTTAACCGAGATATCTGCCATGCATTAATGTGGATGGGATTATAAGCCGTGGTGATGAAAACGATGTGCACAAAAGGATAAGATAAGTTCCATGCGATCGGCAGAACCCATCGGATCGTAGGGGTGTCGGTAGTAGTGGGTGGCACAGAGAATCCAAGCAAAGATAGTATAACCTAAAGAAGAAGCCATCGCGTCTGAGAGAGTGCGTTCTCACACATATTGATTTTTCGTGATTCTCCCATATACACACGACTAAGAATTATTATCTCTCTCCGGACATACTAGACATTACATTCCTCCATTGTTAACTTTTTGAACACATACTAATTCTCACGCTGAAATATCCCCGACGGAACCGCCGCTGCTTTTGGTGTTATTTGTGTTTATTGTGCGAGATCGGGGCGTCTTACGTGATTGGGGCGTGGAGAAAGATCCTGGCGTTAACATTGGCGCTAGAAGGAGGGCTTTTGAGTTCTAGTGTCATTAAAATTTTCAATCACAATCGTTTAACCTACTTTGGAAGATGATGAGGGAGTAGGGATCAGACGCCGGAAGAAGCGCGCGATGGTCATAGCTCATCGCCTGCCTCGTGTTTGATGAAGGATCGTCTGGGTCCTTCCAAAAGTGCTCACGAGAGAGACGGCCTCTAAGCATAATTCGAGAGATCTCCGTCAAAAGATTCTGGCGGGGCACGGCGAAGATTGGTTTTCGGTGCGGATGAGGCGCGAGATCATGGTCGAGGGCGGTGGAAGGCTCACCACCAAGATTTATCATAAAGTAGTCGGGAAGATAGAGTCGCCAAGTTGGCGAAGATGGCGGATGAAGCGAGATAGAGCCATGGAGGTCCCGTTAAAAGCAAATAGAAGATATAAATAGAAACGGATGCTTGGTGGCGGAATCTGACGATGAAGCATCTATCCATGACCAATCAAAGGGCGGCGTGGACATAAGGAGGAGTCGAGACGAAAGGGTAAGGAGCCGAAGCGTTCCATGCGTGTTTCTAGGGATCATTCTCGAAGTAGGAGGAGATCGAGGAGCAGAACTCCTGTGGCCTCGAAGAAGGCAATAATGGCCGTTACCTCTCGGCATCGAGATGATTATCGACAAAGGAGCAGGTCGAGGGAGGTCGTACCCGAAGTCAGGGAAATGGACTATCAACGTGATCATTCTCACCATAAGGAAAGAGTTGTGTACCAAAGCAGATCAAGAAGTCCCTCCAGGGCAGTAGGATCGGCAAGAGGAGGTCGATCCTCTCAGAGACATAATGTTGTTCACGAGAAAGAGGTTTCCCCATAGCCTGAAGGCGTTGATTTTCTGGTAAAGGAGCTGAGAGAGCTCAGAAAGCAACTGGCTGAGGTCCAGCAGGTGAAGGACGCTCCGGGAAAGAAAGCATCCCCTTTTTCCTCGGATATTCTCAAGGAAAAGGCGGATATCACTAAAAATTGCCTCGCATGGAAAGTTACGATGGAACCGGGATCCTTATGACCATAGCCAGCGTTCGATAGGCTTAATGGACTATTACGACTTCACCGATCTTTGCCAAGTGCCACACCTTTATTACGACGAGAAAGGATGCGAGGCGGTGGTTGGGAACTTTGCCTTGGATTCAATATCCTCCTTGGACCGAACTTTGTGATAAATTCGCCTGCTTCGGAGTAAATGTAGAAGAAGAGGAAAGCCTACGGGTTCTTCAGCACGATCCGTGATTTACCAAATAATCTTTGGGCCAGTATGTAAAGAGGTTCAGAGAAGCGGTCGGTCAGGTGTCCGATCTTAATGATCTCCAGGCTGTAGGTTTGTTCCAGAATGGATTGGATCTGGTAAAGTCCGAAAAGTTGGTGAAGAAGTTGATGTTCAACCATCCGAAGAGCTTGGCCGAAGCCTTTGACAAGGCAGAAGGCTATATCGTTGTGGAAGAAGCTATGAACAGCCTGAAGCATCCTCCTTCGGGTCAGGTGAAAGAGTTAGTAGCTCCTAAGGCCGAAGTTAAACAGAGGAGAACGGGGGGGTATAATGATCGGACAGAGAGCAGTTCGAAAAAATACAATAATTCCTGGCGGCAAGGAAGCAGTCATCACTCCGTTCCGGCCCCGAAGGTGAATAAGGTCTACACCAAACTAAACACTGATAGATCGATAATTCTGGATTAAATCAGAAATCAACCTTTCTTCGAGCCACCCCGTGATAACTACTAACCGGGGCGGTAACTCTCGTAAGTATTGTGATTATCATCAAAGTCACCGCCACGACACTAACGAATGTTGCAATTTGAAAGACTTTGTGGATAGGAAGATTAAGGATGGCTTGTTGGTGCGAGATGTGGTAGTAAATGATCGTTGAGAACATTAACCGTCTTCGTTCGAAGACGGTTCAAAGGGCTCCAGATCTGCGCAGCAAGCATGTCATCGATGTGATAACCGGTGGATCTGCGGGGAAAGTTGATAGGGAGGAAGAGAAGGGCTTACCGGATTCGGTCATGACCGCGTGACAGATGCTCCCTCAAGCGGATAGACCATTCCCGGGATCGTCATATATCATTTACCGACGCCGACTATCCTTTAGAACCCATCGAGCCACATGAGGGGCCTTGGTGATCACACAATATGAAGTGGGCATGGTGGACATGAAGCGCGTGATGATAGATAATGGATCTTCAAATGGATATTCTGTACGCCACGCCTATCGGAGGATGCACTTGATGGGCGAAAAATGGAGGTCAGGCGAAGCTCCTTTATATGGCTTCAAAGAATGATCCGGTCAAAGTTGCGAGCACTATTGAACTCCGGTTATCTTCTTGACAAAGACCCCAAAGAGTCGAAAATAGTATGTAAATTCTATGTTGTGCACGTTGATTCAAATTTTACAACGCTATCTTTGGGAAGACTCTACCTTAATCGCTTCTTCAAGTTGTGACCTCCATCCCTCATTTCAAAGTCAAGTTCCCCACAACGCATGCGGAGTAGGTGAGGTGGCGGGGACTTGGATCCGCCCGACGATCTTCTACCTAATCTTCATTATTTCCTCCGGAGTGGGGGTCAGCAAACAAAAATAGACTATGACAATTGAGATTGAGCCCTTTACCGAAAGTAGTTCCGAACCGATGGTGATTCCTGCCGGTGGGACGGAGGAGGTCGAGTTGATCCTTGGAAAGCCAGACAAGACCGTGAAGATCGGTTCGGGTCTACTGTAACTCTTCTGGACAAACCTTATAGAACTATTACTGTTGCTATGGATATTTTGCATAGGGAACCAAGGGACATGCACAGAGTTAGTCGGAAGGTAGCCGAAAGCATAGCTTTGAATGTAGATCCTCGAAGAAGCTTGGTTCGGCAGAAAAGACGGATCTTTCTTACCAACGACGTAAAATCATTGATGAGGAAATAAGAAAAGTCATTGGTGGCGACTTCATCTATGAAATTGATTATCCCGAGTGGATGGCAAATGTGGTGTTGGTGCGAAGCGAGAATGGAAAATGGCGGGTTTGCATCGATTACACACCGACCTCAATAAAGCTTGTCTAAGGACTTTTATCCTCCGCCCATATTGATCGAATTTTATCGATGCCACTTGGGTATGCATTACTAAGCTTTATGGATGCTTTTTCGAGTTATCACCAGATATCCATGCGTAAAGAGGACATCCCAAAGATCACGTTTATTACACACATATTGATTATGCGCCTACAAGATGACTTTTGGCCTTATAAATGTTGGAGCCACTTACCGTAGAATGATGAACTTCATCTTCGAGCAGTTTGGGAAGAACATGGAGGTATACGTCGATGACATGATCGTGAAAAACATGCAGTTCGAGTCATTTGACGATCTAGAGGAGTGCTTTCAGACTGTCCCGTCATCGTCAATTGAGACTTAATCCGGCCAAGTGCACTTTTGGCCTCGGTGCGGGGAAGTTTTGGGTTATCTTGTCAGTCAAAGGGGTATCGAGGCCAATCCGGAGAAGATTCGAGCCATTCTTGATATGAAGACTCCTCGATCGCTCAAAGATGTCCAACGTCCGACCGCGGGATTGCGACTTTGAGGAGGTTCGTCGCCAGATCTGCAGAGAGGTGCCTTCCTTTCTTTGATACATTGAAAGGGCCAAAGAATGCGAAGACATTCCAGTGGACTTCAGAGTGTGAAGACGCCTTCAAGGCATAAAGGTGTATCTTTCTTGGCTCCTTTATTGGTGAAGTCCATTCCAACAGAGACCTTATATCCGTGTATCTGGCAAAGAAGTTCGTTAATGCCGGTTGGAGGCGATCTTTGGTTCGGGAGTTCAGTGGAAGGCAGCATCCGGTCTATTATGTTAGTCACGTCCTGCGAGATGCTGAAACCAGGTATCCGAATATTGAGAAATTTGCCTTTGCTTTAATAATTGCTAGTAGAAAGCTTGAAGAATATTTTCAAGGTCGGGCTCTGGTTGTCTACACCTGATCGACCATTGAAGAAAGTGATGGGCAAGCCAGAAGTTTCAGGGAGACTAGCGGCATGGACTATGGAATTGTCCTAGTTTTTCATCGAATACCATCCCCGAACCGCTATCAAAGGTCAAGCTTTGGCCGATTTCATGGTAGAATGTTCGTTCATCAAGCGAATCTGCCGAGTTCTCGGAAGTGAATCGACAGATCGGCGATTCGCGCTTCTTCAACAAAATCGTAATGTTTGGACTCTATATGTAGATGGTTCCTCTACCCTAAATCTGTAGTGGGGCATGAATTATCTTGACAAGTCCGGACGGGTTCAAAGTTCAACGAGCCATCGATTCGGATTTAAAGCGACAAACAATGAAGCCAAAGTATGAAGCGGTCTTGCTACGGTGTTCGATTGGCAAAGAGTCTAGAGGTCCGAGAACCTTATCATCTACAATGACTCTCGGTTGGTTGTCAAGCAATTTATCGAGGATTATGAAGCTCGTGGAAATCGGATGATCAAGTATCTGGCGGAGTTGAAGGACCGACTTCAGATGATTTCGCTCAAATTTAATTTCGTGGCATAGAGCGAATGACAATTCCATCGCCGATGCATTGTCGAAGTTGGCTACTACGGATGCGAGATGTTTTTAATGGATCTGCATTTCTTGGAAGTTCTACAACAAATAAGTGTTCAACATGAAGCGATGATGTGTATCGAAATGATCTAACTCTTTGGATGATCCCCTACATCGAGTATTTAGCGAGATGGCGTCCTTCCTTCGGATCGATGTTGGCAAAAAGATCAAATACAAGAGCGCTTGACTTTGTTCTTATTGATGGGAACCTTTATCGATTAGCCTTCTCTTCACCATTATTAAAGTGCTCGGTCCCATCCGAGAAGTGATGATGCTCTTCTGGAGGTTCACGAGAATTTTGTGGTGACCATATGGTCGCTAAGTCTTTGGCTTACAAAATACTTGGCAAGGATACGTCGCCACCAAGAAGCAACTAGTTCCAGGAGGAGAAAGACCACCGGTCGATGTTTCAAATGCGAGAAAGAGGGACATATCGCCCTAATCGCCCACAACAGCTTTAAGGTATGCTATAATTGTGGAAAAGAAGGACATATCGCTTCGAGATTATGCAGATCGAAACCCATCCAATGGGAATGGTGACTCAAAAGGATGTCCCGAAAAGTCAAAGTCAATCGGTTCTGGAAGAAGCGTTTGTCGTGACCGGTCAAAATCTGAGAACCCGAACGAATTTAGCAGACGGTTAGTTAGTTATAAATTCTTGCGAAGTTTATATCTTACTAGATACTGGGATCTACCCATTCTTTTATCTCTTTGCTTTACGCTTCAACGTTTGAACTTGACTACGGAAAAATTAGACTTTGACTTATCTGTGGAGACTCAGTTAGAGAAAATTTTCATTACATCGATCGTTTAGAAATCTTGCTTGATTCAGTTGGCACCCTTATCTTACCCGTTGACCTTATCTCTTTAAAGATACTTGCTTTTGATGTGATTTTAGGGATTGATTGGTTAACTACTCATCATGCCAAAATTGATTGTTTTCGTAAGGTTGTTAGTTTTCATATTCCTAATCAACCTGTTGTTCGAATTCAGGCAACTAAACCATTAAAATCAATCACTGTCATATCTAATCATAAAGCGATTCGTTTATTAAAAAACGGATGTCAAGCTTTCTTAGTCCATGTTATGGATTTGAATAAAGACACGTCAGATTTGAATAATATTCCCGTTGTTATTGATTTTTTCCACGACGTATTTCTGAAGAATTCATCGCCTACTCCCGTAGCGTGATATTGAATTCGATCGACTTTAAATCCCATTTACAAAACCCATTTCTAAAATCTCATATCGAATGGCTCTATTGAACTTCGAGGAGTTAAAAACCCAACCGTAGAAGTTGATACAGAGAGCCTCTATCTGGTGACTTCCTTTGTGGAATGCACCGCCCGCATTCTCCGTAGGGGACACCATATTCGTGCGATAGTAAAGCGATAAGTGTCATTGTAACGTCTTATCCAAGGTTGGGATATGAGTCACGATTGAGAACAACCTAAGTCGGTGAATTGAAATACGTAGCTTTCAGGCTTAGTTGGTTATTATCGGAGATTCGTTGAAGGATATTCTTGAATCGCTATTCCATCAACGCAATGACTCGTAGAGATACAAAATTCGAATGGAGCAAGGAATGTGGGAAGAGCTTCGAGAGGAGACTCATTTCAAAGACATGTTCCGACCATGCCATCCTCGAAAAAGCGAACGTGGTGGTGACGTGTTGAGTAGAAGATCGTATACAAAAGACGAGTCACGATATTGTCAAAGACTCATTTCAGATAATTTACAAATAATAGAGATGGAGATGAAAACTTTAGGTACCCACGTGATGATATACGTGTATAATCGACTTTAATCGATAAAGTTAAAGTCGCTCGAGCTACACACCGGAGTGATGAATTTGAAGAAGGAGGTGCAAGAAGTTGTTATTTCAAAAGCGAGAATCGGTGAGGTGAGGAAAGCTCAAACCTTCGATTTATTAATCCATTTAAAATTCTCGATCGAATAGAACCGTGGCTATACACACTCGTTTTATCGCCAAGTATGACGCGTGTTCATAACGCTTTTCACGTGTCGATGTTACGTAAATATGTGGACAACTCGAACCACGCCATCGAAGTTAGAACCCAAAGAGATAGCCAAAGACTTAACGTGACGAGGAGGTACCTATCGATCTTGGATAGGAAAAGAACATGTCCTATGTATCGAGGTTATACCACAAGTTAAAGTTTTGTGGAGAAACCATGCTATTGAGGAAATGACCCGAGAGTTGGAAACGGAAATGAAAGCGAGGTATTCTCATATTTTCAAAACACACCAGATCGCGTCGTTAATTTCGAGGACGAAATTTCATAAGGAGGGAGGTTGTAAGACCCGAAATTTTTTAAATAAAAAGGAATTTCCTTTATTTATTATTTTGAAATAGTAAGGGTGGATTTGATTAATGTGGTTAGTTATGGGTAAAATGCGCAAATATTTTAAATAAGCAAGTGGTTATATAATATTCATTATTGTTTGGAATATTCGTTTGGTCGTGGAATATTAAATGCTGTCAGGGAATATTAAATGCGACAAGCCTACCATGTATGGGCCCCATAATGTAAAAGCGATTGGAGGAAGAAAATGACAAGAATAAGTTGCTTATAAATAATCTGGCGCAGCTTATTACTGAGTTATCTTGTTGGAATACCCGGTGGTTAAAACACACTAATCACGCCGTTGTTGAACAAGAAGACACGGTATTGCACCAATTATTGATTCTTACGTTGGAAGACACTACTCAATAATGGTTACGATAATTATTGCTCAAAGATTTTATTGATTCAATAATTCTTTGCATTGATATTTTATATTCTTGTTGTTTCAATAATTGTCACTACATGATATTTTCCATTATCGAAGCAATAATTCATATTATCTGAATAATATTATTAGATAACATTATTGGAAATGTCTAGGAAGTTCTGTCTAAGAGAGGTTTGGTCACCTAATTGCAAGGCCAAGAAGTAAGAGAAATTCTTATTGAAAGCCCTCTTTCTTAGGAGAATCTACCGTTGTCGATCTCATGATTCTCGTAATATTATTTGTGAATAATTAATTATTGATTTATATGATGAGGAAAATATTGATTTTATATGGATATAGATGGAGAAAATTTTTAATGTGATAATTGTTGAAAATTAATATTTTATCTTTTTCGATAAAATAATTCATTTAAATATATTATTTTAATAATATATTAACTTGGTGATATTTTATAATGAATGTGGGATATATGAGTATATGAGGAGGAAGAGTATTTTTGTGGTATTAAATGTTTAACACATATTTTGTGTGTTGGTGGACACAATTATTGATCAAATTTGATTATAACTTTATAAAAACGCTTCGTTTGTGGATTACGGTCAATTTACATTTAGAATTTGGAAAAACTTTCTTCTGCAAAGTTGTAGAGAATTGAATTTCCTATAAAAACTCTCGAGATTTGAATTTTCTGATAAAAGGGCTATTTATTATGAATTATTGAAGTTCCGAAGCTCCGAAATAATTGATTTTTGGAAGTTTAAAATATTTTTAATTACAAAAACGTTTGTTTCATTTTTGAAAGTCATTTAACATGTGTGGCTGAAGTTTGGACCATATTTGTGTGCGTAGAGAATTTTGATTATATATATTATTATTATATTAAATTTTCTACTTTTGGTGTTCTAAGCATTTTCCTATAAATAGGTGCTTAAGTTAAATTGAAAATCACACCGAGAACCTGAAGTTTTCTCTCTATATTATCGAGCGTATTCTTGTGAGTATTTTGAGTATACTTTGAGTATTGCTATATGATTGCAAGTTCAAGTCATAGCCTATATCCTGTGTTTCAACTAGAAATCTTGTCTTTTCGAGGTAAGGGATATTATTTTTAAAAATGATATTATTTCTTCAATATCATTATGCCAAAATATTGGTTGAAACTTTTTATCAAATTTGGAACTTTTTCATGCTCGGGGTTACTATTAATGAGTTCTTATTCACGAGTTACTATTCATTAAGATTATTCACGAAAGCGTGAAGATATTTTTTTTAATGAAATTTCTATCTTTTGGTGTTTGAGAGTTATCGCTCACGTGATACTGACCTATTCACGTGTCACGACACTTATTCCCGAATACTTGCACTATTCATCAAAAATGAAATTTCTTCTTTTTTCGTCCAAAATATCTATTCTGGATACTAGCTTTGATTGTATCCATGTTTTGATCATTCTTGAATTTTACACCACTATGATTATTTTGAGGTATTTTTGGATATGGATAAAACAAAGTACGAATCCTTAATCCTTAATCTTTGTCATTTTGTTTCACTGGATTCGTTTATTTAAAAATATTTTTCATCATCCTCAGTCTTAAATGATGATATTATTGAATATCTTTGGCCTGTAGTGCAAAGATGAATGATTTATGATGAATATCTTTGGCCTGTAGTGCAAAGATGAATGATTTCGATGAATATCTTTGGCCGTAGTGCAAAGATGAACAGTGTTTAGATGAACATGAACAATCGATGAATATCTTTGGCCAGTAGTGCAAAAGATGAATATTTGATTCGAGATATATATTGATTGATGTTACGAGGGGATAAAAGATGAGCGATGAACTTTAAAATTCATACATAGAAGATAGTAGTTTCCATTCTCTACTTAACTCTTCTAATGAATTATTATTTCATTGCGAATATTGATTTAAAACTTGTTGTCTATTGTATTCTATTAGATTTTTCCTGTTGAAGACTAACGATAATTTTGTTGTATATTATCTTAGTCATAATATTCTTCTTGGGCTAGTTGAGCTCACCCTTTTCCTTTTTGTTCCATTTTTCTTCTCGTGAGAGGCGAGAATGTAGCGATTACTAGTCGGAGTATGGAATGAAGGTTCTAGAGAGAGTTGTTTAGTAGTCCTCACCATTTTTGTAAAATAATGTATCAATAAGTATGATGGGGATTTATTTGCGTGTGAATATTGTCTAGATGGCAATATCTGTATTTAAACTCACAGTTTATATGTTGTAATAATAAAGTTGTAGTTATTTGGCGACTCAGAATGAGTTGGATGGAATGGACCTATTTTGGGGGCGTCAAATTATTTGTGAATAATTAATTATTGATTTATATGATGAGGAAAATATTGATTTTATGTGGTTATAGATGGAGAAAATTTTTAAAGTGACAATTGTTAAAAATTGATATTTTATCTTTTCTGATAAAATAATATTTTATTATATTGTATAATAATGATGATATTTTTTACAATGAATGTGGGATATATGAGTATATGAGGAGGAAGAGTATTTTTGTTGCAAAAGTTGTTTAAAACATGTTAAACATGTCTGTGGGCCCATTTCTTGACTGAAATTTGATTATAGCGTGTAAAATCGCCCGTTTATGGATTTCGGTCAATTTCTGGTTGGAATTTGGAAAAACTTTCTTCTGCAAAGTTGTAGAGAATTGAATTTCCTATAAAAACTCTCGAGTTTTGAATTTTCTGATAAAAGGGCTATTTATTATGAATTATTGAAGTTTCGAAGTTCCGAAATTATTGATTTTTGAAAGTTTTAAATATTTTAATTTACAAAAACGTTTTTTTTGTGATGTAGGCTACTTGAGTGGCTGATCTTTGACTGAAATATTGGGCGTAGAAAATTTATATATATATATATATATATATATATATATATTATTATATTAAATTTTCTACTTTGATGTTCTAAATATTTTTCTATAAATAGGGTGCTTAGGTTAGAATTGAAAATCATACCGAAACTACTGATTTCTCTCTTTCTCTCACTATAATATCGAGCGATTTTGTGAGTATTTTAGTACTTTGAGTATTATTATATACGGTCTGAGTTCTTTTCAAAGACTATATCCAAAGATTCTAATGTAAATCTTATTCTTTCTGAGGTAAGGGATATTATTTTTTTTTTAAATGATATTATTTCTTCAATATCATTATGCCGAAATATTGGTTGGAACTTTTTATCAAATTTGGAATTTTTCATGTCAGGGTTACTATTCACGAGTTTCTATTCACGAGTACTATTCATAAAGCATGATGATTTTTTTGTGAAATTTTTATCTTTTAGTGTCGGAGTTACTATTCACGTATACGACATTATTCACGTATATGACACTAGTCACGAATACAGCATTATTCATAGAAAAATTAAATTTTCGTTTTTGTTCAAAAATATCTATTATAGATACTAGCTTTGATTGTATCCATGTTTTGATCATTCTTGAATTTTACTCCACTATGATTATTTATGAGGTATTTTTGGACATGGAATAGCTGAAATACGATTCCTTAATATTTATTCTTTTGTTTCACTGGATTCGTTTTTTTTAAAATATTTTTCATCATCCTCAGTCCTAAATGATGATATAATTGAATATCTTTGGCCTGTAGGTGCAAAGATGAATAATTTCGATGAATATCTTTGGCCCAGTGTAGCAAGAAAAGATGAACATGTGTTTAGATGAACATGACTAATCGATGAATATCTTTGGCAGTAGTGCAAAGATGAATATTTGATTCCAGTATATATATTGATTGATGTTACAGGGATAAAAGATAGACGATGAACTTTTATATTCATATATATAGAAGATAGTAGATTTCATTCTCTACTAACTCTTCTAATGAATTATTATTTCATTGCGAATATTGATTTAAAACTTGTTGTCTATTGTATTCTATTAGATTTTTTCCGTTGAAGACTAACGATAATTTGTTCTCAGATTATCTTAGTCACAATGTTCTTTCTTGGGCTAGTTGAGCTCACCCTTTTCCTTTTGTTCCATTTTTCTTCTCGGGAGGTGAGAATGTAATGAAAACTTGGTTTTATTATGGAATGATGGTTCTAGAAGTTATTTTAGTAGTCTTCACCATTTTTGTAAAATAATGTATCAATAATTGAAATGAGGACTTATTTGAGTGTGGATATTGTCTAGATGACAATATTTGTATTTAAACTCACAGTTTTTATGTTGTATTAATAAAATTGTAGTTGTTTCTGTACCATGTATTTTGACGACTCAAAATGGGTGTTGTATACCTGTTTTGAGGGCGTCACAAATACAATGTCGACATGTATGTTAAAAAGTAATTTCTCTAAGTATCAACATTGTAGTGATCAATTAATTAATTTATTATAAAATTAACTTTACGATAATCGGGTCCATTTATGTGACACTCCATCCTTTGCTTTGTTAATTAGTTACGTTGTAATTAATAGTAGTACTTTCGTAATACATTTATATCATGTATTGAGTCTTGACTGTCGTCATATATGTGTAATGTCGGGATATATACTTGCAGTTGTATTGTGTACGGAATCTCATAGTATGCCGCTTCATGTGTTATTATTATAACTTATTTTATTAGTATAATTCTTCTCTGTTTATCCTTCAAAACGCAGTCATATACACATATTTCATTAATATTATTTTTAGGGGTTGTGATTTTCACAAATAAAAATTAAGATTTCACAAGTTATAATTAATATTCAAGTGGATCTCATTTACTATTTATACGAAAAATTCTTGTAAAAATATTAATTTTATTTATGAAAATATTAATTTTCTATTTTTATAGCTTAAAAGGGTGCCTATTATTATTATTATTATGTTATATTAGTAGTTTAATACTCTCTAGTTAAATATGTAAGGTCATTATTTTTGATATAGTCAATTTGATTTTTTTAAGTTGATATGATTCATTTAATATTATAAATAATAAATAATATTTATTATTGTTCGGACTATAATTAAATAAATTTATATTAATTTGAAATTTGAAAAATAACTCCAGTTAATAATTTATATTTTTAAAAGGGAATATAATAACTATTTTTGGGGAATGGGATTATATATATGATAAGTTCTGTAATCAAGTTATTAGAACAGAATATTGGTGTAAAATTGTTTGATCAAAGTGGCCCCCACTATCAGTAACAAGTTGATAATATCCTAATGAAGTACTCCACGCACTAATACGGGGAGTCGGGGACCATGACATTGAAATATACCCACAAATATTAAACTACTTATACCGTACAGAACAAATGGATGGCTAAATATATAATCCTATGTTATTTTTCATAAGCCAGGTTTAAAGTTGGGACCATATATCATATAATCCTAAAGCGGGATTATAGAGTACTCCAATAAACTGTACAAAAGAAAATTATGGAATAATAAAATATAAAAAGATATATAGATGGCGAGACAAAGTATCGGATCTTATATTAATTGTGGTCCAGATGTATACAGAACGCGATATGTGTCTTCTTTTTAAGAAACACGTCAAACATTTGAATCCCAATTCCCAACACAGTTTGTTGCTTTTAAAAAAGAAAGAAAATATTTAATCATTACTATTACTATATTTATATTAATAATTACCAACATAATTTAATTAATAAATAAAAATACCTATGATTTAATTAGTATATTGCAGCAGGGAGTGAAAGTGCACGAAGGTTGTAACTCCTTTTTTTTTTCAACTTTTTTGGGTCAAGGATAAAGGATATACACACACAGCAATGTTTATATAGTACTTTCTCCGTCTTAACGTTTTAGAGTTGTGCACAATAATTGAAAAAATGATTAAAATTATTAAATATAGTATCAACTGTCTATAATACTCTTAAAATCTCATTTATTACCATACTTATCTCATATTCTCTCTCATCTGTAAGATTTTCCCATGAGAGATAATTTTGGAAAAATGATAATTAATTCTGCTAAAACGTTAAATAATTTGAGACAAATAAAATCACCTAGAACGTCATATATTATGGGACGGATGGAATAATTAAAAAAATCCTAACTACTAGTATATCATATTATCATGGGTTCAAACTCACTGGGCCCAAAATATTAGAGTAGTAATAAAGCGATAAGCCCAAATACATATTACGTTTTGCTTTCAAGTGCTATTTCCGTCAGCTCACTAACGAACTAGACAGTCGCTCCTTTAACTGTTGACTACCCTATCTTAGTGGTTGTTGGTCGGACACCCACATGATTAAGAAGAAGCCAAGATTAGCATCACTTAAAAAAGTCATTGCAAACAACCATACTACGGATGAGAAAAGGAAAAAGAAGAAGGATGGGATGGGATGGGAAGGAGTATAAAAATGAGGACAGACATATGAGGTTCACAAAGCAGCAGAGAATTGAATGAACTAATTTAGTTGCTCCTCGTGAAGATAATAGCTAGGGGTGTGGATGGCTCGAGACTTAATTTTATTATTTGGGGCTTAAAAACCATACCCTTTTCTTTTGGAAGTATGGTCAAACAAGGGACAGACAAAAGCATCGTCTGTCTGCCTATTAGATGACAACCACATATATTGATTGATGTCATGTGGAACCCACACCACACATTTACATTTTACTTATATACTTGTATTGATATATATAAATAAATAATTATTACATGACTGATAATAAAAAAAGTCAATATGTATATATATACCATTTTTTTTTATTAAAAAAATGAAGTTTTTAATTTTTGACAATTTTGTTTGGATGGTATTCGTTTTCAAATTTTTTTAAACAAAAATATAAAATTGTGAAAGCATATATATATATATATATTCTATTTAGATCCCTTAAAAATATAAATGATATAAATTACCGCAGTCCGCAAATACGTTGTATGTATAGATTTTAGTTTAGGTACATGATATAAAACGAATATAATATATTCTTTCTACAATTCAAATATCCGAATGAAAATGCAACCTTATATTTCAATTAATTTAGTGTGGGAGGGAGATTAACCATGAATGGTTTAAAAAGGAAAAAGAAAAGAAAATATCTGAGTTAGTTAGAAGTTTCTTAGCAGCCTCTCATCTCATGTACCACAAAATTGATCTGTTTCTGATTTATGGCTACCAATATTAGTATTTTTATGTCCAATCAGTTCTTATCAATGACAAGTTATAAAGAACATAATAAAGTTATTTAGTTCCTTCT
The DNA here is from genome assembly GCA_020205605.1 of Panax ginseng. Classification (NCBI taxonomy): domain Eukaryota; kingdom Viridiplantae; phylum Streptophyta; class Magnoliopsida; order Apiales; family Araliaceae; genus Panax; species Panax ginseng. The sequence goes on from CM035148.1 coordinate 16,351,441, forward strand.
TTTTTTCTTTTCTTTTTTCATTTTCAATTTCAATTTTTTATAATCTGAGTTTTAGTCAGAGCCTGGCTTTAAATGAACTTTAATTAGCGACCAAGTAACTTGTTTTGACCCAAATATTACTGTCAAACCTGTTACTAGCCCAGCCCAACCCAAACCAACCCAGTTGATGCTTTCAGATCAAATAGACAAATAGATAAAAAGAGCCCCTTTTAGTTACTTGTGTTGAGTTGAATTTAGAATTATATGATTTAAATTTAAATTGTATTAGAATGTAATATTATAAATTTATTAATAAATGATGATAAACAAAATAATAATAATAATAATAATAAGCGGGTAGGCATAACAAGAAGTGTTGTTGTGGGGTCCAGGGGCAGGGGTTCTTAATTATGTATTATAATACTTAAACAACATTAATTGTAGAAATGAAACCATGCATCTCCATCAATTATGGTATTTATATAGAAGATAGATAGATAGATATGTAAGTAATCATACCCAAGGCTAGGGTAGGGTTGCCAGTGTGGATGGATAATTAATACCGTTGTGGGCGGATTAATTAAAAAGAAATTAGAGCATCCATCCCGGGATAATTAATCCATTAGAATTTTGACCATTCATTGAAGTTATTTGATCTGAACCCACCGGATTATACCTGAAAGAAATTAATGGAGTAATTTATAATTTTATATATATAAAAAAAATACTAGTAATAATTATATATATATATAGCTTAAATGGCAACATGTTTTTTTAGTATTACCCAATTTGCAAAGAAGAATTGCAGTTTAACGCTTGGAAAAACCCCTGAGATTGAGATTGAGATTGCTGCTGCTGGTGGTGGCCATATGAACTACTTTCTTCGCCACCTGCCCATGATGGTCGAAGCTGTTGATATTCCGAGTAAATTTCGTTCAGCTACAAAACAAAACAGAATTAATTTTTCAGCAAATCAATGATCAGCTAGCAATAGCATACATATATATATATATATATATATATATATATATAAAGGGTTTCTTTCAACAACCGAATTCTTTGTGGATGGAGCATATATATATATATATATATATATATATATATATATATAATAAATTTCTACCTTGCTCTCTAAAGCCTTGTTAGCCTCAAGCAACATTCTTTCCTGTGGCGTGGACAAAGATTTTGATCAGTAATAATAATTAAAGCATGCATATGGAAAATAAACTAGCTAGTACTTAATTAATAGCTAATAAATTAAAAGAATTAAAAGTACATTCAGATACCTTAGATTGAAGATCAGAAAGCTGATAAAGCATGAATTGGGTCTGCAAATTAAGCAGGCCATAGAAGAAATCAGATAAATCTCCAAAGATTCACCATCAGATTTTTAAATTACATACTCAATTAATTATATATATATATATATATATATATATATATATATATATATATATATATAGATATATAGTTGAGCACACCCTGAAATTGAAGTTTGTTTACCTTTGTAGACCTAATATGCTTCAAGGAAGAGTCTAGTTGAAGCTCCAGATCTTTCAAGTCTTTTATATTTAGCGGCCTCAGTCTTCCCTAGAAGGTGCCTACAGTATATATATAGGTAAAATATCAACAATTATATATATATATATATATATATATATATATATATATATATATATATATATATACTGCACAGAAACCTGTACTCTTGAGGGAAAATTAATAATTAGGTAATTTACATGAATGTTAACTACCTTTGATATTGTTGTAGAGACTCATATTTGCCTTTTAGTTTTAAGTATTCCCTGTATGTGCTTTGCTGCTAGGGACATGACAACAAGTAATTCAAGTAAAAGATGATGAAAACAAAATGAACATAATCTCAGAAATTAAATTGCAAATCCAATAGCAAAATTGACAGCATCCACATATAATTACATGATTAATTCCAAAATACTTAAGACTTAATGGCATGTCCATTTTATTTTGTTAATTTATCACTAGGTCCATTATATTATATATCTATCTAATAAAATACAAATGATTTTGAATTTCCCACTCACTCAATAAATTATCTGGGCCGTCCAAAGTTTGGGATAAATCCCACCGTCCATACAGTGCCGGAGGCACGGGACACATCTAATATATATATATATATCACAAAGCAAAGATCAATTTTCAATCTGCAATAGAGGAGATCAGCTACCTCTAAATCCTTGGCTGACTGTCCGGCATCTAGTGTACCATAACTGCAATTTTGGAACCTTTCAAGCGTCTTAAACATACTGCGGTTTTGGCCATAGACAAAAATGTTTGTTAGATAGAATTTGCACACCAGCATCATCAGCAATAGTCGGAGGAATTGCTGATGATGATGAATCTAAAATAAACAAATATAATTAAGAACCAAGTAATTGAGCTTTAATTCTTCAAGAACCTTGGGAGCATATATACTTTTTCTTGATAACTTAATCCATAAGGTGTTGTATCCAGTACTAGGACAAGTAGCATCAGCGTTCTCCTATATTTTCTTCTATAAGCTGCAAATTCTGTAGTTGACAGGGGCACGTATATATATATATATATATATTTTAAAAAAATGACTACTCATTGCACTTTTTTATTTTATTTATCTCATACTTATTCTTCCTTTTTTAGTCACTGATAGTCATATCATAAAATAATTACATGATTCCAAAGAATAAATATCTAAATAAATAAAATAATAATAATAAATATTAATAAACCCTAGATATGCACACGTGTATATATATATATAATGACAGAGATAGAAAAAAGACAAAACAAAATTTAGGAAAAATATATGAACACCCTAATCAGCCTTTAGTATGCGTATTGCATTTCTCCACTGGCTCATATTCTATTCTTGCAAATGCCTAGTATCACTCCCTAGTAATTTTCAATTTACCCCTCCCTTGTCTTATATTTTTTTCCCCTTCTCACCGATACATCTATAGGCCTACATTAGATTTGGACAAACAATCTTAATTAATTGATATTCCCTCATTTTCTTAATTCTAAGTTGTTCTTTCCTAATTTTCTTTTGAATATCTTCGTTTATGATCATATCCAACCTTGCATGACCACATATCCACCTTAACATTCTCATTAATTTGAGCACTTCCCATCTTAATATGTTCATGTCTTTTCTTGATTGTTCTCGTCTTTTCTTGATTGTTCTTTCTTTCAATTCATATAGCTGTGCCATATTGAGGGGAGGGAGGGGGGGGGGGAGGGGGGGGGGGGGGTTAATGTAATGACCAAGTATTTAGTAATGACCAAGTATCTCTGTGTTGTCGTGTGCGTGTGTGATCCGATCCTAACACTCTGTTATTCTTTTTTGGAGTAATTTTGCAACACAACAATAATATCATACTTAGGCAAGTGCTTTTTTCACAAGGAAATAACGTATCATGACTACATATACAATATTTAAACTCATTAAAGATGCTTACACCACGTTCAAAATTCTTAACCTACAACACTAATTAATACTTGCACATTCCAAGTTCTTGGACCTGGCTAGTATAATATATACGTCATTTTAGCTAGGGCCTGGTAATAGCCTCAGGCAAGCAAATTATTGAGGATATCCACCAAATACTCTAGTTAATATCCACGGGTTACTTTGACTTGGTTTTTTCATGAACCATTTTGTTCATGTAAAGTAATAAGATTTCCCTACTTACATTTACATTTTTTTTGTTTCAACGATAAGGGTATTTTTCGAGTTAGTTTACGCGTCAATTGAGACTAAATTTCTCTCCAAACAATCTTAGGAGTGTCATCCCTCACATTGGCCTAGTGTATTTAGGAGAATTTTCCTAAGTGTTGTTTTAGTTCAAGGTTCAAACACATGAATAGAGTAAACTTCCTTAACAGCAACCCCTTAATTAGGTTTTCCCTAGTTACATGATACATCTATCAAGATGAACAATGAAATATGCATGAGTTACATTTGATTTTTCTGGCTTGCGAGAAGGAACATTAAATGAAAAAAATACATGAGTTACATGCATTTGATTTGTTTTGTGAGTAGTTCATAATACCCTTCTTTTACTTCCATGAATATTTCTAGATCTACGTTCTTGGTCATTTCCCTTAAACACCAGGGTAGAATATATTTGTTGAATTCTTAGTTTTAGGCTGTTGCATTTGCACTAGTACTATTATATAGTAGAAAAGTACTCAAGTGGTGTTCTGTTCACATCAAATTAAAGGCATTAATATTAATGGCCACAAATGGAATTCAGAACCGTGGCTATGCCTACTGTAACACCTCCCATCAAATTTCGAATTCTGAATAAATTTTGGATCAACTTCAAAATCCGAATCGAATCAATCGACCCCGAGCTTTCTGATACCATAATTAAGAAATAACCTGGGTCAAATCCCAAGTTCAAATCGAATCAAATTTATCTAAACAAGACCTTAAACTACTAACACAATAATATCTTCATGAATCATCTTAAGCTCAGACTCACTCAAAAGGTCATCACTGAAGGTACTATTGTTAATAACTTAATTCCTTATTTTATATCTTCGACGTGAGAGTGGGTGTTACACCTACAGTAAGTGCATGTGGTTGTTTTGAGTTTGATGTCTGATCCAAGGCTATATATAGCTTACGTTTGGGGTTGAGCTCATTTGATTCTGTTTTGTTTCTATGTAATGTTTGAATGAAAGTTTTTATTTTGCTGATCCAAAATAATATATAGAAAGCTTATTTAACCAACATGTGATCATATTTATTTTTTAGCAATAAGCAAAAAGTTTATAATTATACCTAAGTACTTAACAAGCCAAAAATCCAAAAGGATCGACTGGATCATGACAGGTTTACAATTTGAAGTATTCAAAACACTGAACAGAAGCAAGATATGCAGCTCCTGCACAACAAAACCAAATTACAAATATTTATGGTGTCCTCTCATAAGTTGTGTCTAATATTATTTAACAGATGATTTAAATCCATTTCCCTACTTATAAATAATTAAGGCGTCCTTTTATCATAAGTTGAGTTTGAGTTCAGGACGAAGACAGTATTTTTCTTTCGAGAGGCCTGAACATAATGTAATATGCGTAAATACAAAATAATTTTATTAATTGAAATTAATATAAATAAAATAATAATTAATAACTTCAAATTTATTTAGCAAAACTGATGATAATATATTAAACTTTTCATCTATGCTATTAATTTTTATTAAAAACTTGGGGACCTAGAAAAAATAGCATATAAAATTTTATACGGTCAATTTTATATATATATATAAAACCATGGTAGCCCCCTTAATGCTTGCATTTTTATCATTATAAGTAACTATAAGAACTGAAAATGTGCTAATGGAGTAACCTGAAAGTTTTAATAACATTCCCGCAATCCCTTTTGAAAATAATCTGTGTGACATCTACACTACTAGCTTAATTATCAGACTTTCTAGACTGAGAAAGTATAGTACTTCATCGTTCCAAGATTACAGATAGAATTTGATTTTTGTGAAAATTAAATGACGGCAAATTAATTTTTTTTAAAATTGGTATAATTTTTAAAAGTTTAAATTAAATAAATTTTATGATTAATAGTTTTTCTTATAAACTATACCGTTATAATAATTGCATCAAATAAAATTTCATAAATTTACTTCAATTTGAAGTTTAAAATGTTTTCGTTTGAGTTCAAAAGTCAAATTATATATATCTCTAATTTTTGAACGAATGAATTATTTTTTATTATTAACATTCATGGAAAAATAAAACAATTGTCTCAAGATAACATGAAACAATATATAAATGTTGTTGCCTCTAGATTGTTTGCTGAAACCCTAAAATCATAAACTCTTTGCATACTTATAACCATTTACAAGAAAACTCACAATTAATGGGGGTCAACTAGATTTTTCATTACAATAAACTACTGGAAGATCTATAAAATACAGTACTCCTGTTGGTGCAATCAAGACCTATATAAATCAGATATATATATATATATATGTGTATATATGTATAGAAACAACGTGATTTTTCGTTTTTAAAAGGAATATATATCTATGTGCACTATCTTGAATTTCGTTTTTGGCAAGTTCCAAGAAAATTAAGGAGCTATAACTTGCTCAGGCCATGCCATCCAAACTAGATGTCCTGTTCCTAAGGATGAGATGTAAATGATTTCTCATATCAGGATCTAGGACAAACTTACAGCTCCTGAACCAAAGTTGAAACCGTGCTAAACCCAATGAAATTATCCAAAACTGACAAGAAACTTAACTTATCAAAAACCCTAAAATTGGTTCCCTATTTATTGATAGGGAAGTTGCAGAAAGGGATAACATATAATTTTTATAAAGAAAACATATGAAAAATAATCTGGATTAAGTAAAGAAAAAGAAAAAGAAGCATATATATACACCCTACCTGTTAAATATATTTCTCAGATTATACAACTCATAAATCTGAAAGATCTGCAAGAGCGAGTACAACTCAGGTTTTTAAGATTAACTCCCAATGGTGGAAAAAGGTGAAAGAAGAGAATTACCACCAGTTTCTGATCTTAAAGGGTCAAAAAGATCTAAATGAAACAAAGAATAAACCAAAAAGATCCAACAGTCCAAGATCAGTTAAGTATTGGCATATAAAAACCTAATCTCTGCACAACTAATAACCCAAAAAGGGGTAAAAATAGAGTCTTGTAAACATAAATAATAACAATACATAAGTAACACAACAACTACAAAAAAAAATAATTAAGGATATGAAAATAAAGTGCTACCTTCAAAAAACTGCTAAAAATAAGAAAGACTGAAAGATATGTATAATTCAGTGTTGAAGGAGAGGTAGGAAAAAGGAGCATACTTGGAGGTGCTACAGAACTCATAGAGCTTGCCACGGTTAGAGAAGATGATGAGAGCCACCTCAGCATCACAGAGAACAGAGAGCTCATAAGCTTTCTTAAGAAGCCCGTTTCTTCTCTTTGTAAATGTCACCTGTCGATTTATTTTGTTTTCTATCCTCTTCAGCTCCACTCTTCCCCTACCCATTATATTAATATCCCTCTTTCTTTTTCTTTCTATAAATATATAAATGTACACTTTTACGTATATATTCAAATATATGCAAGAGTTATTACTGTTTTTCTTCTTCTTGTTTTAGGCACCCATTTCAGCCTCCTGTTTTTCCTGAGATTGTAGGCAAGTGAAACCAAAAGGGTGAAAGAAAGAAGAAAGAAGAAAGAAGAAAGAAAGATGGGAACTTGCAAACCCTAGAGCTAGAGAGAGAAAAAGAAGGATACTTGTAAAGAGAGAAAAAAAGATGTAATTTTAATTTGTGTAATATGGGATTTCTTTTTCATTGATCTTTCTTACTCCTTGGATTCTCTATTTTAACCTTTGGATTATTATTACCTGTGTAATCCCAATTGAAACTTAGGGTTGTTCTTTCCTTTTCTTTTTTAAACTTCATGCTTTTAACCATTTACCATCACATAAAAAATGATATTATCACATAAAAAAAATTTATATAATATTTATATACACATATGCATATTGTGGATCTCCGCCGTAACACGTGAGACCTACAAATATACATATGTGTATGTGAATATTATGTGAGTCTTTTTAAGATAATAGTAGCATTATTTTTTAACCATTTGGCATGATAGCTCCCATCCTGCATATATATGTGCGTGCATTACACGCAGGTAAACTTTGTAAAGAGCTTATGTTACGTGAAGGAAGAGCGTGAACTACTTGTTTTATTATATTTTTTCTTATTATTACTTCATTTTGTAATGTGTTGAGAAAAATATCAGAACGTCGTTATCAACCTTAAAATGGGTGTCCACGTGTCAGTTTATAATTGGTCTTCAACCTTTATCATGCAACATTTTTTGAATCATTTTGGATCAGTAGAACAAAATGAATAAACAATTAATTTGTTCGCACGAACAAATTCATTTCATTCTATCGGTTTAATTTACCTATTTAATTTATCTGTCCGTGTATACTTATTCAATTTTTTTAACCTCCCGGTATTTCCCATCAAAATTCTTCAGTTTCAAACTTTAATTATGAGGATTGAGAGTAAAATAGTAAATACGTTTATTAGGGCTGTAACATGAACTGTTGAACTTGCTTAGTGCTCCTTCTCAATGACCAAAAAGAAAATTTGGCCGTGCAAGCTCGATAAGGAGGTAGCTTGGAATGATACATCGAATCAAGTTGAAATACATACATACATATATCTATCTATATAAAATAGAACTGATTTTGAAAAAAAAAATATTCCGCTCAAAGTCTATTAAGAGATTTGGACCATCAAAAAATTGGGAAAAATCTAACCATTCAAAAATCTATCTATACAATATCAGCTTTACTAATTTTACAGACAACTTATTTGACAGCTTTGATTTCTCTCTTTCCTTTCCCTCTTTCATTCTCCTTCCCATCTCCCTCCTTCGATTTCTTCAATATACCTCCTAAGAATTAAAGGGCTTCGGGTTTGGTTTGGATTCGACCGTCACACCATCATCATCTCTGAGTAGGTTTTAATTTTGGATTGATTTGTGTTTAAATCGTTTTTTTGCTGTCAATTTATTCAGTTCAGGCTGTGATTAATTAATTCGAATTGGTTGTGAAGGAAACATTCACACAGACGGCGCCAATGTTAACGCCTGATCAGGTCAAAATCGCGCTAACGGTTGATTGTATTATTATGAAATCAAACTCACGAAATACACACAGATAAACATACACACATTATTGTAAGATATGAACACAAAAATTTACGTGGAAACCCAATTGGAAAAAAATCACGGAGATAGAGAAATTCACTATAATAATATGGAGAGTATAAAGTGTTTATTTGTGTCATATGCTCTTGTCCAAACCCTTGCTTATTGTTGTATTTATAGAGGTCATGTCCACCTAAATCCAATTAAAAGTAGGAATCCTATTTAGAATCATCTTATAACTACAATTAATGGATGATCAATTCCTTCCCAAATTAATTAGATCTCTTTATCCCACCAATTAAGAAAACATAATCTTACTATAATAAGGACTCTCCCATTGTCAAAATAAATATATATGGGTCAACACCAGATCCGGTCCATTAAATATATAAATTGGATTACACGTTGACTAGACCCTATATATATGCATATACACAGCTGTGTAATACACATTAGGGCTATGTAGACGAGTTTTTTGGGCTATGGTGACGGCATAGCCCATGATAGCTATGGTAACGGGTGAAACCGTCGCTATAGCTCAAAAAACCGTCGTCATAGCCGACTATGTAATACACAATTGTGTAGATACATTTTCTCCATATATATATATATATATATATATATATATATATATATATATAAACATTAGTGAAAGCAGCTTGTCCAACTTATTTTTACTCTTAATTAAATTTGATCAATAATTCAAATATGTATAAAGGTTGTATAAAACCTATAGACAATACCTTATAGCTAGAGTATTAATTCATCTTATACATTCAACTCAAAATTACATGCATTTATAACAAATAGTATAATAAAAGATCCCACATGCATTAGACAATCGATGAACGATAAGGACTTGTCTAGAAATGAGAGTTTCATTTTTAGTGTTAGCACTCGATTAATTACAGTAATTATCGCATTGGTATAAATATTCATAATATATAGTGTCATGTCTTTGAATAATATTGACCAAAATATGAAAGGACAAATTAATCCACCTCCTCCAAGGCAAATTCCCCAAGTGGAGGTGTATCTATATATCCATGGGAGTAGGTTTGGTTTCTGTTGGGTCGTGATATTTCCTATTTTTAGGTCGATTACATTGGGCCTATTCACATAAACAATTTATGGGGCCTCTATTATTAATCCGTGAAAGTCACCGGACCCACCACCACCATATTATATCCGCTTTTAAACCTTTAAGGTAAAATTAGGTCCAAATCAACCCATTAGATATTTTAATATCTCACATTTGACTTGTGATGATGAAAAAGCATGACGGTTGACCAAGGCTCCTCGCCACGCATTAATGAGGATGGGATCATAAACGTAAGTGGTAAACAAAGCGACTGAAAAGCAAAGGATAAACCTTATACGGTCTAAGAGAGCCATCGTGTCGTAGGGGTGTCGTAATAGTGGGTGGCACAAAGAATCCAAGCAAAGATAGTATAACCCAGCAAGGAAGCCATCGCTGCAGAGAGTACGCTCTCATACATATCATTTTTCGATTCCTCACATATATATTATCGAGAATTATTATCTCTCTCGACATTAGACAATACATTCCTCCATTGTTAACCTTGTGAACACATACTAATTCTCACGCTCGAAGCTATCCCCTCGACGGAACCGCCGCCAAGCTTGTGGTGTTTACAGTGTTTCTTGTCGCGCAGATCGTGACGCCTTACGGATTGGGACGTGGTAGAAGATCCCGGCGTTAACATCAAGCGCTAGAAGGAGGGCTTTTCTAGTGTTCTTGAATTATCAATCACAATATTTTTAGTTGTTATACATCGGAAGTTATGGCACAAGTTAGGGGGTTCTCGTTCGAGATCCCCCGGCGAAGCCCGAAGATAGTTGGTCTTTGTTGTTGACAAAGAGCATGATCATGGCCGAAGGCAAGTAAAAGGCATCCCGCCTAGAACTCGGCACCGAAGTGGTCAGGCTGATGAAGATGGTGGACGAAGCAGATAGAGCTTTGGAGGTTCTCTCGAGCGGAAAGCAAGGATGTAATGGTCGTCATGAATGAGGATGTAGCCGAGAACAAAGCATTCAATTATGTCCAAATTAAAAGACGTGGTACGCCTAAAGATGGATAACCGTGAATTGGAAAGCGAGCCTATATACTTTAAAGACATGTCTCGAAGCGCCTTGGGATCGGAAAGCGCACCCAATGACCATTTTCCCTCGATTGATTGACCGAGAAGGGTATTCGCCTTTATTGGTCTTCGGGATTATGGTCGAAGCGAGTAGATGAAGACCCAATGCCCATTTTCCTGATTGATTGACTGAGAAGGGTATTCTGCCCTATTGGTCTTCGGGATTATGGTCGAAGCAGAGTAGATGAAGACCCAACAACCATTTTCCTGATTGATTGACTGAGAAGGGTATTCCGCCCCATTGGTCTTCGGGATTATGGTCGAAGCAGAGTAGATGAAGATCCAACAGCCATTTTCTTGATTAACCGAGGAGGGTACTTCACCCTATTGGTCTTTGGGATTATGGTCGCAACAGACGAATAAACTGATCCAGAGAGCATGCACCTCACAATACAAATAAGGCATTCTGCCTTGAGTATCCTCACCAAAGTGACAGAAAGTTTCACCGAAGTAGATCCAAAAATCACACTCCTGAGAATCCACTGAGGGCACACCGCACCAGAGACACTTGTCTTCTGGAGATGCCCATCTAAGGTCATTTGTCAGATTCAATTCAACACAAAATGCACCCATATTCCTAAGCATCCGGGAAGGTACCTCATCCTAGGGGTTCTTGGACTATAAGCGCAAGCGAGACGAGGGGACTAATTCAAGAATATATTCACCCGAGAACACAAAAGGCACTCATTGAGTGTTCTCGCCAACAAATAAGGACTCGCCACCAAAGCGCATCTATAAGCCGCACTCGAAAATCCAACACTTAGGTAAATATTTCTAAGGTCGGTTGGCATTGTGGTCCAAAGTCGATAATAGTTAAAGAGAAGTTCGAGGAGTCCGACAAAGCCGCTGCAGCTTCTTCGATTCTTCAAAGCAGAGTTAGAGTTCGTGGATATTGCATGCAGATGGATATTCTATTTCTGGCCATCAAGATAACAAAGCTATCAAGGAGTCGATCATAATAATTCCCACCGGTGCATTATCAAAGTCGCCACTACAGATGCTTGTAACTTCGATGGCGCGATGGCGCTTTCCTTCCTGGATCGATGATGCCGCAAAGAAGATCAAGTACAAGAGTGTCAATTTTGTTCTCATTGATGAGAATCTTTGTCGAAGGACCTTTTTCGTCATCATTGCTTAAACATTTGGTTCCATCCGAAGCAGAGTATGTTCTTCGGGAAGTTCACAAAGACATTTGTGACAAATTATTTGGCCCGGTTGTTGACCTACAAAGCACTTCTAAGCAAGATATTCTTGAAAGAATCTGGGATTCAAAGATGAAGAAGACTTCTTGGCTCACCCACATTCACTTTTTTTCACTATTGGTCCCGGTCCTATTTGTCCTATGGTCACTATGGTGTAAGGAGGTATGGTAGGACTCACCGCCATTCGATGGCAAATTTCATTTGTCGTTCTACCCCCGAGTGGTGAGATTTAAGATCCTATATTGATTTTACCAGGTGGTAAATCAATGGTCACTATTGGTCCCGGTCCTATTTGTCCTATGGTCACTATGGTGTAAGGAGGTATGGTAGGACTCACCGGCCATTCGATGGCAAATTTCATTTGTCGTTTCTACCCCGAGTGGTGTAGATAAAGGATCCTATATTGATTTTACCAGGGTGGTAAATCAATGGTCACTATTGGTCCTGGTCCTATTTGTCCTATGGTCACTATGGTGTAAGGAGGTATGGTAGGACTCACCGGCCATTCGATGGCAAAATTTCATTTGTCGTTTCTACCCCGAGTGGTGACGAAGGATCCTATATTGATTTTACCAGGGTGGTAAGTCAATGGTCACAATTGATCCTTATATCTTGGTCCTTATATCTTGATCCTTATATCTTGGTCCTTATATTTTGATCCTTATATCTTGGTCCTTATATCTTGATCCTTATATCTTGATCCTTATATCTTGGTCCTTATATAATTGTTTCACCTCGAGTGGTAAACAAATGACCGATCTCACACTTCGGAGCCGATGAGTATGTGTTACTTTATTTTTATTTAAGTGTTGAGTTCAGTCCTTTCAGTTCAGTTAAGTTAAATTCTGTCCATGAAATTCAATTCACTTCGTCTCATATATTAACTATCATATGTCTTAAACTGATTCACTGTTTAGGTTCATCTTACTGATATTGAATTATTGACAAGAAACTAATCGAAAACATAATTCACAATGAAGGAAATTGCAGATTCATCAGGAAAACTAAAACATTCATTCGATCTATTCATTCATGAACAAAAATACACCAATATAGAGACAAAGGACACAAACTTCCATATATAAAGTTTTCAAAACGATCCCGAAAACATAAAAAGTTTAAACAAATAAATTTTTACATAAGTCGAATGAAAGCGGGAAGAACGCCTGCACCACCTTCGTCTTGAGTTGAGTCAGCAAAGTTTGGATCCAAATTGCAAAGCAGATGCTTTTTCTTTGTCTCTTTCTTTCCCAAGGTCTTCTTCATACCTTCCGAGTAGACTTTCATGATCTCGACGTTAAGCTCGTTCAATCCCTATATTCTCGCTCAGATTCGCTTTCTCGAGCTCTTCTACGTAAGAGACCCCTTCCTCAAGCTCCTTTATTTTAAGACGAAGCTTGTGGCGTTTGTTCTTATGTCTCCGCCCTTCATCCTGGGCCTTTGATTGAGCCTCGCTTGAGTTGAATAGCCAGTTTAAAGTTGGTCAAGAAAAACTCCTCATTCTTGCCCCCGAGGAGCGGTGTTTTCTTCACCAAGCCGCTGCTCGTGTCGGTTAAAGTTTGTTGACCGGGTTTTGAGGCGCCAACCCATCTCTTGTGACCTTTAGTTCATCATCGACGCCTTCAAGTCCATCTTAGCTCAATCCAAGTTTCGTTGAGGCCATCGATGACACGAAGAACGCCTTTCTCGATCGGCCTTTCTCGAGCTAAGGTCGATCTCAAAGATATTGATCTCCTGTCTCATGAAATCTTCCTCAGCTTCCCCATTTATGTGGCTTGGACGCAAACGTCCAAAGACAGCATTGGCCTGCATATGTCCAAAGAGTGCTCAAGTGAATACCCAGATATACAATTAAGAACAGAAAGACAGAAAAATAAGGAAATAATTATTTACCTTAGCAAGATAGCTCATCCCTTAATCAAGCAGATTCCCGTCCGTATGATCACTGAACCGATGATCGTCAGCGTTCTTTACGAAGGCCCCGAATAGTCGAACGGAAAGTTAGCATTGAATCTAGGCCACAGAGTTGAGATCCCACTACCGGCATGATAACCCCGACCAAGGACCGGGTCATTCAAAGCGGGGTCTCGACCTTTCTGGGGAAGGAGCCGGGTTGCTCGGGAGGAGAGGGTTTAGGTTCTAAGTATACGGTCTCGGAGAGGGAGATTTGTTTGGATTGGGTTCTTGGAGAGGAGTGACCGACGCAGCTTGGGTGGGTATTGCCGGATGCGCTTCTCTTCCCTCGACAGATTTTGGACAGCTTTCATCCCCGATCATCCTCTTCGAAATCAGATTTCTCACAAAGCAGACGAAGGGGGATTACCAAAGATTGGGGCACCCTAAGCTCTTCGGCGGTCAAAGGCGTTATCTTACTTTTCAATTTTTTGGTTCGGAGGATGCTTCTTCGGTCAGGGCGATCGAGTAGGCCTCCTCGTCGAGGGGCGGATGTGGTGGTTGGCTCAACTTCTAGGGTGACTTCGGAAGGGCTTGGAAAGGGTGTTGTTCTGGATTTTCTGATTGCCCTCCTCTTCTTCGCCGAGGATGGAGGGTCTCTTCCGAAGCAGAACCTCATCGCTTCGTCTTCGTTTGTTTGAACTCGTCTGTATGTTTCGATTGGTTCGGCTTTGGGAGTAGCCTTCACGCTCGAGTTTCAACACTTCAAGGCCTCCTGCATAAAAAATCTTCAAACTCTTTTATCTCTAAAGAGCTCGGTTTGATCAAAGATACTGCATAACCAATACAATTCTGTGTTAGAATCCACAATATAAAACCATTTTCAAAAAATTCGTATACATATAAAATAGATCGATACTTACATTTATGGTCATATAACCATGTTTGCTTCGAGAGAGTCCGTACTTCCACTCCTCCTTGGGGGAAATTATCAAAAGTTCCATCATTTCTATTTCTCTTTCTTCGTAAATGTCTCCAAAGTCGCAGAGATCTTCTCGCCGGCTGGCCCGATTCGGTAGGGAAGAGATTTCGGGCCTTTGACGTAGAACCACTTTTTTCATGCCAAATTTGTTGTTCAAGGCGTGTTCACCAAATGAACGCCTCTCGAACTTCTCTCCGACTTCGAGAATGCTTACTAATGGCCTTGAACCCCTTCTCCTAGATTGTACTATTTTTGTATATTGTGAAGAAGGAGTCCAGGGAGGGCTCCACGCCCAATTCACGGCGTAAGGCACGAAGGCCAAGTTGTGAATGTATGAGTTCGGTATTAGTTGGGTGAACCCCACCCCGTAAACCTCAAAGAAGGTTACTATGAAGATATGCAAAGGAAACGAACCCCTTCTCCAACAGAGTCACACGTGAACGTCGTCCAACCTTCTCGTCATTGGTACATCTTTTTTTTCACCGGATCTAGAACCCTAGTTGCATGGGTATCCGGGATGTGGTATCGAGACCGAATCCTCTTTAGTTCACCTCCTCGTGACGATCGAGGAGTATTGGCACGCGAGAATCGCTTCAAGATTCCTGTAGTATTCGTGAGGGGTTTTGAGATTTTTTGAGGAGGGTTCTTATCGATTTCACCCCTTTAGGTTCAAGGTCGAGGCTCCTTCATGAGCAAAGCGAAGGTAGGATTTGGTGGAACTACCGTGAGCGGGTTACCAATATAGAGAGCCTTGTGTAGAATCCTCGGAGGCCATTGTTGATTAGTTGCGGTAAGAAAAGAAAGTTCGTAAAGTCGAGAGTTCGTATATCGAAAATTCAAATGGGTCGTAAAATCACAAAATTGATAAAGTTACCTTTTATAATGTGATTTGCTACACTGTTCAAGGCCTCGGCCATTAAATGTTAGCAATGATTTGAATTTGAATGGGAAGGGTCCTGGTTCCGGTTCATGTATTTATTTGATAGGGCTTTTTCCGATTTGGGCCTCCATTCTCTTTTCTTTTCATTTCATTTTCGTGAATAAAGAATTGGGTACACTTCAATTATCTCCTCTTATATGGACCTTTAGTAAATTATCTTGGGCTATTCATAGTTTTCTACTAAACATTCTGCTTAACAAAAAACTAGGGGCAATGTCAAGTCGTGATATTTCCTATTTTTAGGCTTAGGCTTACATTGGGCCTATTCACATAAACAATCTATGGGGCCTCTATTATTAATCCGTGAAAGTCACCGGGCCCAATCACCATATTATATCCGCTTTTAAACCTTTAAGGCTCGGGTTCGGTCCAATTGGTCAACCCATTAGATATTTTAATATCTCATTGACTGACTTGTGATGATGAAAAATGACTGACGGTTGACAAGGCTCTGCCACGCATTAATGAGGATGGGATCATAGCCACGGCAGGTAGAAAAAAAGACCAAAAGCGCTGGATAAACCTATATACGCTTCGCAGAGCCCATCAGTCGTAGGGGTGTCGGGTAATAGTGGGTGGCACAAAGAATCTAAGCAAAGATAGTATAACCCAAAGAGGAAGCCATCGCCTCAGAGGTAGTGCGCTTTCATACATATCATTTTTCGATTCCTCACATATATATTACCGAGAATTATTATCTCTCTCTGGACATTAGACAATACATTCCTCCATTGTTAACCTTGTGAACACATACTAATTCTCACGCCTGAGCTATCCCCCGACGAAACCGCTGTCAAGCTTGTGGTATTTACCGTGTTTACTGTGCAGAATCAGGACGTCTTACGTGATTGGGACGTGGCAGAAGATCTTGGCGTTAACAATTTCAAAGGGGTGGCCTATATAAACTTGAATCATCCATCCTAATCAATGTCTAGCTAGTACTTGTTATAGTGTATGAGTCCATCCAACTTGCTAGCTACTTCCCCACATTTTTAAAAGTTTGTCTTCACATCACATCAAACCAAGCCAAGCCCAATTATGCATGTCATGTGGATATGAAAGTTGTTAGCATGAAATTTTTTTTGGGTAAGTTAGTCAACTGACCAATAGAGTGTTGACACGCAGACGAGACTCCATATGTGTCAGCATTTTACTGGTCAATTGGTCAAATTATCAAAAAAATAAACTTCACCGGATCCTGTCGATATATATGTGCCAATATATATATATATGTGTGTGTGTGTGTGTTAGGGAGGTTAATTAATTCCAAATAAAATCCATCCGTTTTGTGTTTGGTGCAACTACTCTTTCACTCTATTTATAAGAAAGAATACTAGTTCAAATACACAACCATACTACTTAAATGAGCTGCTTAATCTAAATGAATCTCAGCAGGACCTCCCTCTAAATTAAGCATATAGCTAGGAGGGAGGAGAGACTAATATTCTTTCTTCATGTATAGATGTGAATACTAATTGAGGAGTATTTCATTCAATACCTTTTTAGTTAAACTCAACTCAACTCAACAAACTTCTTTTTATGCCAAGATATATATAGTTATTGAATACTAATTGAGGAGTAATAATTTTGTTTCTATGTACTCTGGCGTAAAGGAACTATTGTTATGGCTTAAATTGTTTGATAAAATTGAATAAAATGGTTAATTCTAAATGTTTAAGTAATTTGAATGAGCTGAATATTGAATGAAAAAAGTTATTTGATAATTGATACGTCTGAAATATCTAAATAATTTTTTTTTTTTACTATTTTATCCCTAAGTTATGCTGAACAAGTATATATATAATTTTGTGTGTACGTATTAAAAAAAATTAAGTACAATATTCATTGTACAACACATAAAAATAAATAATTCAAACAAATTATTGAATAATTCAAACAATTTTAACCCAAATTAATAACTAATATAATAATATTTTATATATTAATTAAATAATATAATAATAAAATAGCAACTAATTAATAACTAATATTAAAAAATAATATTATTTTTAGAAAAGAAAAAGTAAAAATAAGTAAAATAGAGAGTAATTAAAATAACAATTTTAAAAAATATAGTTACTTTTTTTGAAAGTTAATTATTATTTTAAATTTAAAATTATCATTATATATTAATGAAATTAAAAAGGTCAATATATTAAATTATTAGATCATTAAAAGAAATGAAAAAAACGCCAATACATTATACATCAAAGTTTTCAATGGAGAAATGAGGAGAAAACCTAGATTTTCAGATTTCCTATTCTCACTCTTCTTGTATTTCGTAATTCATTAGCCGCCCACATTCTCACAAACCAACGAGTCAATTCTAACAAATCAACAATGGTATCTATCTATGCAAAAGCAGGGACAACACATTCTCACCAAGTACTTGATTAATTCCATTATCCGAAAGGGGAATACTAGTGAAATATACATTATGTTCATGTGGAAAAAAATCATGTGAAAATATAAATTTTTTATCTAAAAAATTGATATAAATCCAACTGATACGACCCTTGAGATCATCCGGGCATTTGGATGCCTTTCGGCACCGATTTACAAAACCGAATGAGTTTCAAACTCAGTTTGATGGAGTTTGTTGGCTAAGTGTTGGATTTTCGATGAAATTTGGGGGTTATACTGATATGTTACATATAGTCTTAGCTGGAAGCGCGGACACCCGCTAAGAATATATATATAGGCCAATCTAAAAGCGGCGAGATTTGGGTTTTTTGAAATTGAGAGAGAAGGCGTGAGTGAGGGAGGAAGCCAAACAGAGGATATTAAATGTAATTTGCTATGTTGTGTGAGGGTATTTAAGTAAAAACATTCAACTTTCCAACTAAAAATTTGAAGTCAATTCATTCAAGCCATTTTCATTCAATTCAGACCTTCTTGTATTCAAATCAAACAGTCTGCATAACTTAGCAATTCAGATTTGAAGTCATGATTTGGACCCAATAAATGGTAATCAAACAGAATATATAGTGTATAATGAGATTAGTGTATGTTGAGTGTACATACTATGTATTGGGTGTGGACCAACATAGGTTGAATCACCTCTTAAATCTCTACCATACATATTAACTCTTAACATTCTTATATTCTTTCATGTGAATATCCTAATATAATTAAAATAATTCAGTGTGAAGGACAATATATGCACCTACCACTTGGGGGAAAAATGGATTTTGTTATGGTGTCTGGTGAAAGTGGCTTGATAATGACATTCTAATTAGTATTCAGTATTTGTCTTACATTAATATAAATTTCATCTGTTTTATTATTCACATATTTATTTCCTTTTCAAAAAATGACCCAGAGAGAGCAACAGTTCCCAAAGGGCAGAAGAGGTAGTCTCAGGGCTACGTGTCTGGCTTTTATTCGGTATCTTTCTACAGTAGCAGCCAGCCCCCCAGCCATTCCTAACTTTTTCCGTACAATGTCAATGGCAGCGTCTGTGAACAGTCACTTTACGACGACCTGTACACGTGTCGAAATCAGACAGGCGAATAGATATTCCGACGCTTACTGTGCAATCATGAGATGACACAGTCTAAAACAAGTCAAGAGACTTCTCTTTCTAACCTGATGTTCACTACTAACCCTATTATCCACCAGATATTTTCATATTATTTTTTTAATATTTTTATACCTAAATTTTACTTATTAATTAATAAATAATTTGACACATTAACTAATATATAAATTTTATGTGTGAAAATATTAAATAATGATATGAAAATATCGATTTCCATATATGCATGTCATATGTATGAGGGGGTGATATTTCCAAACAACCAACTAACCCTAAGCCCCAACAATATATAATGTGCATGTTCAGCAATAAAAGTTTATGTAATGTAAATGAAAAAATAATTTTAAATAAATGTTATGTTTGAATTGAAATGAATAAAATAAATGAAATAACTTTTAACTAAGCACCTTAAATATATATATGTTTGATTTTGATAGTGATAGGTGGGGTAATAGAATGACAAATTAATTTCCCACGCATCCCATTCTATAGGAATCAGAGGCGGAACTAGGGGGCGGGGGCAGTTGACCCCGGTAGGGAGGCGGTCAGGCGGAACTAGGCGGGGCCGGGGGCAGGGGCCAGCCCAACGCGAGGAGCTCCGGTGTTCAAATTTTTTTTTCTCCGACAGTCCGATTCTGTAGTTTTTTTTAATAACATGAAACGACGTCGTTTCTCTTTAAAAAAATAAATAAATTATTAGGGCTTTTCAAGATTTTCGACTTGATTCAGCCTGCCTCGCATTCTCTTCTTCCTCTCTTCCATGGCTCACCTCCACCAGTGACCGGACCATCGCTCTGCTGCTGCCGCCACCCCACGCCACTTCCCCCACGCTTTCACTCTCTTATAGTAATATGAGTTTATGATTTTATTTTTTGTGGAATGAGGATGATGATCAATTTTGTTTTTCTACCTTTTTTTCATGGCTGATTGTTGTGGATTGAAGAATGACACAAATATAAGGGGCCAAATGGAATTTGTAGTGGATAAATTATATAAAAGGGAAACAAAAGAATTGTTGGGGACAATTTTTTTTTTCTTAATATATACGTTTATATATTATAAAAGATATTAGAAGTATCATATGATATTTTGTTTGGGAGTTCTTTAAAGGATTGGGGTAAAAGTCATGGTTAGCAAATTTTGTCATGAAAAAGAAAGTGGAAATATAATTCGGCCATTAATAAATTTTGCCCCCCTTAAAATATGTTCTGGTTCTGCCACTGATAGGAATAGATTTCATTCAACCATCTCTCACATAAAATGAAAATCTAGAAAATAAAATAATTTTTGAGAATTGATATTTCCACAGTGCTCCCCTCACATAAATAATAAATGGTACCCACATTCATGTAAGTGAAGCCTTGTAAAAATATCAATTTTTTGTGAAAATATCAATTCTCCAATTTTTTATTTCATTAAAATAATTTATTATCCGCCGAAATGATCCCCAGATACATTATTTTAAATTTATGTCATTCATCCATTTCAGTTTTTCAATCTAAACGTAGAAAAAATCTTTTTTTGTTCCCTCTCTTTGCTAGACCATCCTAAAATGGTGTTATGGCCAAAATTAGAGATCCATTGGAAAACCCATGTTTGAACTTGAGACAAATTAATATAACACAGAGTCAGAATGCTCATCTTCTTGGCCCTATATCACTACAACAAAAAGGGTTATTTTCGACGGAATATTCCGCTTAGAATAAAGATATTCCGTCGAGGTTTATATTATTTCCACTAATGTTCTATCGGAAATTTGATCGTATATAAGCGAGGTCGAAATTAAGTCCGTCGACTTTTCTTTGGGGATACTTACCTCTCGATGACTTTATCATCGACTTTAATTATTCAATGAGGATACTATATATGTCCGATCGAAAATATTCTATTTATGATAATCACTGACGTGTTAAATGCCAAAATTGGGAAGTTCTTATTTTCGACTTGAATTTAAATGCGATAATAAGTATTATTCCGTAGAGAATAATGATTATTTTTTTTTTAATATTTAATTTGTTTTTGCAATATCCGTGGATTTAACCCACATCTTGTATTTGTACTGTATTCCAACAAAGACATACCCATACACAAGCTAACAATATAACCTCCAACAACAGACATACACATACACACACACAAGCTAACAATATAACCAATAACACGAATTACAATTACCAAGGCCGACAATATGTAAAAAACCAACTAAATGATAAGTAAAAAGGTCAAAAACATCCCATTAATCTAAACTAATGTACATCAAACATCTAATTAAGCTAAATTAAAATAAATGCCAAGGTTTAAACTACATTAATACATCAACTATAATGTAAACTACAAATTAAACGAATGTAAACTAAGTAAAACTAGTAGAGCCCCCGGTATGAGGAGGATCATCGAAGCAAGGCCGACGCTCGCCGAGTATGAAAATCGCCACCATCGCTCAAATTCGTCCACACCCCGTTTGTAAGACCCAATTTTATGAAATAAAAGTATTCAATTTTTTTCTTATAATTACAATTCAAGAAATGGTTAAATTGATAAAAAGTTAAAGTTAATGGTGATATATATGAAATTTTTTCAAAATACACAAGTGATTATAAAAATATTCATTGTTGTCATTTTAATATTCGTTTGGTCGTGGAATATTATTTCGCTTGGAGAATATTCGCATGCGACGCCATGCAGCCATTTGTGGGCCCCATAATGTAATAACCGCTTGATGAAGAAAACGACAAATTAAAATTTTTATAAATAACGGCGTAATCGTTATCAAGTAACATCGTTGGAATACCCGGTGGGTAAAGTAAAGTATACGTGTTGTTGTTGCGCATGAAAGACACCAGTATCGCACATGATTTTTTGAATTATCGACTTCTTACGTAAGAAGGCACTACTCAATAATTGTTACAAAGAATTATCGCTCAATATTTTATTTTATTGATTCAATAATTGTTGCGTTGATATTTTATATTATCGTTGTTTTAATAATTGTCACTTACTACATATTTTTCATTATCGGCTAATAATTCATATTATCTCTAATAATATTATTAGATAACATTATTGGCAATGTCTAGAAAGTTCTGCCTAAGGAGAGGTTTGGTCACCTAATCATACCCAAGAAAGTGGAAATCCTTATCGAAAGCCCCTCTTCCTGGAACTGCCCGTCATTATTATTGTGATTCTGTAATATTATTTGTGAATAATTAATTATTAATTTATATGATAAGGAAAATATTCATTTTATATGGATATAGATGGAGAAAATTTTTAAAGTGACAATTGTTGAAAATTGATATTTTATCTTTTCTGATAAAATAATTTATTATTATATTTTAATAATATAATGGTGATATTTTTACAATGAATGTGAGATATATGAGTATATGAGGAGGAAGAGTATTTTTGTTACAAAATTTGTTTAAAACATGTTAAACATGGACCTCATTTCTTGACTGAAATTTGATTATAGCCTATAAAATCGTTCGTATGTGGATTTTGGTCAATTTTTGTTTGGAATTTGGAAAAACTTTCTTCTGCAAAGTTGTAGAGAATTGAATTTCCTATAAAAACTCGCGAGATTCAAATTTTCTGATAAAAGGGCTATTTATTATGAATTATTGAAGTTCTGGATTAATTTATTTTTTATTTTTTTGGAGTTTTAAGTAATATTTTCATGAAAAACGTTTTTGGTGATGTTGGCATTTGTATGGCTGATGGCTTGACCAAAGAAGTGGGCGTAGGAGTTTAAGAAAAAATATATTATATTTTATTAAATTTTCTGCTTTGGTGTTCTAAGCATTTTCCTATAAATAGGGTGCTTAGGTTAGAATTGAAAATCACATCGTAAACTAAAGATTTCTCTTTCTCTCTATAATATCGGCGTATTTTGTGAGTATTTTAGTACTTCGAGTATTGCTAAACGGTAAAAGTTCTTTTTAAAGACTATATCCAAAGATTCCAAATGTAAGACTATTCTTTCTGAGGTAAAGGGAGATTATTTTCTTCATAAATGATATTATTTTTCCAATATCATTATGCCGAAATATTGGTTTAAATTTTTATCAAATTTGAAATTTTTTCATGTCGGGGTTACTATTCACGAGTTACTATTCATGAGTTACTATTCACGAGTACTATTCACGAAGCATGATGATATTTTTTGTGAAATTTCTATCTTTTGGTGTCGGAGTTACTATTCACGTATACGGCACTATTCACGAATACGGCACTATTCACGTAAAAATTAAATTTTCGTTTTTTGTCCAAAATATCTATTATGGATACTAGCTTTTGATTGTATCCATGTTTTGATCATTCTTGAATTTTATTCCACTATGATTATTTATGATGTATTTTGGACATGGAATAGGCTGAAATCAAGTACGTAATCCTTAATATTTATTATTTTGTTTCACCGGATTCGCTTTTTTTAAAATATTTTCATCATCCTCGATCCTAAATGATGATATAACCTAATATCTTTGGCTCAGAGTGCAAAGATGAATGATTTCTAATGAATATCTTTGGCCAAGAAGATTTAAGATGAATGATGTTTAGATGAACATGACCAACTGATGAATATCTTTGGGCCTGTAGTGCAAAGATGACATGTAGTTGAATATCTTTGGCATGTAGTGCAAAGATAGTCTGTTGATGAATATCTTTGGCCGTAGTGCAAAGATGGATTTATTAGTATGATTATGAACAGGAACTGTGATTTGGTATAACCATGATCTTTGATGTTTCAGGTAAAGACAAGTGATGAAAGTTATCTTCGTCCTGAATGCGAAGAGGAATTTAGAATCACAATTATGATTATGAGTTATTCATATGATTGTGGACTAGAACTGTTGATTGATGTTACAGGGATAAAATATTGTTAGTGGATTTTTAACAGGGAGAACATAATAGATTTTATGGTCTATTTGACTCTTCTAATGGATTGCTCGTTCCGCTGCAACTATGGTTGAAAAGTTTTATCATCTACCATATGTTCTAAATCTCTGATTTATTACCGTTGAAAGCTATTGATAATTTATTTATCTTTAGTCATGATATTCTTTACTGAGCTAGTTATGCTCACCCTTTTGTTTCACAATTCCTTTCACGTAATAAAAGTGTAGCTGGGTCGAGCGGGGGATAACAAGGGAATAGAATGGTGGTCTATAGAGGTTGAGGGTGAGGTGAATTTCACTTGGAAGGGTATTTTGCCACTATCATACAAGATGTCTAATGACATACAACCTAGTGTCATCATAAGACAGGGTTGTTCTCATCCACTTACTGAGTATATTTACAAGCACTACCTATATAATCTTGGTGTTTGTTTGGAGTTTAATTCCCAATTAGAGACAGTGGAGATAATGATATGTCAAGAGAAGACTCACCATTGGGAAGAATATGATAGTAATCTTCTCGTTTTTCTTTGGGGTCTATTGATTCAACCAATGATAATTCTGTGGCCATATGATATCTATCATAACCTGTAAGCATGGCCTCCCATGTACGAAAGGTTTCTCGAAAGACTTCCCAAAGATTCTAATTTCTAAAACAGCTTTTCGATTATACCTTTATGTAAGGTGTCATTATGAGGTGTTGTCCACTACGGTTGGGACATGAGTCACAAGCTTGGTATATATTTGTATTTAAACTCACAGCTTAAGTGTTGTCGATTCGCATTTATAATTGTATTAATAAAGTTGTAGTTGTTTTCTCTGCACTATGTATTTGGCGACTCGTAATGGGTTGGATGGAATGGACCTATTTTGGGGTTGTTACATCGCTGATATAATATAATGCAACTCATTAGTCCATATATATGATTCAGTTAAAGATAACTAAATAAAATTAAATTACATGTAGAATATATATTTGAATTTAAAACGAATAAGATACTGTAGCAAATGAGGGTCGACTCAACATCGCCCAAACGCGTCCTCGACTAAGGTAACCACCATCCTAACAATCTCGTCGCAGATTATGCCCAATCGCTCCCGAGGGATACCCGTATTTCGACGGTGGCACCACCAACAGAACGTCTCCTTGTTCGATGGAGCGCGAACTGCTGGAAGGTCTCGACGATGGAACAATGGATCGGCCTCAAACCTCTCCGACACCGCACCATAACATCACGCTGAACAAAGCATCGCCTGCCAACGCCTCGTATGTGATGGTCCCATTGTGGCTCTTTGACGCAGACGTCAAGCAGAGCCTACAAAAAAAAAAATAAATATAACATAAATAATATGGCAAATTTTCTTTATTCATAAATAAGAAATAAACTAAAAATATTATACCTCCAGGCAAAGGTAGTCGGTATCCTCAGAATCCCAAAGACTTGATACCGCACCGCCCAAGATTAGTGGGAGTATCCCGAGACGCCGACCGCAGAGCCGCCTCCTCGCTCGAGATAAACTAATCTCATGGGACGGTGGAATCTAACGCCTCAAAGATCGCCTTGCGACAGAAACTTCAACTCCGCTTATATACCGTCATGGATCTTCTCAAACCGCCTCCTAAATTTGATATATGTATACGTGAGTTGTCTTGGTATCATTATATAAATTACGTAATATTATCATAAATAATATTTATTATAGTAAATGTATTACCAGTATACTAAGTCTCACCGGAGACATCGTCGACCAAGTAGAGCCCTTCGACGATGGACTCTATCCCGTAACTCCATCATAAGTAGAGGTCACCCCAAGCTACTCTGCATGGCCTAAATCATATACATTAAATAATATCAACTTAAATTACGTAATGTTGCGCTTTAATATTAAACTAAACTAAAGATAAATACATACCGCTTTAACCTCCTCAAACGCATCATGAGCCGTAAGTATGTACGACCGCTTTTTTCTAAAGTATGCACTTTCGGAGAACATGTAGAGACACCAAATTGAAAGTTCCTCAAAACTTATAAAACGCACCTGCATGCATTGGCACCAACCTAAGTGAGAGATATAACATCTAAGTAATGTCCCCCAAATCGGATTATTCGGCATTCACTCTAATGGTTGAATGTCGAACGGCTTTCTAATTGTATTTAATTGTATTGTATTGTATTTTATTTTATTTTATTTTATTTATTTTTGATTTTATTTAACTAAGTAAGTGTGCTACTCGCTTTAATTATATTTATTTTGTATTATATTATATTATATTATATTAAGTCAATTTTTTTAATCTAATTTATATTATCTTAAATTAAATAATATTTTTATTTTATTTTATTTATTTTTGATTTTATTTAACTAAGTGAGTGCTACTCGGTTTAATTATATTTATTTTGTACTATATTATATTAAATTAAATTAAGTCAATTTTTTTAATTTAATTTAAATTTATTATCTTAAATTAAATCATATTCTTAATTTAATTTAATTTCTATCATTTAATTTATTTGTATTTGTATTATATTATATTATAATATTTAATTTATTTAAATTTTATTTTCTTAAATTAATTAAATTTAATTAATTTAAATTTAATTTGTATTATATTATATCATATTTTTATTTTATTTTATTTTAAATTTAATTAAATTTTTTATTATATTATATAATTTAATATTAAATAATTTATTTAAATTTTATTATCTTAAATTAAATTAAGTCAAAAGTTTATTTAATTTAATTTAATTTATATTATATGCCATAATTCAAGCTATTTAAATTGTATTTTAGTATTGAGAAACTAATAACTATACATTAATATAATAAAGATTAATGTGCAATTCTTTGAAGTTCGACAGTAATTCCGCTTAGAATTCAAATCTTGATTTAACAAATATGACACTAATCAACTATAATATATTAACAACCAACAAGTTACAATACAATTTAACAACCCAGATATACTCAAATCAGAAAAAAGCAAGAATTAACATTAACGAACAAACAATTAAAATAATGAAGCTCCAAATTTAGTAAACTATCACAGAAAATTCAAATTTGAACAACACTGCAAATGAAATTTAGGCTTCAACAACATTTCAACAGAATATTTCAACACTTTCAACAACATTTCAACACTTTCAACAACATTTAAACAGAAAATTTAGGGTTCTAAGTACTTATACCCAAATCTATGCATAACCATATACATATCTGAAAATTTAGGGTTCTAAATTTAAAATTAATTTAGAAAACTAACCCTAAATCGAGAGAGAAGGAGGACCGTAGAGGACTAAAGAGAGAGAGAGAGCAAGGAGGAGCCGAAGGGGGGGTCACCGACGAGAGAGAAAACTACAGCCAAGCAGGAGAGGACTGGATGAGCAGTGGGAGGAGGGAAAGAGAACAATGAAGCAAGAGAAAGCAGAGTTAAAGCAGCAGAGCAATAGATAAAAATTAGCAGCAAGCAGTAAGTGAGGCTCAAGGCCTAGTAGTGATTAGGTTTTAAGCTTATTTCCGACGGACTTCCATCGGTCTTATTTCCGTCGATATTACTTTATCCTCGACAAACATTCAGTCGATATTAATAGCTCTTCCGTCGAGGTTGTTATTGGCGCTGGAGGAAAACTTTCGCGCCACAAGCATGGTATAGAATCGACTGAATTCAGTCGAGTTTATATTATCCTCGAGGGATTTATGAATGACTGAATATTCCGTCGGCAATAGATTAAGTCTGACCGAATGTATTCCGTCGATCATAATTCAGTCGAAAATAGTCTTATTTCTTGTAGTGTATGTCACAACTTAATTAATTTAAAACTAGTTTAATTTAAGTAGCTTAATGCTTCTTTATAATGTTTGATGCAGTTTTTTATTACGAGGATAAGTTGCTACGAATGCCAAAAAAAACAAAAATATTTACTTGAAATACTCAATAAGCTATAAGCTGAGAAAAAGCATACTAGCCTTGTGAGTATGCCAACAGTCATACTACTAAAACCATTTGACCACAACCAAAAGGTGTTGACTCAATGCTTATCGCTATCCCTTGTGTACCAAGAGGGTAGGGTAGACATATACGATTAACTGATACTCCATCAGATGTTAACTAAACATTAAATCCCAAGTCCCAACTCAAAAAATGAATAGGAAATTAGGAACCCACCACTGCTCCTAGTGCTCTTTAGGTAGGAATAGGATGCACTAAAAATATTCTACGTCAGCATCTACAAAAAGAGAATACCCCATTTTTGGATCTGGATTACCCCACAGCCACACATAAGTGGTTTTTCAGTGTCATAAGAGGCTAGTAGAGATTGCTAGAATAGCTAAGTTGGAATTATATGGACACACGTTTTGGAGTGTAAGAACAGAGTTCATAGCTAAAAATATACTTTCTTTTGAGTGGCTATGGAAGGAGAATAGGGACAATTCAGCTTTAGGCCTTAAGCTGTTAGTGAATCTTCCCTAGATATCACATCTTAAGCATCCGAAATTTTGAATACTAAGTTGATATTTAAAAAAAGATCTTATGATATGCAATACAAATATCTTAACAACATATTCTGTATTTAGAAATCATATTTCCAACCATGCCCAGTTGGATTTAAATTGAGAAACCAATATCCTTGATCATTAAACTACACTCTGCAAAAGAGTATGAATTCACAAGTAAATACATTTTGTTATTAATTTTCTGAAATCTATCATACTTGGGGTATTTCAGAGCATTCGGGGCAGCAGAAATGGCCTCTAGCCTGACAATTTTTGCATGACAAGGATCTCTTCTTCGAGTTACCCTCAAATGACTGAGAAAGCTCATCCAGAGCATTAAAGCTGAATAGCCCGCCTTCTTTAATTATTCCTTGTCCCTTGCATCTTGAGCATGCTATCAACCTAAGATCACCACATCTCTTGCACATGCCAAGTGAACTGCTTATATATTCAGGGCCAGCGAATTGCACATATCAGAAAGCGCATGCATCAGAATTCCAGCATAAATAACAAGAATTACGAACAAAACATTCCACTATATGGAAGTAAAATAGCAAAGCCTCAAAACTTTAAAGTTCAAAAATTCCCACAAATGGAGTTCTAATTTAAAGGAATTTACATTTTTGATTATTTCTTTATCATATGGTCTTAATGGCATCACAGCCGTTGTCACATTCAATTAGTTCAGGTACTGTGGTCCTCTCTGTATGTGGTATTGGCCTTGACATTCAGACCATTTCAAAGACGATGCTTTTATTAATTTCTTCTTTCAAATTGAACGGGCATTAAGCAACTAAAAAGATGCCCAACAACAAAACATAAAACTATTCACCGATATTTATTGGGCACAATTATTCAAGAATTATACCAGATGAGAAATGCAATGCAAAATTAATAATAGAAAATTGGATCTCAATATAAGTTATCACCAGCTAGAGAAATTTGATATTTGATGTCACCTTCCTCTTAAAGCAACAGTAGTAAATATTTATAGGGTTAAATACACTTATGTCCCTCGAAGTATGACATCTTTTACACTTGTGACCCTAATCTTTAAAACCTTATAACAGCATCCTCCAAGTACATTTAAGTAAATAAAAATGACCCTAAAATCATTTTCGGACAAAAAATTTGTCTTGAGTGCTAACATGTCACTAGGAAACCATGTATTTCACTGTATTTTTATAATTTAGACGTATTTTCAGTGTATTTTGACATTAAAACAATAAATCCATGTTTATACTCATTTCCCACATATAATAATATCATTAGCTTCATACCACAAAACAAAATAAAAGAGCGACTCAATTTAGTTCTAAATACTTATTAAACAATGATACAATACGAATTAGAAGATGAATGAGAATAACCAAATCAAAACCCCAATTAAAACTACACCTCAAAGATCTGTGCTCAAACCTAGAAATCCCAAATTAATAAGTCTTCGTTGATGCCTCGCCACGCTACATCCCCACGTCGCGTCGCCGTGCTGCGTCCCCGCACTGCGTCACCTTGTCGTCGCGCCACGTCTCTCTTGAATCGAAGAAGAGATCGTTTAAGCTTTTAAGTCTTCACAAATTTGTTTACTGATGTTTTGATTTTGTTATATTAATTTTTTGGTTAAAAATGAATCTAGTACACCCATCACTTGCAACAGTATTGGCAACCGGCTGCGGAGATGAGAGGATGTGGCGGGAAGCGGAAGGCGGATCTGGGAGTACCAACGATGGATTTAGGACTACCAGTGGTGGATCTAGGGCATTATTATCAAATATTTCTTCTTTCTTTTGCATCTAATTGCATTTTTAATTGAGGTGGAATTTGGATTATTTTTTATTGCACCGATGAAAATGGAGGTGTATTGAGGAGAGGGTTTTTGAAGTGGGTTTGGAGAAATAATTTTTTGGATGAAAGGGTTTTGGCAAAGGGGATTGTGAAGATGGTTGCTTCCATTGTTGATGACTAGATGTTGACGATGATGGTGTATGATGAGAGAAAAGATTGAAAATCAAAGCAGAGAAATTGGTTATGATATGAGTTAGTTCATTTTGAAGATAATGGTGTATGAGTCGGTTCAAATCAAGAATTTTAGAGAGACTAGATCTTGAAGATGATGGCATATGAGTTGTGTTCATTTTTATTTTTTTAATAATATCTTTCTCTTTTCACTTTATAAATGCTTTTAGTAGATTTATTTGTATTAGAAATGTATTTAGTAAATAAATCGTATATTATAATGGTCATATACAGTCAAATCGTATTCTATTGGTTTTCCGGTGACACGTCAGCACTTATGCGAATTTTTTGACCGAAAATAGTTTTAGGGTCACTTTTATTTATTTAAGAGTACTTAGAGGATACATACTGTTATAAGATTTTAAAGATTAGGGTCACAAGAGTAAAAGGTCATACTTTGAGTTCAAGGTATGGAATGCATCCCATATAACTCTTATGTTTGGGGTTAAAAATTATACTAGAATAAGGCTCAAATCCATATACAATTAAAAATAGTAGTTATTATTTAATGCCGTATATTTTAGATTGTCATTACATTTGTAAAATAATATTGCCGGAACAGTTCTTCTTATTGCTAGACCAAGAGAGAACTTAAGAAAATAGTTACAGCACCATGATCCAGCATCTCCTTTGGCACTAACAAATACCGTTGTTGCAATTACATCTCCCCTGCCCTCATTGTGTATTAAAATACTGCTACCTCCGTCCCTTAAAAAATAGTCTTATTTTGACTTTTTAAAGTAAATTTTCCAAATCCTATATAATTTAATGCAATTCATGTGAATTTTGGAGCTAATAAATTTTAAACGTATTAGTACTTTTTGAAAAATTTACAATAATTACAATGGTAGTTACTGTAATCTAATGAATTTCTATTAATTTTAGAATTCTACATTTACTTCAAAATGTCAAAATAGGACTCTTCGTGGAATGGAAGCTTATATAATAACAATTTAATAATTTTCATTACCCAACTCCCAGTTTACATTATCTTGTCACCATACAATTGTGTTTGAAACAATCCGGTAGAGGGAACTCGGGACATTAACAACTCAAGAAACAGAGTTTGATTTCAGTTCAGATATAAAACCTATATGTATAAAAATAAGCATCACAAAATTGAATGACCACCCAGGTAATTTAGCAAAAAAAGAATGACCACCCAGGTAAAAACGCAATTAGAGTATAAATAAGCAGCAGTTGGTGACAATATATATATATACATGTGTATGTATAATAAAACTGGTTAAAAATGAAAAGAAATGATGTAAAGATAAGGAAGAGAAAGGGGTACCTGCGCTGGGAAGAAGAAATGAGAGAGTCAATTTTAGGGGCAGAAATGGTGGCACATAAGAGCAATGCCCCAACTCCATACCCTGCAACTTCACTTGCCGTGATATGTTCAAACATTTTCTCTCTGCCCTCTGTTTCTGTCTCCATCTCCAGCCAGAGGATAATTAATATCAACCTTATCACAATTCACTCCATATATACTTCATGCTTGATTTATTACTAATTAACAACTTAAAATATGTGGCCTATTAGCTCAGTTGGTTAGAGCGTCGTGCTAATAACGCGAAGGTCACAGGTTCGAGACCTGTATGGGCCAATATATTTTTTAAGTCGCTTATGCAGTAATATGGTTTTATATATAAAGCTTTTGCCTTTTAAGTGCTAAAGAAATTTATAGGCTTGAACTGAAGTTTCATATCACTGGCCAGCTTTTTTTTTTTTTTTAAATTTATACTCACCTAAACACTAAGAACATCAATTTGTAGGACTAAATTTACATGTTGCTAATAACGCTGAAGGTCACAGGTGTTCGAGACCAGATGGGCCAATATATTTTTTAAGTCGCTTATGCAAGAATATGGTTTTATATATAAAGCTTTTGCCTTTTTAAGTGCTAAAGAAATTTATAGGCTTGAATCAAGTTTCATATCACCGCCGCTTTTTTTTTTTTTAAAATTTATACTCACCTAAACACTAAGAACATCAATTTGTAGGACTAAATTTACATGTTGCTAATAACGCTAAGGTCATGTGTTCGAGACCAGATGGGCCAATATATTTTTTAAGTCGCTTATGCAAAGAATATGGTTTTATATATAAAGCTTTTGCCTTTTAAGTGCTAAAGAAATTTATAGGCTTGAACTGAAGTTTCATATCACTGGCCAGTTTTTTTCTTTTTAAAATTTATACTCACCTAAACACTAAGAACATCAATTTGTAGGACTAAATTTACATGTTGCTAATAACGCGAAGGTCACAGGTTCGAGACCTGTATGGGCCAATATATTTTTTAAGTCGCTTATGCAGTAATATGGTTTTATATATAAAGCTTTTGCCTTTTAAGTGCTAAAGAAATTTATAGGCTTGAACTGAAGTTTCATATCACTGGCCAGTTTTTTTCTTTTTAAAATTTATACTCACCTAAACACTAAGAACATCAATTTGTAGGACTAAATTTGCATTATAAAGACCCGAAATTTCTACATATCCAAAATGGCATCCACATCTATCTGGCATGGTCAATAACAATTGCCTACATGTTATTCTCTTAATGAATGCCAATTCGCATAGAAACTTGAGCTCACATAAGCAAGGTATCGAATTTATGTCTTGTAAAAATGATCAAATCTCTTAGTAATCTTGTATAACCATAGCTGAAAGATATGTATGCTTCATGTTTACATGTTGCACCTAGCCTATGATAAGTTCATGCTTGAGCTCGACATAAGTAGTTCATCTAGGCTCCATAAGCTACCCCATAAGTCATCTTCTGAGATACTGTCTGACCAAGATGCAACATCTTGATAATAATTATTCGCAGTGGCAGCCAAATTCGACCGAGTCTCCGTTGTCGGATACAAGAAAAACATCTCCTGATTTCCTTGTGGCTCTGCTACTAATTTCTCAATATTGTTCATTTCTGCTTCCCCAGTGGTTGTGCTCTTGTTCATGTAATTTTCTTCTCGTGGCTGACATATTTTGTGCCGAAAAGATTCAATTTTTCGCCATTCCTGTCTCTGGGATGGCTTTGCTTTCTTCTTGAAATGGGTTCTCCAATAGTTTTTTATCTCATTATCTGTTCTGCCGGGCAAGTATCTTGCAATGGTAGACCACCTGTCCATGCATATTGAAATGAAATAATAAGTTAAATAGGAATCATTTAAGAAGTATATATAAAACCAGAAAGAAAGAGGTATGTACGTGTGTACAATGTAGTAAAATTTGCATACTTGTTACCCCACAAGGCATGCAATTCAATGATGATCCCTTCCTCCTGAGGTGTTAAATGTCCTCTCTTAAGCCCAGGCCTTAGATAATTCACCCACCTTAGTCTGCAACTCTTTCCACTCCTATTCAGTCCTGATAATTGATATATCCAAGTCAAATTAAGTTCATAACTAATTCTTCATTACAAACAATATAACCACTATTTTATCAAATCAATTTTTATTAATTCTGAAAATATATACATTGTACCGAAATTGTGTGTTACAAATTAATAATTACCTGCAAATTTAGCCACAGAACTCCATCTTCCATCCCCATGCAAGCCAATATACTCACTAAGTAACTTATCTTCCTCAGGAGTCCAAGGACCCTTTCTCCATCCTTGCTCATCAGTAACTCCCCAACCCATCATTCCAGCCATTATTACAATTCAATAACAAGCTAATTATGTCTGTTTGTCTGTCTCCAATTTGTACGACACAATATATATATCTCTCTCTCTCTCTTATATAAATACCTGATGAGCAGTGGGTGGGTCTATTCAGGAATGTCTTTTTCTTTAACACTGTACCAAATCTATATTTTTGGCCAAATCAGTTTTTCTAATTAATTTACATATATAATTATACTCTCCGGCTTGATTTTTAACCAACCAACATTAGCCAAATGTATCTTCAAACTCTATGGCATGGTACGTCGTCGTACATTAATATAGCGTCAGACAAATATTCCTTAAATCATTTTCGATAACTTAACTTAATTAATCACATTTTTAATCGTCATAATTATGTTGAAGTAAGCAAAATACTCAATTAAGCTGCAAAAGTTTAATTAGTGGGTTGTTGGTGTCTCCTTGACAGTGGCTTGTGCTCCAATTGTCAGGTCACACATGTTGATATACACAATATTCCTCCGCTTTAATATATATAGGCCGCTTTTGTAGGCGTATGCTTAATTAAGGAAATGATTAAAAAGCATTAACTACATTATCAATTGTCTATAATACTCTTCACCTCACTTATCTCATAAATATGGATCAAAAAATTAGGTGGAGTAATAAGGGGCAATTTGGGAAAAATAGTAATCAATTCTCCTAGATAACCACAAACGACAAATAATTAAGAATATAAAAAAAAGTTTAAAACGATCTACATATAGGAATGGAAGAAGTACTAAACATCATGCTTTAGAAATTGTTAATTGCTAATGATGTTTATAGGAAGCTTCTAGGGATGCTAAATAGGGTAATGGGGTATTATAAAAGTGGAAAGTGGGTGATGAGTCACCCCTGGATACGCGTCTTCGGAGAGTAGTTAAGTTGCATAATTAGAATGTTAGGGCATTAATTAATTGGTTTAGGTCATTAATCTATGTTCATAATGCCATATATAGGTAATGATAGCACTAATTTAAAGATTATTAGGGAGTTCAAAGATCTTGTAAAGTACGCTCATGTGGCAAGAACTAAAAAAAAGGCTTATTATAGACATGTATGTATAGGAAGTGGTTAGCATAAAATTTATTTTTAAGTAAGTTGGTTAATCGAATCCATTAATAGAAATACAGACGCAGCCATGAAATTTTAAAGCCACAAAGATTCTATTTATTAATCATTACGTTAATTGGATCTATATGTATGTATATGAGTAATAAAAAACATGGGACGACCAGTCGGGAATGATCTGAATGTGACACGTGGCGGTATTATTTAATGTTTTCTCCTTCACGTATAACTAGTATGAGATATTATGTACCAAATGGCTTCTAGATAGATTTGGTTTTAATTTTTATTATTTGTATAATCAGATAAGATCTATTTACGATTACAATATTATATGTTAGTGTTTACCAGAATCCACTTGTTATCTGTCATGTTTGGTACCAAAAGCCTGGTAAAGTTTGTCTAATGTTGCGTTTGTGAATGACTACAAGTACATAAGTTGAAAGAATCTGAATAAACTGACCCAATTTATGTTGTATGCATTTTATTTCTTTAATCCAAATCTAATTGTAAATGGATGTTTAGACCACTTGCAATCTGCCACGTTCATCATTGCTAATAATTTAATCCACTATTGGACCATAGTATAATCATATAAAATTACAAGTATTAAAATGTAAAAATTAAGTTTATCTATTGATTTTGATATAAATATTTGTACTAAAGAATAATATTTTTTCAAACGGACATAAATAAAATACTTAAAAAGTAAGTATATAAACACTCGCATAAATCTACTAGTCCTCGCAATTTATTAGGCTTTATATGGTAGACGAAGATTTATAAATTTATGCACTCTTTGATATAGCTCGCTCCAAATAAATTAGATAAAATAAAATAAATGGATGGATGGGATGATAGTTGATAGAGATATTTTCACGTGATTTTTTGATATTTTAACATGAAACTGTCGTTTTAGATCATATAGTGACAATTTTTATATAAAAATATCAAAAAAATCACATGAAATTGATACTACATATTTGTAATTGTTCATATCCTATCAAACTACAAGTCCTTGGCCAGAAATAAATTATTTGGGCCTGGGCTGGATCCGGTGATTAAGTGTGAGTGAGACATGGCCCATCCCATATCTGACCAAGGACCCTACATAAATAAGTAGAAGAAGAAGCAAAAAGAGAAGGACCCAGGAAGGGTGGGTTTAGGTTAGAAGAAGGTATGTGGTTGTGGAGTGCGGTGGGGGAAAGTAAAGGGAGAAATGAGAAATCGGGAGCATTTGGGTTGGGAGCGACGGGAAAGGCGATTGATAAACGTATCTATCCGATCCGCCGTGGAATGAAATGAAAATCATTGCCTTTCCTATTCCTCCCATACCAATTGTTTCCGATCGTTCCTCCCTTTCCTTCTAGCTCACTTGTTTCTTCTTCTTCTTTTTCTCCAATCTCCTTTAGATCTGCGTTCGAAGTGCAGCTCAAATCCATATATATATATTTGGTTCAATAGAAGGCAGATCGGAATAAACCAGTTTAGGATTACGAAGGAAATACCCCAAATTCTCATCTCAAATGTACATGCCAATAGTGCTGTGAAGGCAATCATAAATTGCAAATTCATGTCTGGGATAAGTGATGACCACCTGTTTATTGGCATTGGCATTGGCCCGGGCATAAAATGTCCTACGAGATCTGGGGGCTAAAATATCCCCTGCACGTATGTAAATCTCAATATGTTCTATAGTTAATTCAAATACTAATATATAAAAATTATGTATGTATTTAACAATTAGTATTTAATTTTGGTAATGCTATTTAGATCTGACAATTTGGGTAAAATTACTTAGATCTATTGAATTATTTAATTATTTTTTGGGTTATAGGTTGGTTCAGTTTTGTACCCTTATATAATCTGATGATGATAAAAATAGTTATGTAGTTGTAGTAGTGGTATTAACAAGGGCGATAACTATTCCATTTGCTTTTCTACCTTGCCCATTTGGACGCCAATGGAAATATAGAAGCTCAGCTCTTCATTAATCACCGTCACCACCACTACTCTACCTGTTGAGTAGTTGAAATTCCAAGCAAAATATATTTAATTATATTATTATACTCTCTTTTTTATATTTTTTTTTCACAATTAATTGAAAAACGAAAAAAAAAAGAAAAAAATTAATTGAAAATTGTAATAAAGTATCAATAATTTTCTTCATTTTAATTAATATAGAAATTAATAATGTAAATTATTTTGAAAATGATTCTAATAAAAAATAATTTCTTAATAGTTAATTTAGTCACATCAATGTTAAATTTTTTATTTTCAAATTTGGTTTTAAAAATTAAAATGAGATTATTTTGTATAACAAAGAGTAATATTTTTACAAGTTTTTTATTTATTTTTACAATTCATTCTTATGTGAACATGAAAATTCTGTTGTTTCATAAAAAAAAGTCTTACAATAGACTTTGACATTCATAATTATATATATATATATATATATATATATATATAAAAAGTTTAATATACGAAAAATACTAATTTGAGATTATAGTTACACGATGGTACCTACTTGCGACTTTAAAAAATTTGCAACAAGTAAATTTAGAACTATATCGACTTAGAGTTTTCAAACTTACCTATATTGGGATCTATTGAATCTTGATTTGCTACAAAAATTTAGTATTTTTGTTGGGGGGTTAAATATACTTTTTCCGATTTTACTATGAGTTGGTTTATAAATGCATTACTGAACTGATTTTTTTTTACAATCGACTCATTGAACTTCAAATATTTATCAAATCGTTACAAATTTCGTATAATTTGATGTGGGGTAGGACTCATTAAATGATGTATAATTAGATGTGGGGTAGGACATATCTGATGTCACTTTTAACAGAGACATGTGACATCAGATATGTCCTATCCCACATCTAATTATACATCATTTATTTCACGTGGGTTAGTCCTAGTCATGTTCACGGTGGAAACTCAGTGGTTAAAACCAATTTGGTCGACTAAAGGCCAGACAAAGACAAAAAGGGAAAGCGTACAAAGAAGTGAAGGAGAGAGACATATTGAGGCGCAAACTTCTTATCTTGCTGGCGAATCTTGTTCTTTGATGCGAATTTTGCTCTTGGATACGAATCTACTAGTGCGAATCTTCTGTGAGGTATGCTAGATTTCTTTAATTTAAGGTTTGTGGACATGGGTTAGTTGGGAATGGGTACGAATAAATTAGGGGTTTTTAATCTGTTGTAGCAATCTTATTTGTCTTGATGTTTTCTCCATCTTTCTTGACTTTATATATCCGACATATGGTCCAAAGAATTTTATTTTTGCCATTGTTGTCTTCTTCGGTTCCCCCATGTACTGTAAATAATAATTTATAATTTTTTTTTTGATTTTTTTCTTAGTTTTCACATAATGAGTGGGATTTGTCAGTTGCATGTGCACTATGGGGGCAAATTTGTTC
This sequence comes from Panax ginseng, assembly GCA_020205605.1. Lineage (NCBI taxonomy): Eukaryota > Viridiplantae > Streptophyta > Magnoliopsida > Apiales > Araliaceae > Panax > Panax ginseng. Next base: position 16,390,468 of record CM035148.1, read on the forward strand.
GACAACCTAAAAATGAGTACACAAGAGGTAAGGTTGAAATTCATCCCTGTGTTGATGTGGATTTCATCTGTATGACTGCAATTAATTCATTTGCTGAATCTTTACATTATGATAGCCATTGTAAGGTTTATTTTAAGAATAATGGTCAAACTATTGAAAATAGTTATAGATTGGTGCATAATGATGCCAGTATTAGAGACATTATAAAATTGTGTCTCCCTTTTGGTGTGATTGAATTTTATGTTGATCATATACATGTGAATGAAGAAGGAGTTGTGACTGAACCACCTAATGTGAATGAACAAGTTGCAACTACTATTACTGAAACCCCCAATATATACAACTGATAATAACAAGGGGAGTACTGATGATAATTTTAATCTGCAGAAGTCAAAGAGGACTAAGCAAAGGGCATATATGAATAGTAAGAGTAATTAGAAAAATAGTAAATATACTAAGAGGAGTAGGAAGAATGAGAATATGAATAATCAGAGAAGGAAGGGTAATAGAATTAAAATGAATCATAAATCAAATAAAAAGAATGATGATACATCAATCACAATTGGAGACTCATAAAGTAGTGATGCAGAAAGTGATAGTGAAATATTAAGCAGTGATGAAGAATTCTTAAATGCTTGGAGGAGGTGCAGGGAGTACAAAGCAAAGATGACTAGAGTTAAAACTGAGGCAGATGATGAAACTAACTTTGTTGATGGGGATGCAGGTGTTGGTAATATTGAGGGTGTTGAAGGTGATATAACTGAGGGTACTGTTAAAGGTGATGTAGCTGAGGTTGGTGAGGTTGGGGGTGATAGAGGTGCAACAGATGGTGATAGGTTAGTTAATGAGGTTATTGAGGAGGTTAATAGAAATAGTGAGGAAAAAATGCTAGTGATTCTGATGATGATAGTGATTGGCACAGTGAGTATGGGGACATTGATGTATTAAGGTCCCCCTCAAAGAGCAGTGAAGATAAGAACCTTGGTTTTGTGGGTCCCCTTGTAAAAAAGAGAGAGCATGTACATTGTAATGTTTTTAACCCAAAAACAAAGAGAAAACACATAAAGTTTGCACACTATCAGATATTTACCAATTTCAATGAATTCAAGACTGCCATTAGAGATTATTCAATTGCTAATGGCAGGAAGTTGTGGTACAAGGTAAACGACAAGGAAAGGGTCCAGGTTATGTGTGATAAAGGCTGTGTGACGCCCCCAAAATAGGTATACATCACCCATTCTGAGTCGCCAAATACATGGTACATAAATAAATACAACTTCACTAATACAATTGTCATGCAAAATACGACAACACATATACTGTGAGTTTGAATACAAATATAGTCTACTAGAGAGTATACAAACTCAAAAGGAGTCCTCATTACAATTATTGATACACTATTTTACAAAATAGTGAGGACTACTAATACATCTATCCTGAACCATCACTCCATACCCTGGCTAGTTCCTGCTATGTTCTCACCTCCTGAGAAGAAAAATGGAACAAAAAGGAAAAGGGTGAGCTCAACTAGCCCAGTAAAGAATATTATGACTAAGATAATATACAACAATTTATCATTAGTCTTCAACGAGGAAAAATCGATAAAATGTATTAGACAACAAGTTTTAGATCAACAACTGCGGTTTGAAATAAAGAATCCATTGAAGAGTCGTAGAGAGAATGAGTTCTACTATCTTCTAAGATTTAAAAGTCCATCATCAATTTTTATCCCTCAGTAACATCAATCAATATATATCTTTAATCAAATATTCATCTTTGCACTACAGCCAAAGATATTCATTTAGATCACCACTGGGTTATCGTGTTCATCTCAACACTGCTCATCTTCGTGCACTACGGGCCAAAGATATTCATTAGTTAATCATTCATCTTTGCACTACAAAGCCAATATTATTCAAATATCATCATTTAGGACCGAGGATGATGAAAATATTTTAAAGAACGAATCCAAAGAGGCCAGAAGGACAAATATTAAGAATTAGTATAACAATTTATCCAAGATCAATAATACTCCATAATAAACTATAGTGGAGTAAAATTCAAGAATGAAGATCAAAACATGGATTTAATTTCAAGAATAAGGGTCACAACAGATAGCTTGGAAGAAGAAGAAAAATAATTTTTTTGTGAACAATGCACTCGTGAACAAGATCCGTCAAGTGAAAAGATCTTTCGTGTAATACCCGTGAAACAATAAATGTGAATAAAGACTCAATCATGAAAAGTTCTAAATTTGATAAAAAGTTCAGACCAATAATCCTATGAAATGATATTAGATGAAGCAAAATTTCTAATCATTTTAGGAATTATAGAAGCAATACTTACCATAGTAAGTTCAAATTTAGGAATATGAAATGAAATAATATCCCTTTCATACTATGGAGTATAAAAGAAAATAATATTTCTTACGAGTATTGAAATAAAATAATATCCTTTACCTTGGTAGAAACTGGATTTGACTGGAATATCAGATATTATTCTGAGAAAATCTTGCAGAAAAATTACGCTCAAAATATTATTATACTCAAGAAAAATACTCACAATACTTTAGAATAAGAATTTTTGATTTATGAGATGGTGTGATTGAGGAAGGAGGGTTATCCCTCTATTTATAGTGCAGAACGGAGGAAAAATTAAACGAGGCTGTCTAATTTTTCTCCGCCCACCTGCCTAACCTCTCCCTTTCTTTTGCCTAACTCTTCAATTTTCTTCAATAGTTGGGCCCACAATTGGCAACTTGTAAGCATTCACCAACCCACTTAGAAAAATCAAGTTTTGCTGGAAGAAAAAAAACAATCAGCTTTGAAAACAAAGGACAAAGCTACTGTATTACCTTAGAATTCGATTACAATTTGCAATCTCTGCCAATTTCTTATTTTGCATCTTTGAGGACCCACAAAAGTTTGAAAAACACATCTTTGCAGGCAAAATATTCCACCACTCATGATCATCTTTATCACATTCTTTTATATATATATATATACACACACACATATATATATATATAATATAATATTTTATCGGATAAAAATAATTGCCAACCTTTCAACAAATAATTCATGCAAAATTCTTTCATTTATATCCACATAAAATAAATATTTCTTTATCATATAAATCAATAATTAATTATTCACAAATAATATTATAGAATCACAATAATGACAACCAGATCGTTCCCAGAAAAGAGGGGGCTTTCCAATAAGGATTTCTCCTTACTGGCGCGCAATTAGGTGACCAAACCTCTCCTTGACAGAACTTTCTAGACATTGTCAATAATGATATCTAATAATATTATTCAAATAATATGAATTATTGATCTGATAAATGAGAAATATTGTGCAAAGTGATAATTATTGAAACAACAATAATATAAAATATCAACGCAAAGAATTATTGAATCAATAAAATAAAATATTGAATGATAATTACTGTAACAATTATTGAGTAGTGTCTTCTTACGTAAGAATCAATAATTCAACAATCTTTGTAATACCGTCAGTATCTTCTTGTGCAACCACGCGTATTCATCAGATTTTAACCACCGTCAAATCATCCAATGTGTTAATTCGGTAATAATTTACGCCATTATTTATAAAACTCAAACTTGTCGCTTTCTTCATCCGATCATTATTCTCATTATGGGCCCATAAATGATCACTTGTGGTTATTGCATTTAATATTCCACGACCAAACGAATATTCCCAAACAACAATGATTATTTATAACCACTTGCTTATTTTGCAAAATTTGCACATTTCACCCATAACCAAAGTATTATATCAAATTATCACCTTATTATTTCAAGATAATAAATAGGAAAATTCGATTTTATTTATAATAAGTTGGGGTCTTACAGGCTGTCCTTGGGAACTGTGGGCGAGTTATATTCAATGGACTGAGAATGTACAAATAAAGTCATTAGTGGACACAGATAATTGTGTCTACAGTTTTAAAAACAAAATGGCAAACACTAAATTTTGGGCAGAGTTTTATTGAAATAGGATAAGAAAAAATCCAAACTGGAGGTTGAAGGACATGCACGCCTTAGTGGAATGGCTTCCAAACACCAAGTTTAAGCTCAGTTTCTTCCTCAATTCAAACCAGGGGAGGGGGAAAAAGAAGATCAATGTTGGCAACCAAGATTCCACACGAATGCAAGGGTGGAACAAAGTTAGATAAAAATTAGGATTATTATCTTTTAGGACTGAACTTTTGGGAGATGGTATTTTGTATGCAAATATGACACTGAATGACATATTTTGTATGTAATTATGCTGCTTCATTATGGTATTTTATATGTAATTATTCTACTGAATGATGGTCCAGTATAGGCCTAATGGATATTTTGAAGTGGATGATTAGATGAATATATGGAATGTTTGAACTAGATGATTTTTAATATGGAATCTATTTTTTGGAAGATTGAATTATGGTTATGTGTTTTACTATGTATTATTATAGTTGGTGAATACATTTTGGTTCTGTAATGCTATATAATGCATTTTGATTCTGTCATTTTGGTAAATGCATTTTGGTTGTTATGGATCATGACAGGGTACTTATAAACATATGTTATTTTGGTTAAAACATCTTATTTGTTAGGTACATAGGTTGGTCTCATATTCATTATGAGTCTGTTACATTCAATTCTTATTGCCACATTAAACCTGAAGTCATAATAAACCAAACCAAACATTAATTCAATGATTTGCTTCATTTTTGCCAAATAAGCATTTAATTCAAAACTAAACATGCATTCACGTACATTTTAAGGCAAATCAACATTCAATACATAATTTCCAACCATCAAAACCAATATTAAGCATTCAATACATACTTGTCAAAATAAATTTTAATACATAATTTAAACTTTTACTACATTCAAATATACAAATCTACACATTTGGTTGCAATACAATGAAAAACAAAATCTAAGAAACTACTAAATCAATCCATAATTTCTTCTCCATCGAACTTTGCTTGTCAATTATCTTCCTCAACTGTTGCCCTTGTCTTTGCAGCACCAAAACATCTTTTTCTTCATTGTTTATCTCACCTTAAGGCATCAATGTGTTCCTAGTTTCCATCTTCTTTATTACTTCCATCAAACTCTCAATTTTTTCATTACTTATTTATATATTTCCCTTTAGTTGCAATATCACCTCATTTGATCTATCTATAAATGGAGGATCACACCATTTAAATAACCTACAACACAACCTGTTATCCTGCAAACAGTTACACACAAATCTAACATCAAACCCATATATCAGATAAGAGTTTAATTACAATAGATATGCTTTTACAACATAAATATCTGATATGTCATACCATTTTCATGTTGTGTTGGCTAACAAAATTAAGTAGGGGTAATTAGGTCAGAAAAAGCAACAAAATTTTCCATTTCGCTCTATGTATCAATAACTTTTTCTGTTAGTTCCTAGTAGGCACAAGTTATCTAGAAGGGGGGGTTGAATAGATATTTGAAAATCTTTTCTCTTTAAACTTGTTCTTAGATAATGATTAAAACTTAGCGGAATTAGTATTTGTATTAATCTTCTTTACCAAGCAATGGAGTTATGAGCGAGTAAGGCAGTTATGGCAGATATAGCAGTTATAGCATGAATCTAAACGACACAATTGTTTGTAAGTGGTTCAGAGCACTCAAAGCTCCTAGTCCACTCTTCTACTCAACGAGTAGGATATCCACTAAGGATGTCTTTTACAATCTTCCTAATCACACAGATTCTTTCTGAACACGGCCATCTAGGAACTTCTCTAGTTCACTCTTGAACTCTTCAAGTCCAAAGAGACTTGGCTTTCTTACGCTTCATTATTAACTCTTCAAGTCCAAAGAGACTTGGTACTTTCTTCATTGATTGATAGTTGTTGAGTTCTTGATGGTTGCTACTCGATTCTTTGTGTAAGCCTTTGTTCGTTAAGAATCGAGTAAATTGAAAGAAGCTTTGCAATATCTCGGATCGTAGAGTTGAGCTTGAGAGAGATGTTCATGTTGTTTGATTAATGCTTGTCATCACTCTCTCTATCCGTCTGATCTCAGATATATGTGATGTTGAAAACTATCCGTTGGATCCATCCGTTGTGGCATTAAATGCATCTCGAACTTTCTGTCTTGTGATGGAGACATTTACGCACATCTTCCGAATTTCGCATTCGCCCACCGACACCTTGCAGGTAGTTCTTTCTCACCTACCACCTGAAAAGGTATTTTGTCCTCTTATCCATGGTACTTATCCTTAGCTTCTACACTACGCTTCTTTGTTGCATACTAAGGATATTTCATCTATTCTGGGACTGATGAGCACTGCAGCATCGGGATCCATTCCTCACTTGTTGAAAACACAGATCATGAGGCTCGACGTTTTCTGACATGAGAGAGATGATGCTCTACGATTTGGATCGTGGTGTTCTACGATTTAGATCGTAGTGTCTTTGACATCTTTGCATACTCTGAAGCTATTAGTTCGAGAAAGACTACAATTTCCCTTCGTCCTTCGCAGACACTACGATCTTCTCTTTGCTTCGTTGTTGACTCTAAGTTCCCGAGAACACAATCGATCGTTGACTTGTAAAACTTCATGTTTTCTTCAAAGATACTGCGATCGTAGAGTTGGCTCGGCAAGCGTTGGGACCACTCTCTACGATTTCCGAAGAGTCCCTTCAAGGCGAGCACACTACGATCTTTAGGCTCTACGTTTTCGCGCCTTGACCGCAATGTTGATCGGATGGATGCACTCTGATTTCTTCAAGACTAATCTATTACATCTTAAGATCAACCTAACAGCTTTGATCTTTCTATCTATACATTCTTTATCGAAATGGTACGTTGAAAGCTTAGATCAACCTAACAATTTTGATCTATCACTAAGTCCTTGTACATATATTCATTTAAGGACCTTACAAATAATCATGAACATATACATTTAAAACATCAAATCATAATATGCATTCTCCCAACATTTTCTATAAGAAGTTGAAGTTGTTGAATTTTAGGCTCCCATAGCTAGCAATAGCATATACAGGGGGTGGTCTAAGTGTGTAAATGCAAAAAGATATAGCCAGGCCCTCCTCTCTTTGAAATCAAAATTTGGCAGCTTTTAAAATCTTCAAATATTTAACAACACCAAAAGTTGATCTCAATCACAACAAACATTACACACATATAGCCCAACTAGAAGAAATTAGGTCACATACCTTGAAACGAGAACAACCGATGAACCTTCTTCTCGGATAAGTGGTTCCCTCTTTCCAAGCTACCCACATCGGTGCGACAATCCCACATCGACATGTCACTGGAGTTTTGGGCATCTCCTAATTACCAACGCGATTTTTGCTGCTATTTTCGCTGGAGCTCATGTCAGTTCCTCTCTTAATTGCTTTATCTTCTTCGTCGTTTTTGGTTAATTGTCTTCTTTTCTTCGTCAATCTATGATGAGAAAAGAGTTGGAATCGATTTGGGAATGATTTTGGGGATAATAGTCCAGCTTTTGATGTGAAAGATTTAATTTCTCTTCTTTGTCGTTGTTGTCTTCTTTTGATTTGGGACTGAAGATTGAGGATTTAGGTATTATGAGATTTTGAGTTTGAGATTTAAGTTGGTTAAAGGATTTAAAGATTTAATCCACGTAAGTTATTAAATCGATTGTCAAATATTGTCCTTCTTCTGTTAAATGATTAACAGATATAGACGGCCAAAATCACTTTTTATAAATAACGTATAGTTCAATAAGTTGACTGTAAAATAAATCAGTTCGGTGATGCATTTGTAAATCGACCCCTAGTAGAGTGGGAAAGATATATTTAACCCATTTTGTTAGGATATTGGTCTTTTACATTATGAACAAACCATTTTTTTAATCACTGCATCACGTTCAGGATTTTCCACAATTGAAAATCTAGAAATTGCTCCCAGTCACCATTATGTACTTCCTCATCTATCATAAAATTAGAGATTCTTGTAAAAAGCTTTAATAGCATATTCATATTCTATCTATAAACACCCATTAACATAAATATATTTATTCTGGATATATGGAAAGGAAAAAAAAAGATGGAAAAAAAAGAAATATGAATTATATTTATAGATTACTTCAATCAATTATTAAGATAAACATTTACAATTATTAAATTATTAAATATGTATCTAAATAATAAATAATAAATTATATTTTATAGGTTACTTCGATCAATTATTAAGCTAAGCATTTGAATAGTGCACATTTTATTTAGTTGTGTTTTTGTGAAAACTAATTATTTTAATTTTATTTAAGTTTAATAGAATCCTAATATGTTTATATCATATTAATTTTTAATAGTCAATCTAACACTTTTCAAATTCATAACTGATTTAAATTTATTAATTTTTATCAATACAGTTAGAATTATTATAAACGGATTAATAAGAGTACTCTTTATTTAGTGTAATTAATTTGCATCAGAATATAATTTAAAATTAAGTTATATTGTAATATTAGATGCAATATAGTTAATATTTGGTTCAGCTTAAATGGATAAAATATATTGTTATTGTAGTTTAAATATGAACAGTTTTAAGTTGATTAGAAGGTGTAAATTATTTTGGTAAGCAAATGAATAAACGGGTTGATGTAGAACAACTCCTTTTGATTCAACCGCTACAACATGTAACGGCTTGTTATAACATGTAACTCACAGTAACCGGTTGTTGTAGATGAAACCCTTGTATGTATACATACTATCATTGATTTAGTAGCATATATATGAAATTTTACTTTTATATTTTGAACTTCTTTTTTATCCATAAGATTTAATTTTACAAAAAAGTTCACAAATTAGGCTGTAAGGGTATATTTGTGAGTTTTGAGCATAAAAAAGAAGAAGAAATAATTAATTTTAAATTAGGAAATAATAAAATGAATATATTTCTTTTTTCTTCTTTTTGAATTCATAATAATAATTAAGTAAATTTAGATCATTTTACTCTCTTATTAAATTTTTGTTGTGCCAGTAAATAGAGAATGATTTATAAAAGATTCCATTATCTCATTATTTTTTGGGTCCAAGTATGTTCATCCTTTAACATAAATTTTGACTAGAAAAGAGGAAATGTTTTATATCATTTTCTTTTATTTAATTTCTTCTGAAAACTCAAATACATCATAATGTTATTAATAAATAAAACTAATACACAATATTTTTTCCTTTTTTTACTCCTTACGAAAAATATAGGGTTTTGCACTTTTTACTCGTTTCTGCTCCTGAGTCCTATCAAACTGACAAAAATCTTCCAAATAACTGAAGACCTTCATACTCTCTCTTCCGCCTTCCTCCCCCCGCCGCCAAAACCTCCATTCTCGCCGTTGTGAGCTGAAAACCCTATAAAACTATTGCTTTAAGTTATGGGCGGTGATGAGAGAACAGGGGATGATGAGAAGCAGACAGGCAAAACTATGTCCTTTGATCTCAATGATTTCACTGTTATCAAAGAGGGAGAAGCTGAGATTCTCATGCACGCCAAAAACGAAGTCTTTTACAACAAAACCCAGGTCTTGCTATTGAATATTTCCCTTTTGTATATCAGAATCAGCAAAAGAGTATCTTTTGTGTTCTAAAGCTTGAATCCTTGATGGGTCTGTGGTTTAAATTGAATTCATAAGGATAATTGGTCATATTATAAAATGGACAGAAAATTGGCTGAATTTTAGATTGTATGTGTCAGTGTATATGTCAGGGGTGTTAAATTGTTCCGTTTGATGGTTAATATGGGGCATGCTAATGCTAATTTAGACCTCTCTTGAGTCTGTAGTTTTCAGTTAGCTTTAGAGAAATTAAAGTTTTGCATATTTTGTTCTTAGGTGTGCAATTTTAATTTTTATCGCAATGATCTACATATTGCTCATATGGTTATTGGACAAAGTGTTTAATTTTAGCTGGGAGAAGCATTTGGTTGCAAAATCTTATAATGCAACAATTGCATTTCTTTGATCTACCATGGAGATGATACAATTAAGATCGTGTATCGGTGTTAGGTATTAGGATTAGGAGTTAAGAATATCATAATTAGAAGTCACTAGTGCTAGAAGATTGTAACAATCTGTTCTTGATTTTGTAGTGTAATGGGTAACCGAACTGGAATTTTCTGTTTCCAAGTTTTATTTCTGCAAAGCTCCGTTCTCTGTTAAATTTTTTCCCCTTTGCCCCCTCTTCTTTTTGGTGGTTTTTTAATTGTGGCAACTATATGCATTTCAAACCTTATGAATTCTTTTTTTCTTTATGTTCATTTATTTTTTGGGGAAAGATTGTAGAGTATTGAACATTCTGATCCTGAACTCTATGAACAACAGGTTAACAACAGAGATATATCTATTGCTGTCTTGAGGGCATTTATATCAAAACGAAAACAAGAGCATGAAACAATCTTGTCCAGAAGAAGAAAAACACCATCAAAGTTACCAGAAGACCTCGTTCCTGAACCAGAAGCACCCATTGAATTCAAGTAATGGAAAATCTAATGGTGAATGTGAAGTTTTAGAAGAGATGGCTCATAATGAACCGTGTAGCATTTCAGAAGAACAGCTTGAAACCCAAGAAGGAAGAATTCGAGGGGAACTTAAGCCACCAAGAGTGCTTGAGGTTTCTTATTGATTTTCTGTTGTTGTGATCATTACTTGTTGGTTTATCTATCCTATAAGATTGATTCATTATGAAATTTGTAGATTTTCGTTGTCCATCTGTAATAGCTTATGTACGTGTTTTCTATGTGGGTTGATAGGCTTTGTCAGCGACAGGATTAAGGGCTCTAAGATATGCACGTGAAGTAGAAGGGATTGGTCAAGTTGTAGCACTGGACAATGATAAAGGTACCTTCGACTTTTTAGCAATGTTGTGTTTGATAATGCCATTTGTAGAATGGTCTTATGCTTATTGTTTTAAAGGAAGGTGTTCAAAATGATAGTTAATATTTACTCTCATCTTGAGTATATATATACTCGTATACCATGCGTGCATTTTGTGTCGAAAGTTGTAAATTAGGTGTAGCATTTGGATTACGCGTAAAATAATTTGATTTAATACACATCTTATTTACTATCATACTGGACTGATACATATACGTCTTATTACTACCTTACTGGACTGATACATTTAAAGTGGAAATTGCTCTTTTTGCAGCATCTGTTGAAGCTTGCAGGAGAAATATAAAATTTAATGGTTCAGTGGCATCTTCAAAAGTAGAGTCACAACTTGCTGATGCTCGAGTGTATATGCTCACCCACCCTAAAGAATTTGACATGGTATGATTTATTTATTTCATCTTATGCAGGTCTTTTTCTTCATTTGAATATTTGAAATACTTTTCCAGCATACACATTATGCGTTGTCAATTCCTCAAAATTCAAGTGAATGAATTTTAAAATTTGTGTAATTTTGTATGGATAGAATTAAGTTCAGTCATACTAGTCATCTACACTTTGGGGTTATTATGAAGTTTATCTTGAAGAATTTTTTTTTGGCCTACTTTGTAGGTTACCTGTAAAATTATCCATTGTTCACACTGTTCCTGCTTATTGGTGTTTCAGGTTGATCTTGATCCTTATGGTTCACCCTCTGTGTTCCTGGATTCTGCAGTTCAATCCCTTGTTGATGGAGGCATGTTGATGTGCACAGCAACTGATATGGCAGTTCTCTGTGGTGGTAATGGGGAGGTTTGCTATTCCAAGTAAGGTTCTGTACCCCCTTGCCTTTGGCAGAACTTTATTCTTATTTTACTAGCCTTGCATTGTACTTGTAAAGAAGAAAGTAAAGGAAAGAAGTGGGCTAATCTTACTCTGCTTGTGGAATTAGATATGGTTCCTATCCTCTGAGAGCAAAATATTGCCACGAAATGGCTTTGCGGATCCTTCTTGGCTGCATTGAGGTACTTTAGATTTATAAGTAGCTGTTCTCTTTCTTGATTTCTTAAAAGTTGTATTTTTAAAATATATAATGTTTATAGTTTTTAAAGATCATATTCAAGCATTTTCTTTATATGTACTTTTATTTTTCCTATTTCTATTGATAGAGATTTAAAATTTTGTTATTTGTTGTATTGATTTCAGAGCCATGCAAATCGATACAAGCGATATATTGTTCCTGTCTTATCTGTTCAGATGGATTTCTATGTACGTGTTTTTGTCCGTGTATACACGTAAGTATCCTTTGATTATCTTGTCGTGCCTTACACGAACTAGTAGAGTAATGCGTTCTAAGTATTAGTGTTATAAGTTGTTTCTCTTCTTGACATTAGCCATTTGGTTTTCAAATTAGTTGCATCTGACGGAGATATGAAACAATTGGTTTCAGCTCGGCGAGTGCAATGAAGAATACTCCTCTAAAGATCTCATACATTTATCAATGCATTGGTTGTGATTCTTTTCATCTTCAACCAATTGGAAGGACTGTGTCCAAGGTATAATCTTTTCATTGTGTCGTCTCCTAAATGTTTACCTAATTTAATTGGAGTAGAATACACATAGGATAACATTATATATATATATATATATATATATATATATATATATATATATTAACAAATAAGAGGACCGATCCATAGCAAGCGTTGTTCAAAATAGTCTAGCCTTATAACACATCGCGACCCTCCATCCGAAGATCGAACGGATTAGTAGAGCTCATGTCCGCAGTTTAGTTTTCAGTATATCGCAGTTTAATACTGCGAACGGAACAGATGACCAAAATGCCCCTCCTTTACAATTTCCCCTCCGCAGTTTAATACTGCGGACGTTGGGTCTCCTTTATATAAGACGAGATAGTACTGCAAACTGATCTAGGCCTAATCCGAGTTGTGTAAGAATTAAGACTCATGAATTTTCTGTCTCTTCTTGCATAGTTTTATTTTTTGAACATGAATCATGTTATCTGTGTTTATTAGACAAACTGATGGCTAACAAGTGTAAGGATGTATTGAAAACACTTCACCCCATTGGGTATACATCCATTCTTCCACTTGTTTAGTCATGGATTGTTGCATCATCTCAGATTACATGAATCTGTAACAACTAACAAAAACATGCAGGAGAAATAGAAGATTTTTAGCTTTAATAAGTTATATATATTTTTAGATCTCGTCTCTTTTTTACAGTACCGATCTGGGACGAGTATAGTTCGATTTAATGCTATTAGGTTTTCTATTTGTTCATGGGCATTATTATTTTGCATCATCGCAAGATAAAATGATTAATATGCAACAATAATACTCAAAAAAATGGAAGACTAATAGCATTAAATTAAATTATTCTTTTCTAAAATCCCTCATCCGCAGTTTATTACTGCAGACGATGTTTTAAACTTAATACGATGTCGTTTTTAATTCAAACATAAGTCCACATCAGATGGTTATTTTTTGTACAAAAGATGATGTCATTTTAATACAAACATGTAATTTGACATTTTGCTAAATATAATACTGTGTATGCTAGGTATACAAAACGACGTCGTATTAAGATGCACCTTAAGATATTAACCGTCCGCGGTTTAATACTGCGGACGCTAGGTATACAAAACGATACTGTAAAGCAATACGTCAAGATATTAACCGTCCGCATACACATTTGTTCCATATTGTCCATCTGATATGGTATAAGCAATCAAGTAATTAAACCGACAATCGTTGCAGCGAATTTGAGAGGAAAGCAACCAATCAAAAGAAGTTCGGTAAATCCTTACAACCAACCTTAATACATTTCAACATATGTATTTGGTTGTTTTCAATACATCATTCCACTTGTTAGCCATCAATTTGCCTCATAAACACAGATAACATGATTCATGTTCAAACAATAAAATTACGCAAGAAGAGATAGAAAATTCATGAGCCTTAATTCTCACACTACTCAGATTAGGTCTAGATCAATTTGCAGTACTATCTCGTCTTATATATAGGAGACCCAACGTCCGCAGTATTAAACTGTGGAAGGGGAATTGTAAAGGAGGGCATTTTGGTCATCTGTTTCGTATGCAGTATTAAATTGCGGTATACTGAAAACTAAACTGCGGACGGGAGTTCTACTAATCCGTTCGATATTCGGATGGAGGGTCGCGATGCGTTTTAAGGCTAGACTCTTTTTTACAACGTTTGCTATGGATCGATCCCCAATAAATAAACATAATATATATCAATAAATAATCATATATTTATATATAATTAACTATATAATATAAGATTTATATTTTAAATATATGTTTGTTTATGTATATACAAATAAATATGTTTATTAATATTTTGTTACCAGAATCTAGCTTATCAGATTATTTGTCAAACACTCGTTAACAAATTTTGGAGAATCAGAGTTAACAAACACTAGTTAACAGCTTTTAAAGAATCAGAAGTGGAAGCAGAAGCTAAAAATAGAAAAGTGGAGACAAACAGGGCTGTTTAGACAATGATGTAAAAATTTCACAATTTATTGTTATCTTCCCCTTTTGGATGGTGATGCTGGGGACTTGAAGAATATAAGAAAATTATATTAGTTAATAACCATTTGTGGTTGTCCCATATAAATTGTTGGGAGGGTGGCAGGTCAGGTCAGGGTCTTAAAGACAGCAGACAATGTCTCTGACCGATTAAACAAATATAACTTGACCTACAAATTATCATAATATTACACATTTCCATAAATCAAGTTCGACTTTATCTTTTGCATGTCTCGCTCCCTTCATCTCCCTCCCTCTTTTTGGAACTTAGGATTTTGTATTGTTAATTCAAACTGAAGTTTATTTGTTGTTGTTAATATTATTGCTGTTATTGCTCTCGCATAGATTTTGTGGTTTTTAGAATTAATATGAAATTGTTTTGTGGTGTATTTTGTAAGTCAAGTTTAATATGTAAATACTATTAATTAGCATGTCATATCAAATCCATATTGTAATATTTAAGAGTTGTCGTATTGGTGCTGGTGAGTGGTGATACCCAGTTTGCTTGCAAGTAGACTCTTGTCAGTGTAATGTAGTAAAATTGAAGCAATTCAAAGCTTTTCTCCTTTCAGTAGTGAGCTATATTCGAGACTTTGCATGTACTATGAAAAGCTTTTAATATTTTGTTCAAAAGATTTCTGGTTCTGTTTATGAATCTGTCACTTCTACACTTCTGACAAATTTTGTCTGTTGTGTTTTTTCACTTTATTCTCCAGAACAACAGTCTAAGATATCTACCCGGGTTTGGTCCTGTTGTTCCTCAAGAGTGCACTGACTGTGGGAAAAGATATAATATGGGTGGACCCGTATGGTCCGCTCCCATCCATGATCAAGAATGGGTAACTTCTATACTAGAGGATGTGAAATCAATGAAGGATCGCTATCCTGCTTATGACCGAATTTCTGCTGTGTTGACAACAATTTCAGAGGTTCGTTTGTTTCCTGTTGCTAATATTTAATT
Organism: Panax ginseng; assembly: GCA_020205605.1. Taxonomy (NCBI): domain Eukaryota; kingdom Viridiplantae; phylum Streptophyta; class Magnoliopsida; order Apiales; family Araliaceae; genus Panax; species Panax ginseng. The sequence goes on from CM035148.1 coordinate 16,405,916, forward strand.
CTGTCGATATATTAATTAAATTCAAAGAATGAGTGTAAAGCTGCAATAAGATATTTGCTGTATTTATAAACTAGTTCTGGACATTGTTTAGAAAAGTGTAGAACATATATCTGGAAAGCCTTTATGTAACTCTGAACTGATTGAATTAATTTTTTTCTTTTCTGGGACTGGACCACATTGATTGATGCTCATACGCATGAAAACTATTTTGTAACAATTCCACAATACATTTAATACTCGTTCTATAGCAGCAACTAAAAAACTTATTTTCCTAATCTTTTCATTCTTTATTTTCTATCACACCAAGTTGTACTAGAGAGTTTTTTTTTTTAAAATAAATATTCGACAAGATATCTTTTACTACTTTGATATATTGTCAAAATTGTTTTACTAATAGAAATTGAAGATACGCATCTCTCTTTTTATAGTTTTCAAAAAGTGGAAGGTTGGGGATTGGTGGTTTATGAGGGTTGAATAGAGAGCTACTGGATGTATAAATAGCATGTCTGAGTGTAGTGTTGGTCTTTAGATTGTCGAAATGCACAACTTTTTGGCACATGTCTTTTCCCTTGCAACTTATGAGCCTTGCTATGTTGTGCTTCTTGTTCTCATCAATTCAATTATTTGCAGGAATTGCCTGATGTTCCTCTCTTTCTGAGTTTGCACAATCTCTGTGCAACACTAAAATGTACGTCCCCATCCGCGGTTATATTCCGCTCTGCTGTGATTAATGCTGGATATCGTATATCAGGAACTCATGTCAATCCATTGGGATTAAAGTCAGATGCTCCTATGGATGTCATATGGGATATCATGCGTTGCTGGGTAAGGACCGAATATTTGTGCTCTCTGGGTCCTTGTTTGCTCCTAAGAGAAAATATAGATCTGAAAGTAATATAAGTTGGATCTTTCCTTCATCTTTGCACAAATAACAAATAAGGACTTTATTTAAGATTATTCTGTGCATGGATATAAAAGCAACAATTATGGCCATGCAAGAGACTAGCATGTTGTGACTTTTTAGAACCCGCTTATCTTATTAAGAGATAATTTTGCCTCTTTTAATCATTGTCAACGTGTGAAATTTATTGTTGTAGTTGGTGGTGATTTAACTTTTGTAGGGCTGACGGATCTATGTTTTTAGGTAAAGAATCATCCTGTGAAAGCTCAAGCACCTGAGCAGGCTGGAAGTGTGATACTTTCCAAGGAACCAACTCTTCAGGTATCATTAACTGTCAATTTTATACTTGTGCAGAAAAAGTTCTGAAACATCTGCCCTTCCCCCTTTTCTTAGTAAGTTTCCTTGTGTCATATAATTTCGTCTGGTGACACTACCCAACAAACCTGCACAATGGTTGGAATAAAATTGTTTTCTTTCCTTGTGTTTTTCATTGTTTGATGGGTAAGAGTAATAAGAACTTAATCTCAAAATACTAGTGGAACAAGCTGTATGATAGAGAGTCACAACTGGTTATTCACATTCCTAGTTTGTTCTGGTCTCAAAGGGCCATCTTTATGAATTTGAGCTAAAGATTATTTTTTGTCCCATATGTTTCTTTCCGTTGGCAGGCCAATTTTGCCAGAGCTGTTGCATCCCTTAGCAAGGCCCAAGCGAAGAAGGTTGCGCGTTTCCTTCCTAATCCTGAAAGGCACTGGGGCCCAAAACTTAGGGCAGGTCGTACAATCACCAGCAAGCATGTTTCTCTTTTGGGTCCACAGGCCATAAATGGAATTAGCAAACAGGAAGAAGGTGATGAGCCTCAAGCCAAGCGTAAGAAGACAGAAGATCCCACTTCAATTTCATAAAAAAAACCTGCGTCTTTTCAACTTTTCTTGTAGCTTGGCCTAAACTGGCTGACATCCCTTTCTACTCTCTCATAGTGTATCTGCATTTCCTTGCAGAGAAAAACCACCTTGTAATCTCTGCCTGCCTTCCAGTTGAGTAATTATGCAAAATGCCATTATGAAATTGAAGAAGATTAGAACCGTTTTGTACGAGTGTTTTGTGTTTTGAAGGTGCAGCATCAAATTTTGTTTACTTTCAAGTGACTCTTATTTAGCATGTGACCATTGATATTTTCTTATTCAGAACTATCAAGTAAGAGAACTGGATTTTTTTGTAATGAGAATACTTGTGCAAGAGAACTGGAATCTTTGTTTATTCCTTACGGGGCCATTATCTAGTGCTTTGAATTTTATGTTATGAGTACTTGTTTGATGTTTTTCTTGAATTGGGTACAATAGTTACATTTAGTCTCCATAGAAATTACCTCTCTTTTGCAATGTAAAGATGCATATATTTTACTCCGGGATGGATGTTTGCTTTATACAATTCTTGGAAATGTTAAATATAAAGAATAGAAAGGCATTAATGAGTCTATAGCTACCTGTGCTGTTGATAATTAGAGTATCTATTATTTTTCATGCGCTAAAGGTTTGTTTAATTGGCTAGTGATATTAAAGAGTAATTACCAGAAAATTAAAATGGAGTAGAAAACTCGTCTAATTCATATGGCTAATTGAGACGAGTCAAACGTCAAAACCCCACAAGAATTATTGTCATACTCCTTACCACTTTTATTCTTCTGTGCTCATAATATGAAAATTTATAAAGTATTGTATATCTATGGATCAATTTGTAAATGCAAAAGCATTGATCAAATATGACCAAGATAAAAAAAAACCAAAACATAAAGACTATTTCTTGATTAAGTAATAAACCCATTGTGAAGCCTAACTCGACAGTCACTGTTTATCTAATCTTTCACTTGCCATTGGGTTGTGCCAAAGAATTTTTAGGTGGGTTCAGTTCATCCCAAGCTTCGATCCAGGTGACCATGGCATCCCCAAGCTTGGTGAAGTAAGGGTCTACCTTCCCAAGCTTTTCCTTCACCTGCTTTGACAGTTCAATGTAGCAAGATTGAACAGTAGTGCAATCCTTTGGAAGGACAGCTGCTTGGAAAAATGGGATGATCTCTTCTTGCCAAAAGATGCCCTTGTACTCCTTTTTCAGGTTCACAAAAGGGTTGCTTGCTTTGCTGTGCCAGATGTACGGAAGCCCAGTCTTCACTCCCAGTCCCAAATGGTCGCAGATCACCTAAAGGAATTGACAAGCAGATATTGGTGAGTACTTTCTCAATGCATATTAAGTCCATGTTTGTGAAGTTTGTTTCTTTGTTGCTGCAATGGAAATAGAAATGGAGATAAAGGGAGAATCAAAGGCACCTTGATACACTAGCCAGCCCACATATCTTCGTAGCGCCCGATAGGCTGGTCATCGCCCATGAGACCAAAGTACATTGCAGGGCCAATGAGATCGCGATCAAATGCCAAATTCATACCACACATGGGGAACAGAGTGCCCTTTGGTATTGTCAAAACTGCATTCACATACCTGACCAAGAAGCAAATAATTTTAGTACTTCCATATATATGCAACTAAAAGCAGCACTGAATCTATTAGCTAGAGAAAGAACGACATACCTAGTGTTCCTCTCACTGGGCTTTACGAGCTGTGTAGGTGCATCATAGTCTGGGATGTTGAGCCAGAGTCCATGAGAAACAGCAGTTGGAACACCCTCCCGTAGGCTGAAAGGATATCCGCGGACAAAATCTGCACCCTCTGTGTAAGGGTCATAGAGAGTGTTGAAGAAATAGGGAGTGGATGGGCAGAGAAGATTCTTAATGTGCTGTTCCAGTGCATTGATGTCTTTGCCGGATGGTTCTTTAGCAACCTAAGCACCAGTAAAGATTTACAGAACTAAGTTCAAGAGCAGTACCCACAAATAAAACTAGATGTTGACATGCTCAACTTTTACGAAAGAATTTGTGAATAAAAATAGTTATTTTGATTTAATAAAGTTAACAGATGAAAAAGACAAAATAAAATATAGTCAAACATAACAAATTACATGTGTGTCATAAGCATAAGAGTATTAAGTTATTGGTGTAGACAATTTGATATATTATAGTAGGTGAGTGACTAAGAGGAATGATGAGCTTTCTTAGCAAAATCATAAAAGTCAAGGACATCCTACTTATTAGACAAAAAAGTCAAGGATGTCATAACTAAGGCTAAAACTGATTAAGCCTCATGTCACATGGATATATCTAACTTCGAAGAGACATAGCAAATCAGAAATAGATCATCCCCAAAGTACAGTCCACTTATGAATTATGATTTCTAGATGGTTATTAAGGAACATAAACTCTTACTACTTTGATTTTCCTTAATCTTGTTGCAGTTATATTTCAACATTTAAATTAGGTAATGACTTAATGCATTGAATAACAGTGAAATAAATTTGCTATTTATGAACGGTAGTAAAACCGTAGCCATAAAGATCCAGCCAGTTGTGCTATATTGACATAGACTTAACAGTGCTATTTTAGATAATAAATCACATTGAATACTCAGTTCTAAAATGACCATAGCGTATTAGTCTTAAACATAAATTTAGAAACAATGTAGATCAAATCAAAATTAATCTGACAACACGAATAGTAACATATAGTATAATTTCCACCACCACTAATTCCGTAAGAAAGGGAGGTGCACTCCACTTCACCATTTGTTCTAAAATGTAGCAAATGGAATGAATGCAACTTGTAATATGCAGAGTGCATCAACTTAAAGGAGAACTTCCAAACAAAAAATTGACACTACAATCAGAGAAGGAACAAATAAAATAGAGAAATAAGAAGAAACTAAATAATCCAAAAGGAAACTTATTCAATTATCTACAAAACCCACATCATAAATTCTCAAAACAAGGAAGCAGATTACATCAAGATCTAAACTTTAATATTCTCCTGTTTACAAAAAGAGTTCCATTTGCAATTTTTTTTTGCCAAAAAACATGATAATATAAAGCATCCAATATACTAAGATTACCATCATGATTTTGTTGTCATGATAAACAACCAAGGATATACAAGAGAATTTTTATAATAAAAATAAAAGTATGTAAATTTTGCAAATGAGACTCAAGGAACACCCATTTATATTAGGATCTAAAAGCAACCGATAGAAAAATAGAAATGAAATTGAGGACTCACAAAGCAATCGTCATCAATAGTAAAGATATACTTCTTCTTGGAGATCATGTAACCAAAGCAGCGACAAGCAGAGTCCTTAAAAGGAAATGCAAGAAGCCCTAGGACCCAAAATCTTATTAATATCATTACGATTATAAAGCTCATAATCGAAACCATCAGGAACCTTAATGATCTTAGAGGGATCACCATCCTGAACGATGATCAGATGGTATGGCTGAAAGAATGGCCTCCACATCTCCAAAAAATCCAAGTTCCTGATTGAGGGTATCACGATATCGAGCTCATCTTTCAGAGCGGGAGCAGCAGTCGCCATTTTTGGGGAGAGAAAATAGAGAGGGAGAGAGTATTTGGTTCGAGTATGGGAAGAGGAGGGAGAAGAGTGGGTTACGCATATGGAAGAGGGTTATATATATATAGATCTCGGCACGTGCGAGCGGATAGGTCGGCACGGGTGGAGGGTCTAAAGAGATGGGAATGTAGAGAAGTGTTAGGGACCTGTTAGAAAGAGCCACTATCCCGGTGGAATTGGGTTGCCTAGTGTTTAGCATTCATCTATTTGGATAAAGTAATTTTATTTTTTATTTTAAACTTTATTTATTTTATTACTAAATAGCTCAAATTAAATGACAGTTTTATAAAATCTGTTTTATATAAATAATAAATGAATCTGACAAAAAAATATTATTATAAATTTTTAATTTTGATATATAAAAATATCACTATTACGTTAACTTTATATTGAGAAGTATAAATAATGCTATTATCACATAATGTTCACATACATACACACACATGCATATTGTGGGCCCCATATATCAGGCGGACCCACAGTATACATGTGTGTGTATATGAATATTATGTAAAAAAAATTTATGTGATAATAGTATTGTTAAAGAAATATATGTATAAACTGATTGAAATAGATTTGATAAAATTTGACAAATGTGATTGTTGTAATTTGTAAGTTGTTGAAGTTGAGATGGATGCGGTGGTATATATAAATTATACATCACATTAAATATTTTAAAATAAAAAAGCATGTTTAATATCTATTGATTAGAGCTAATTTTATCTATTATTTAATAGTTTTGAATTAGAGAGTTTAATTTATATATTATATGGACCTATTTTATAATTTAACTGAGCAAGTTTATTTTTAGAGAATTGCTCTTTGATATTTTCAAGATCTTTAGTCACATATACCTGAATTTTATATACTATTCTTGTGAGAAGAGAAGATTCTTGTATAATTATCAATTTAATTTTCTAGTTATCTTTTTAGCCACCTAAACATTGTTTTCCTCACATTTCACTCTTACCCACTCGCCTTTCATCTCCGATCAAAGTGACCCGTTTATTTGTGGTTAACCACTTATAAATTGGGTCAATAAATCGTCTTTAAGTGGTAATCCCTCCGTCCCTATTTAAATAACGTTTTAGAAATAGATACAAGAATTAAGATAATAATTAAAAAACATTAAATATATTATTCAATTGTCTATAATACCCTTAAACCATTAATTTATCATAGCAAAAGAGTTTAAAGTACCAAAAAAATAAGTAGAGTAATGAGGGTTAATTTTGAAAAAATTATTATTAATTCTCCTAGATTTGAACAAACGCCAATTAATTAGGGACAAATAAAAGCTCTAAAACGTCATTTAAATAGGAACGGAGGGAGTAGTATTTAATAAAAATGAATATTAAGATTTAAACACTTTAGACATCTAAATAGAATTGTATCTGAATGAAAAAATATTGTCTGATAATTAATTTTTTCAAAATGTCTTAATAACTGTGACGCCCCCAAAACAGGTATACAACACCCATTCTGAGTCGCCAAAATACATGGTATAGAAAGCAAACTACAACTTCAATAATACAAGTGTCGTGTGAAATACGACAATACATACTGTGAGTTTAAATACAAATATTGTCTTCTAGATAATATCCACACGCAAATAAGTCCTCATTACAATTATTCAAACACTATTTTATAGAAATAGTGAGGACTGCTAAAACATCTTCCTAGAACCATCACTCCATACCCAGACTCGATCCTGCTATGTTCTCACCTCCTGAGAAGAAAATGGAACAAAAAGGAAAGGGTGAGCTCAACTAGCCCAGTAAATAATATTATGACTAAGATAATATACAACAAATTATCGTTAGTCTTCAACAGGAAAAAATCTAATAGAATACAATAGATAACAAGTTTTAGATCAACAAATGCAATGTGAAACAAAGAATCCATTAGAAGAGTCACGTAGAAAGAATTTTCTTGTCTTCTAAGGTTTAAAAGTCCATCATCAATATTTTATCCTCAGAATAACAATCAATATTCATCTTTGCACTACATGCCAAAGATATTCATTTAAATCACCAGATTGGTTATGTTCATCTTAACACTGCTCATCTTTTACACTACTGGCCAAAGATATTCATCGATTAATCGTTCATCTTTGCACTACGAATGAAAGATATTCATTTATATCATCATTTAAGGCGAGGATGATGAAAAATATTTTTAAAGAAAAACGAATCCATTGAAACAAAATGACAAGGATTAAGGATTAAGGATTCGTACTTTGTTTTACCCATGTTTAAAAAAATACCTCGAAAATAATCATAGTGGTGTAAAATTCAAGAATGATCAAAACATGGATACAATCAAAGCTAGTATCCGAATAGATATTTTTTGGGCAAAAAGAAATTTTTTATTTTTCTATTGAATAGTCTTAGTATTCGTGAATAATGTCGTATACGTGAATAGTCTTGATATCGTGAATAAGTAACTCCGACACAACAAGTTCCAAATTTGATAAAAAGTTCACCAATACTTGGCATAATGATATTGAAGAAAATATCATTTAAGAAGAAAATAATACCCCTTACCTTAAAATAACCGCATCTTAATCAATTTCTGGATATAGTCTTGTGAAACTTGCAGTAGTATATAGCAACGCTCAAAGTATACTCACAAGAATACGCTTCGATAGTATAGAGAGAGAAGAGAAAACTTGTTTCGGTGTAATTTTCAATTTTAACTTAGCCTCTCATTTATAGGAAAATGTTAGAAACGCCAAAAGAGAGAAATAATAAAATAATATTATTTACTTAACAATTTTCTCTCGCATGCTTTGAAAAAGTCTAGCATGCCTCTTTGGAAAAAAATCATCAATGACCCATGTTTTATTCCACCAACCAAAAAGTGGGTCCCCCCATAAATTTAATAAAAATTATTTTATTTTTCCGAAATTTCAACAATTCATAGAAAATAGTTCGGTTATCAGAAAAATTCAAAACTCGCGAATTTTCATGGGAAATTCCATTCTCTACAAGTTTGCAGAAGAAAGTTTTTCCAAATTCCAAACAGAAATTGACCAAAATTCATAAACGGACGATTTTACAGTCTATAATCAATTTTCGGTCAAGAATTGTGTCCACCGACACACAAAACATATGTTAAACATTTAATGCCACAAAATACTCTACCTCCTCATATACTCATATATCCCACATTCATTATAAAAATATCACCGTTAATATATAATATATGAATTATTTATCAGAAAAAGATAAAATATTAATTTTCAACAATTGTCACATTAAAAATTTTCTCCATCTATATCCACATAAAATAAATATTTTCTTTATCATAATAATCAATAATTAATTATTTTAAAAATAATATTACTGTAATCACAAGATCGACAACCGGTAGTTCCGTGGGAAAGAGGGGCTTTCCAATAAGGATTTCTCCTTTGCCTCGTTTCATGATCTCCCTCTCACCTTTTCCAATACAAGTCCAAGTATTCCATCAAAGAATGTTCCTGTGCCGGGCGCAATTAGGTGACCAAACCTCTCCTTAGACAGAACTTTCTAGACATTGCCAATAATGTTATCTGATAATATTATTCAAATAATATGAATTATTGATTTGATAATGGAAAATACTGTGTAATGACAATTATTGAAACAACAAATGATACAAAATATCAACGCAAAGAATTATTGAATCAATAAAATATAATATTGAGCGATAATCTACTGTAATAAATTATTGAGTAGTGCGCTTCTTTACGTAAGGATCAATAATTCAATAATCTTCGTCGCAATCTGGTAATCTTCTTTAAGCAACCACGCGTATTCAGATTTTAACCACCGGAGTAACCCAACGATGTTAATTGGTAACAATTTACGTCGTTATTTATAAAACTCAATCTTTGTCGTTTTCCTTCATCCAACCGCTTTTTCGTTATGGGGCCCACCAATGATTTATGGCAGTAAATGCGGAGATTCTCGATAAAAAGAATATTCCACGACCAAACGAATATTCCCCGACAATAATGAATATTTTATAACCACTTGCTTATTTTATAAACTTTGCACATTTCACCCATAACCAAAGAATTATATCAAATTAACCCTTATTAATTTAGAATAATGAATAAAGGAAAATTAAATTTTATTTATAATAAGTTGGGGTCTTACAACCTCCCCTCCTTATGAAATTTCGTCCTCGAAATTAACGCGTCGTGCACAATTGTATCGAAAAGGTGAGGTACCTCGCTTTCATCTCCGATTCAAACTCCCATGTCATTTCCTTAATTGCATGGTTTCTCCACAAAACCTTAACTTGTGGTATAACCTTAGCCGTATGTAAGACATGCTCTTTCCTATCCAAAATCTCAACAGTATCTCCTCGTATGTTAAATCTTCACTATCTCGTGCGGTTCTAACGCAATAATGTGGTTCGGGTCTTTCACATATTTACGAAGCATAGATATGTGGAATACATTGTGAACACGAGACATACTTGGAGGTAACGCGAGTCTATAGGCTACGTTTCCTATTCGGCCAAGAATCTCAAATGGACCAACAAACCTTGGATTGAGCTTTCCTCTTTTCCCAAATCTTGTAACTCCTTTCCATGGAGCGATACGTAACAATACATGATCTCCAATATTAAACTCCACGTCCTTTCTATGAAGATCGGATAACTCTTTTGTCGATCTTGTGAAGTTTGAATCGTTGTCGAATCATTTGGATCTTTTCGTAGTCATGCGTCTTAATTACGGTCCCAACAATGTTGCTTCTCCCACCTTCGTCCCCAAAGATATCTTTGGAGAATCGACATTTTCGTCCATACAACGCCTCAAATGGAGCCATGCCTATACTTGCGATAAGCTGTTGTTGTGGGAGAATTCCACCAAAGGGTAGGTACTTATCCCAACTTCCTTTGAAATCTAGGACACGAGTCTTAATAGATCTTCAGGGTTTGAATAGTCCTCTCTCGATTGTCCGTCCGGTTTGAGGATGGTATCTTTGAATCAATCGTAAATCCGCGTGCCCGTATAGCTTTTCGCAAGCTAACCCAAAATCTTGAAGTGAATCTCGGGTCATGATCCAAACTATGGATCTTGGCATGCCATGCAATCGTCTGAATCTCATTCACGATATACTCTGACAAGGCGTTCAAGGGATAAGTCTCGCGTGTCGGTAAGAAATGGGCGGAACTTGGTTAATCTATCGCCAATAACCCAAATTGCATCTACACGCCGAGAAACTTTAGGAAGACACAGAACAAAATCCATAGTAATGTGTTCCCATTTCCATTCCGTAATCTCAAGTGGTTCTGAATGGACCTTTTGGCACTTGATGCTCTGCGTTTACACGTTGACAGGTTAAACATCTTGAGATAAACTCCGCAATCTCTCTCTTCATATTGTTCCACCAAAATGTATGTCGAATATCATGATACATTTTGGTACTCCTAAGATGGATTCCAAACGGGGTGTTGTGTGCCTCCATCATGATTTTATGCTTCAGTCGAAATCGTTAGGAACGCAAAGTCTAGAATTGACTCAAGTATTCCTTCCTCATCAATTCTTGCTTCCTAAATAGCTCCTTCTTGCACTTTCTTCTTCATACGCATCGACTCCGTGTCCGTAGCTTAAGCGAAATTTTAACTTTATCGATTAAAGTCAGTTCTACTTGTATATTCACCATCATTATGTGGGTCCATGGAGTCTTTAATTCTACCTCCATCCTTTGCAAGTCATACAAAATGGGCCTTTGCGTTGACAATATCGCACTTTCGTATTTGCGTATGATCTTCTACTTAATCGTCGCATACCACTTACGTTCGCTTTTCGGGGATGATATTGAATAGTGTGATCGTAATCTTTCAATAGCTCAAGCCAACGTCGTTCTTGCCGATATTGAGTTCTTTTGGGTGAAGAAATATTTGAGGCTTTTATGGTCCGTATAAATCTCCACCCTCTCCCCGTCAAGTAGTGTCTCCATATCTTCAACGCAAACACGATTTGCCGCTAACTCCGGATCATGAGTAGGATAATTCCTCTCATATTCTTTGAGTTATCGTGTGAGGCATAAAGCTATGACTTTCCCATGTTGCATGAGAACACATCCTAACCCCTTGCCGAAGCATCGGCAGAGATAACAAATCCATCCGAACCCGGATGGTATTGTCGAAACAAGTCTTAAAATGAGTCTCTCTTGAGCTCTTGGAAGCTCTTCTCGCATTCCTCGCTCCATAAGAATTTTGCATCCTTAAAGTCGGTCACCGAGTTAATCTGATAGCGATTCGAGAAAATCCTTCCACAAATCTCCGATAATAACCAAATTTAGCCCGAAAAATTCACGTCTTGATCACCGACTTGGTTGCTGTTCTAACTTTGTATTGCTTCAATCTTCACGGTCAACAGATACTCCTTGTTTTGACACCACGTGCCCAAGGAATGCTACTTTCTCAAGCCGAACTTCGCATTTCTTGACTTGCATAAAGCTTGTGTTCACGAAGTCTTTGTAGTACCGAATTCAAATGGTGCTCATGATCTTCACGGCTTTTGGAATAAATGAGGATGTCATCAATAAAGACAACAACGAACAACAGGCCAAATATTCCTTAAATACACGGTTCATCATATCCATGAAAGCGGCGGGAGCATTAGTCAATCCAAAAGACATGACTACGAATTCATAATGCCCGTGACGAGTCCTCGAATGCCGTCTTTGGAATATCCTCGGTTTTAATCTTGGTGATGATATCCGAATCGAAGATCGATCTTTGAAAAGAATTGTGCTCCTTGCAATCGTCGTCAAACAGTCATCAATGCGAGGTAGTGGATACTATTCTTGATGGTGACATGGTTTAATTCTCATTAGTCAATACAAAATCGCATACTCCCGCTTCTTTTCTGAATAAAAACAGAGAGCACCCCAAGGAGACGATCTTGGGGCGAATGAAACCGATGTCTAATAATTTACGTAGTTGGACTTTTAACTCCCGAAGTTCAATAGGAGCCATTCGATATGGGGTTTTAGAAATGGGTTTTGTACGGTTCAAAGTCAATAAAGAATTCAACATCACGTTACGGGGTAAACCAGAAGCTCTTCAGAAATACATCGAGAATTCTCTAACCACGTAAATATTATTCAAATCGACTTGTCTTTATTCAAATCCATAACATGGGCTAAGAAAGCTTGACATCCGCTTTTTAATAAACGAATAGCTTTGTGGCTTGATATGACAAATGGTGATTTTTAGTGGTTTAGTGGTTTGAATTGCATTATGACGGGTTGGTTAGAATATGAAAACTAACAACCTTACGAAAACAATCAATTTTGGCATGATGAGTGGTTAACCAATCAATTCCTAAAATCACATCAAAAGCAAGTATCTTTAAAGAGATAAGATCAACGGTAATGTGATAGTGCCAACTTGGATCATGCAAGATTTATAAACTGTAGATGTAACGAAGGTTTCACCCAACGGAGTTTCAACAGATAAATCAAAATCTAATTTCTCCCGAGTCAAGTTTAAACGTTGAGCACAAGCGGGAGAGATAAAAGAATAGGTAGAACCCAGATTATCTAGTAAGGTATAAACTTCGCAAAATTCAAGATTAGCTTACCCGTGATCACCTCGTTTGGGTTCTCGCGTTTTGTCCAACCACGACAAACGCTTCTTCCAGAACCGTGATTTCGACTTATCCGGACGACCCTTGGAATCACCACTCTGCTTGAACTTGGTTTCGCGATAAGACAATCTCGGCGATGTGGCCTTCCTTTCCACGGTTGTAACATACCTTGGATTGTTGTGGGACGGTTTGGTGATATGTCCCTCCTTCCCGCATTTGTAACATCTAACCAAGGCGGTGCGTTCTCCTCCCCAGCATTTGTTGTTGGTCTTTGGTCTTTGCCGTTGATATCTTCCGTCATTGTTGAATCTTCTCTTTCAAAATTTCCACTTGAGTCACCTCTCCTATTATCATGTCCACGATTACCACACGAGTGGTTACCGCCTTTGTCCGTATTCTTTTCTCCTCATTTGGTTATCATCGCTTACGATTACTACCACGATTGTGGTCCCTCGGTTGAGTATCTACTCACTATCTCGCTTCTAATAACGAGCCCTATTGACAACATCCGAATCTGAGAAAATTTATGCGAGATAAGGTATTGACGAATCTCTGGTTTTAGACCTCTCGAAAACATCTGCGTCATTCGTTCCTCATTCTCCACCAAATGAGGTGCGAACTGGATAATTCTGCGAACCTTGCCTCGTCTTGAGACACAATCGTGTTGTTGTTACGCTCGAGTCTAATAAACTCTACCTCCTTCATATAGACGAATACTTTCTCGGAAAGTACTTGTCATTGAACGATTCTGAAATCTTTCCCAAGACATGTTAAGTGCATCTGGTCGGTACGCTTCACGATTCCCACCCAATGAATCGCTTCACCACCACGAAACATAAAGGTGGCGAATGGAACCTTCGTTCTTCCTCCGTACACCCCAAGACATCGAATATCTTGGTAATTTGCTTGACCCACGTTTACGCCTTGATCGGATCCGCTTTCCATGGAAATCGTGGTCCCAACTCTTTGAATTGTTTGGTAGTGACAAACCGCACGCGTTCTTATCATTTCCTCCCAGTATTAATGCATACACGTCTCTCCTCGTCCGATTTTTGCATGAATCAAAAAGCTTCTAAACATCCCGTCATTCATCATTTGCTCGATTGGCGTTGTTCACATGAGGAACATTGCCACTGTTGCAGACGTTCTCTCCGCGTTGGTGACTGCAAGGCGTCTCCACGGTCTCATAAACTCCATTGTTAACGTTCTCGTGACCATTCTTAAATCTTGCCATAAAACAAGGGTTAATTAAACAAATTAACATATCACATAATATCCTATATTATGACCGACCAACAAATAAGCTTAGGTAGGACACACTAACGAAGGATTTACTCGCCTCTCTCCCTCCTAGTTCTATTCCCGATCTCCATGGAGATCATATCCCTAAGCTCGATACCAACCGTGACGCTTCCAAAATGTATACAACACCCCATTCTCGAGTCGCCAAAATACATGGTATAAAAGCAAACTACAACTTCAATAATACAAGTGTCGTGTGAAATACGACAATACATCTTAATGAGTTTAAATACAAATATTGTCTTCTGTAGACAATATCCACACACAAATAAGTCCTCATTACAATTATTCAAACACTATTTTATAGAAATAGTGAGGATCGCTAAAATATCTTCCTAAACCATCACTCCATACCCAGACTTCGATCCTCGCTATGTTCTCACCTCCCGAGAAGAAAATGGAACAAAAAGGAAAGGGTGAGCTCAACTAGCCCAGTAAAAAATATTATGACTAAGATAATATACAACAAATTATCGTTAGTCTTCAACAGGAAAAATATAATAGAATACAATAGACAACAAGTTTTAGATCAACAAATGCAATGAAATAATGAATCCATTAGAAGTCACGTAGAAAGAATTCTCTTTGTGTTCTAAGGTTTAAAAGTCCATCATCAATATTTTATCCTCAGAATAACAATCAATATTCATCTTTGCACTACTGGGCCAAGATATTCATTTAAATCACCAAATAAGTTATGTTCATCTCAACACTGCTCATCTTTGCACTTTCAAAGCCAAAGATATTCATCGATTAATCGTTCATCTTTGCACTTTCTGGGCCAAAGATATTCATTTATATCATCATTTAAGACTGAGGATGATGAAAAATATTTTTAAAGAAACGAATCCAGTGAAACAAAATGACAAGGATTAAGGATTAAGGATTCGTACTTTGTTTTACCCATGTTTAAAAAAATACCTCGAAAATAATCATAGTGGTGTAAAATTCAAGAATGATCAAAACATGGATACAATCAAAGCTAGTATCCAGAATAGATATTTTGGGCAAAAAGAAAATTTTTTATTTTTCGGTGAATAGTGTTGTATTCGTGAATAATTAATCGTATCGTGAATAAAGGTCGTATACTTGAATAGTAACCCCGGACACAACAAGTTCCAAATTTGATAAAAAAGTTCACCAATACTTGGCATAATGATATTGAAGAAAATATCATTTAAGAAGAAAATAATACCCTTACCTTAAAATAACCGTCTTTAACTCAATTTCGGTATAGTCTTGTGAAACTTGCACCGTATAGCAACGCTCAAAGTATACTCACAAGAATACTCTCGATAGTATAGAAAGAGAAAGAGAGAAACTTGTTTGGTGTAATTTTCAATTCTAACTTAGCCTCTATTTATAGGAAAATGTTAGAGCATGAAAGGAGACTAAATAATAAAATAATATTATTTACTTAACAATTTTCTCTCGCATGCTTTGAAAAAGTCTAGCATGCCTCTTTGGAAAAAAAATATCGCTGACCCATGTTTTATTCCACCAACCAAAAAGTGGGTCCCCCATAAATTTAATAAAATTATTTTATTTTTCCAAACTTCAACAATTCATAGAAAATAGTTCTATTATCAGAAAAATTCAAAACTCGCGAATTTTCATGGGAAATTCCATTCTCTTCAACTTTGCAGAAGAAAGTTTTTCCAAATTCCAAAACAGAAATTGACCAAAATTCAAAAACGGACGATTTTACAGTTTATAATCAATTTTCAGTCAAGAATTGTGTCCACCGACACACAAAACATATGTTAAACATTTAATGCCACAAAATACTCTACCTTCTCATATACTCATATATCCCACATTCATTATAAAAATATCACCGTTAATATATAATATATGAATTATTTTATCGAAAAAAGATAAAATATTAATTTTCAACAATTGTCACATTAAAATTTTCTCCATCTATATCCACATAAAATAAATATTTTCTTTATCATAATAATCAATAATTAATTATTTTAAAAATAATATTACGTAATCACAAGATCTTGTACCAGGTAGTTCCTGGAAAGAGGCTTTCGATAAGGATTTCTCCTTACTAAGGTCTTGCATGATTAGGTGACCAAACCTCTCCTTAGACGTAACTTTCTAGACATTGGCAATAATGTTATCTCGATAATATTATTCAAATAATATGAATTATTGATTTGATAATGGAAAATCTTGTATAATGACAATTATTGAAACAACAAATGATACAAAATATCAACGCAAAGAATTATTGAATCAATAAAATATAATATTGAGCGATAAGAATCATCATAACAATTATTGAGTAGTGCCTTCTTTCACGTAAGGATCAATAATTCAATAATCTTTATGCGTCTACGGTAATATCTTTGTGCGACCACGCCAGTATTCAGTATTTTAACCACCGTGTAACCCAACAATTTAATAGCGTGTAACAATTTACGTCGTTATTTATAAAACTCAATCTTTGTCGCTTTTCCTTCATCCAACCGCTTTTCCGTTATGGGGCCCACCAATGATCGCGCTACGTCGCGTCGGAGATTCTCGACAAAAAGAATATTCCACGACCAAAACTAATATTCTCCGAATAATAATGAATATTTTATAACCACTTCGCTTATTTTATAAACTTTGCACATTTCACCCATAACCAAAGAATTATATCAAATTAACCCTTATTAATTTAGAATAATGAATAAAGGAAAATTTAATTTTATTTATAATAAGTTGGGGTCTTACAATAACAATATTTTACCTTGAACTCTTTTCCCTTTCTCATGTTGAATCTGAGCATATTTCAATAGTTGCAACAGTGTTCTTTTTTCAAGTCTCAACATTTGCTCCTTGTTCCCCAAACCTTTTATTTTCTCTCTTTCCATCACCTTCTATATTATTCCAAAAATCACATCAAAATCCTAAAAAAATCACAGGTTATTTGTTTCAAGAGGCACAATTTCTCTCTACTTTTTGAGGTATTGATTTCAAAATTCAGAAGTTTCGCGATGAAGAGAGACGCGAGGCATAAGCCAAATCTCTTCACCAGAAGCATCAACAACAGAATTCAAACGCGGATCCCAATTTCTCATCAAACCCTAGTTTCTCCTCTGAAATCCCCAAATCGAGATCTGAATTTGTAGCCGCTTCAGCTTCCAAAATCCTAACCGATGAAAAAAAAATCGACTTGCTCAATCTACCTAAACAAGAGGTGATTCGCTGCCTCCAATTTCTTAAACAATCGATAACCCTATTCGGAGAAGATGATGAGGGAAGACTGGACCGATGAGGGAGCATGCGCAATGACAGTTGGAGTAGGAAGAGGGATTTTATAATATTGAAGATGTTATTTTTGTCCAAAAAATAGTTAATATGGTTCAGACCCACTTCTGAATAATATAGATGTGACGCCTCCAAAATTAGGTGTACATCACCCATCTTGAGTCGCCAGATATATGGTACAGAATTCAAATACAACTTACTAATACAACAACTGCATAAGTATACAATACGACAAAACATAAACCGTGAGTTTGAATACAAATATTGTCTACTAGAGAGTATACAAACTCAAAAGGAGTCCTCATTACAATAATATCACACTATTTTACCAGAATAGTGAGGACTACTAATGCTATCATCTAGACCATCACTCCGTTCCCCGACTCGCCCCAAATCCCATTATATTCTCATTTCACAAGAGAACAATGAAAGAAAGGGTGAGCTCAACTAGCCCAAGAAGAAATATTATGACTAAGATAATGCGAGAATAAATTATCATTAGTCTCCAACAATGTTAAACCGATAAAATATAATAGACATCAAGTTTAATCTGCGGTGAACAAGCAATCCATTAAAAGAGTCAAGTAGAAAATAAAATCTACTATCTTTTATGATTTAAAAGGTTTTTCATCATCATTATCATCGAGACTCGACTTAAAAATATTTCACATCATCGAATCACCCATGCACTACTACTGACGATGATATTCTTTAGTATCACGACCACAATTATCCATGCCTTTGCGGGCAAGAATATTTGTGTATTCATTAATGGTCATGATCATGCCAACAACTGTCCATCAATGCACTACGGACCAATGAAGACTTTTACCACATCATTTGTAATATTACGGTCGTGATTACACCGAATAATCCTCAGTCATAATCATACCAAGTCCATCTATGCACTACTGAGCCACGAGATGACTTTTAAAAAAATATAAACATGGGGATGATGACAATGATATAAGAATTCAATAAAACAAGTTCAAGAATTAATTTATCCAGAAACTAATAATGTCCAAATTATCAACATGATATCTTTTGTTTTGTAGAGTAAAATTCAAGAATGCTCGTAAGAATATTTCCATGAAAAGATCTTTGGATGAAGCCTTGAATGTCAAGGATATTCTACTAATTTCATGGAGTATAGAAGTCAAAACTTTAACCAACCGAGTATAATAAAGAATGGAATAACAAAAGAAATCACCACGACGCGCGATTTCACATAGATGAGGTTATTCCAACAGAATACTCAATAACGAAACCGAGTCGATTTAAATTACATGCCAAGCGGATGTTCCAACATGAATAATAAAGAATGAAATAACAATGAAATCACCATGCATGCAATCTTGCATGTGACGAGTTATTCCAATGTAATACTAATAAGGATTTTAAATCGGTCCCACGTAAAAGCATGCATGACGAGATATTCCAGCGATGTAATAATAAAAAGATTTTAAACCGGTCCCAAGTAAAAGCATGACAGCAGGATATTCCAACGGAATAATAAAGACGGAATCGAGTCCAATAGAAAAAGCGCATGCATGTGATATATTCAAAATGAATAATAAAGACGGAATAATAGAAGAATGTCACCAAGTATAGGGTAGCACAGATATCTGAGTTATTCAATGAAATAATAAAGAATAGAATAACGAAGTTCTCTTCATGAATACAAAAGAAATAATACTCCCAACGAGTACAACAAATAATATTTTCTACCTTAAGAAGAAGAATCTTGGATATATAAGTAGTGAAATAGCGAGAATACTTTCTTCTTTCTCTCTAAAGTTTCAATGAATTAAAAGAAAAATAATGAAGGAATGAGCTTATTTATAGAAAAATGGATCAAGATAAGAACTAAATTCTGAATCGGTCCAGTTGATTTACTTTAATCTGACGGTTCATAAAAAAATATTCTAATAAAACAAAACTTTTAAATAAAATATAAATAATATATTATATATATATATATATATATATATATATATATATATATATATTATGCAACCCGTGAATACACCCCGTGAATCAGGATGATTCACGTGAATTTCAAATAATCTCTCTATATATATATTATATACATATAGCACTTCTTTTTCCATCCTATATATATATATATATATATCATATAATAACAAAAAGTACTTCATCCTATACTAGCCAAAAAACTTTCTCAGCACATTTCATGTTCCCTCCCCCACCCACTCACTTGACTAACACGTATATATATATATATTAACTTTCCACCAACAATTTTGAAAATGGGTAAGCGGGGGTCTAAATAATACGCCAAACTTACAACAAATACTATAACAATAATTAAACAAAACCGAGTGACTTCTTACGTAAGCATCAATAATTAATACCGTAATGTCTACTACTTAACCACGCCAGACATCGTATTTTTTTTAACACCGGTGTTTCAACAGATTAACAGTAAAACTTTCGTAGTTATTTTCATAAAAAATATTTTTGTCGTTTTTCAATCCGACAATAATAATTCCGTTGTAGGGTCCACAAATGATTGTCTTAGTTGTACGAATATTCCTCTGTTAAAAGCGAATATTCCCAGATTAATCGAATATTATATAACAACTTGCGTACTTTGCAAAATTTATAAATATTACCCACAACTATAACATTATATCAATTTCACTCCATAATATTCAAAAATAATATTTATAGAAAATTCATCTTTATTCAAAAATAGTTGGGGTTTTACAATAGATTTAATTCCATATCTTACCGATTAAGAGGCAAAAAAAAAATTACCAAACAAATTTTGCCTCCGAATCAGAGGCGTGCCCATTAAGAGCTATTCAAATGTAAACAAATACAAGGGCAGTTTAATAAAAACTGAATGAAATGGTTCTGAATATGAATGAGCTGAATAAAACTAAATACTAAATGAAAAAGGTTGTTTGATAATTGACAGATTTGAAACATCTAAGTAATATATTTTTATTATTTTACGCCTTAAAAAAATTTCAAAATTATTGTAAATTTATTTAATATTACTTAATATAATAGTTAATATTGTAAAAAAAATACTTCATTCAGCCGCCCATTCAATCAAAAAAATGACACTAACCCATTCAAATTTAAATACGTCTAGAAAGTATCGTGATTCAAATATTGAAATGATTTTTTTTCAAAACAAACACACTGAATGATTAACCGATTTAATCATTTAATCATTCAGTATTAATTAAACATCCCCTAAGATGTTTCACACTACTAGTGGTGGGTACGTACCTATGAAAACTGAATCAAAATAGAAGTCCATATTCGCATTAAGTTGTTTGATGGGCTGTCCAAACGTTAATGGAAGGTGGCGGAGTCAATCGTTGAAACGTGAGGGGCTTCATGCTAAAAACCTAACCCGAGGTAAATCGTTATCCACGCACCTCTGCAGTTATTACTCCATTTAATTTGTTAATTTATAAAAGAAGTTCAATTAATTTATAAATTTTATAACTATGATAGATATATTTTTATTTTATTTTTATGGAATAAAAGGGGAGTGTTAGTATTATATATGTTGAAAAGCTGCCAATCCTTTTGACATAAAGTTGGTCGCAAGTCGTGCATGGATATGGACATGGACATGAACATAGACAGGGAGTTCAAAGAATGAAGTTAGTAACCACTACCACCTACACAAGTTGTTTATTCTTAATGATGTTACTTCTTACCATATTACACTCTAGAGGATGGCAACAGTTGTTTTAGAAGATTTGGTTTTTTTGCAGATCCACTTGAGATTTTATAGGCTTGCCTTTTCTCTGTTTCATGTTTTACACAATTATTTAGGACATATTTTTGATTTGGAATCTAGACATGTGATCAAAGGCAACAGTGAGACCCATATTAATATAGACTCAGGAAAGCATTCTTATCTATTACATTACACCCCCTTTTAGTCTTTGCTATGGTTTGTATGATAAGTGCATGACATTTTTTTAGGACATGTTCCAAATGATTGTTTATTTGTTTTACCAAATGAAACCGTATCACACAATTTAAAACTGCACTGCACCAATCATAAGTGATTTTATGTGCGATTTTGGATTTGTCAAACCGCACATAAACGATTTCTGATGTGGTTTGGGTTTCAAACCGCACCATATTCACCCCTATTCATTTGTATGGTCCCGATGTTTCACATCTACAACTTAGCATGGTTTGTTTTGGTGTTATTACTCTTAAAGTTTTTTTTTCCTCCCTTTTGGCAGATTTCTAAGAAATAAAGGGAGGGTAAATTTTTGCCACATGTCAGTGGTTCTAATATCCGTTTGTCTATTTAAAAGTTTTTTTAACGAGAGGTGCCTAGTTGAGCAACGTTTTACAACATTAGGGGCATCCAGTGATCAATTTTTTTTTTTTAAGACTAAATGGGCCGAATGCGAAAACCTCAAAAGTAATTATGTACATTTTCCCTTAAATAAATTCTTTCCGATGTTATATATAAAATAATATTTAAATATTTTTTAAACATTATTATTATAAGGGACGTCTTACACAAGAATGTGACGTGTCTCTCACCTTCTGCACCTCTATAATTTATATATATATATATATATATATATATATATTTATAAATACTTTTTAAGGACACGAGAGTTAAAGGTTACGTCACGTTCTTGTATATGAGGTGACCCTTATGATATAAATTTTGAAAAATTATAAAACATCCTTTTGTACATAACATGGGATAAAGTATAGTTAACTACATAAAATGATGTTGTTTTTATACGATAGCTCATGCAATTATATTTGATGTTTCTAACCTTTTTTTTCCATATTTTTCTATATTTGTATATTTAAAAATTATAGATATATTCTAAAATTATTAATTTCAATGATATTTATTATTTTCAAACATATTCCTAACATTAGTTAAGGATGTACTATTACATTTTTCAATCAACCTATAATCCAAGTAATGTTATACTCTCTCCGTCATATGATAAAAGTCCTTATTACTATTTTGCGTAGTCTCATGTTAAATGTCCATTTTCGTTTAATAACCAAACTTTTACACATATTTTTCTATTATACCCGTAGCATTAAACATCTCATACTTTTCATATTTTAATTCTCTCTCCATATTTAATGACATTATTATGGGTAATTTTGTTATTTCATTCATTTTCATAATATGCGTGAAAAATCCATGAGGACTTTTATCCGGAGGGAGTATTAAAAAATATGAACTGAAAAAATGTGTTTCTAATATACTAAATGGAAAAATTTTATTTTCAATATTTATAATATGATTTTAATTATAACTATATAAATATGGCGGGCAGAGAGTGCGTTTAATATTTTAAAATTTGGGTGGTCTGGAGCGGGCGCCATGTATGCAAAATGCTAAACCTACCTTGACCCGACCATGGCCGTCCTTCTGAATTCTGACCGATTCAACTTCAGTTTACTTCATCGCTCAATTACTTTACCCATTCTGGCCACAATTTACAATACGGAAATTGACTCAATCGGTGGCGGAGCTGCTCGAAGAATGGGGGACGGTGGCTGTTCATCACCGGTAAAAGTTACTCTTCTCCAGCGCGTTCATGCACTACTGCTATTTCCTAAATTTCTTCTTGAAAGTTGTATGTATTACATTTTTACATGTTATTGGAAATTGTATGTATCACTTGGCTTCTTCTATGAATTATGTTCGAATATACTAATATAGTAATATGTGTAATACTGGTACAGATAAACAAGTCGTTCACACTAAATTTTTTGATCTGTTGAAGCTGGAAGAGGGATTGACTAATTTGTATGGCACAATGAACTTATATGACAGGATTTCACATCACATGGCGAGATAATCAAATTTGGTAACAGTTCTTCCCATTTATACAGTATAATTATTTTTCCTTTTCCCTTTTAATTGCTTTGTCTACCCTATAGAAATGAGATAAGAGTCAAAATTTGACTTTTTTGGACATTTTTTAAAGCATTTGGAGGTTTGTGTAACAGAGGTCGATGGTGATAATGTAGATGATATATTTTGTGTCCCATGCAAATTACTATCCGTAAACCAAAAAAATAAAATGGTATATAATTATGGTACGTGAATTAGTGATGTTAAGATTTTTTTTTTGTGTCTTTCCATAATTTATGTTGTGTTATACCATCCCCTATATCAACTAATGAGGAATAGTTGAATCATGGTTTAAATTTCAATGCTTACTGTCTCTCCATGTGCCTGATGTTGGACTCCTGGTCATCATTCTTTATTTGATGAGTTATGGCTCTTGGCTCCAAGCAAAAGTTAAATTCTGATTTTTTGAATCAGTGTCATAAACTTTATTTTACAATTTTGCATTTTTATATGATTAAAGAACAGACTAAGTTTTGACTTCTTATCTGAAGTACATCAGTAAAAACTTTAACAAAAATGCAAAAACTTTCAATTACAATCATTTTTTTTACTATAATTATTATTGTACATCCTTGTTACTCTTATACCCTAATTATTCTCTTATGTACATATATATATACTAGATTAGTTAGTAAGTTGAAACCCTAAGGTGTAACCCGTTTGGTGCTTCAACTCTTGGAAATTTTATTAGCTCATCTGCCCCAACTTCTTCCCATCTGCATTCAAAAGTTAAGTACATTATTACTAAGATCTAGACCTTGAGTCATAATCAGATAATTGTTAATAAAGTGGGTGTTTGTTGTTACCTGTATCTAGTGACAAAATAATGCAGGAAAGTTGAGATTTCTGCTACCCCTAGTTCCTTTCCAGGACATTTTCTAGTTCCTCCTCCAAATATGAAGAAGTAGGTTTGGGCATCCATACTCTTATCCTGCATTTAGAAATCCCAACCAAATTAGTCACTAAAATTCAATGTTCACAATTACTATTAAAATTAAATTATATGAACCCTTTTCGTTACTATGCAGCACTGTTACTAACCAGCCATCTCCATGGATTAAAGGTTAGTGGTTCGGGATACAGACGCGGGTCATAATTTATTTCTCTTGTATAAACGTATATTCTCCATCCTTCGGGAATAACATAACCTGGGAAAACAAAGGGAAAGTGGTCAGATTAGCTATTTTTATAATATTACTGGTTGGAGAACATAAAAAAAACAATGAGAAAAAAGAAAAAGAATTGTGTGTTTCCTCTCATTGTAAAATTTTCAGTTCCACTATATTTGAAAATAATAATAAAAGAGTTGAGAGAGAGATGATAAGTCATGTAATAAGAGTAGGACTACTGATAGACTGTTCTGGCTGGCATGGTAGGTATTCCGTGTGGATCATGAAATGGTAGGGTCCTTTGGAGGAAGATTATCTCAAATTATAAATAACCAACCATATCATCTTTATAAAATTCTATTCAAAAAGTAAATGAAAAGCACTCTATAGCACATTTCCTTGAGCCCATAAAATTCTAAAGCTATTTAAAAATTTATATACTCTCTCCGTTCCAAAATATAATATCATTTGCCTTTGTATTAGTGATCTTATATTTTGGAAAAGTATTTTGGAAAAGAGGGGAGTATGTTGCAAATTTTATATTAAATATCCTGGTGACTCACCATTCAGTTCCATTTCCCGAGTAGTTTTCCTCAAAACCCCGTTAACAATTGTAGCTAATCTTGAGGTTTCAAAGATCACCTGCATCATAAACATTACCATTAATCAAGTTTTCTTGAAAGTAAACTCTTATTATAATAAAAATATACAGCATTCCTTGAAGTTGTAATTGCCTTACAGCACGAGTGAAGTGCATGGACTTATAGTCATTCCAATTGATTGAATCGTCTGGCCTCTTCTTTTCTCTGATTGCCAAATGTTCTTTCTGGTGAAAGATCAATCATTAAGTTAGAATAAGGAATTATAATAAACATGTAAATATTTAAAGTAGTAAATATGCTGGACTTACTCTAAGTTCGTCTAGAATTCTTGGATGATCATGAAGATACTTGACAGCCATCATTGAAGTAGTTGAAACTGTTTCATATCCAGAGTAAAGAATTGTGATAACTTGATCAATTATCTCTTCATCAGTCAGCTTATATTTATTTTCTTCACTGTTCATAAGATGACCAAGCATGTCATTTTTGTTTTCTCGGGAGGCTCTTCTCTCCTCTATAAGTTGTCTCACCATTCTGACAATGCTCTGCCTTGCCTATTACATTTTTTATAATATAAATACGCCTAAAGCTTCCATTTGAGACGAGTAATATAAAATTGCTCCAATTATTTGGCAATTAAATTACCTGAAACCCACGGTGATAATTTGTGTTGGGTAGGTTGATTGGCAATGAAATAGTTCCTAACACTAGCTTGAAGAATTCAGGCATGAATGCCTGATACATTGAACCAGATTCTATACCAGCAATTTGCTTAAGTGACGATAGAAGTGCCATCTGCACAAATTTGTGAAATAAGTTTAGATAAAAACACATAATGAAATAAATAAAGCTTGTTATATGTTTCTCTTAAACATACCTCTTTGGTTTTTTCTTGAATATCAATGACTTTGTTATCCCAATTGCTCAGGTGAGATCTCATGAAATGGTCAATTTTTGGCAAAAGTTGGTCTTTTATCATGGTGGGGCTAAGAAGAGCAAACAATGCCCCTCTCATGTTCTTGTGAGTTGAACCATGGACAGCTGCAATGTTGCATTTACCTAAAATGTCAAGCATGGACTGTGGATAGCCAGGTACAAGCCCTTTCGCTTCATTCATGAGTATATATTTGTTGATCTCTGGATCCATGGAAACAATAGTAGGACAACCCAATATGTGGGATTTGAAAAAATTTCCGAACCTGTTAATAGTGAAAATTTTGAGAAATTTTGTTAGGATAATCATTGTTCAAGAGTTTTAAGGCATAATCTTGATATTTTATATTAAATTTCTGGATCAAACCTTTGAAAATTAAGGCTATAACTGATAACGAGAACAAGTGTATGTATATTTATTTCTTGGGTTTTCATGCACATAACAGACTTCATGCTTAGAAGCAGTAAACCAAGGGAATATATGAATATGTATATCAGTATCAATACTTCTCATTACTGATTAGGAACTGTTGGTCCTCTATTTACTAAAAGATTACCCAAAAAGCCCACTTAAAATCATAAATCAATAGAGCCTGGCAATAATATATTTGTAGCATATTTTCCATATTTTGGACCACAAAACACATAAACAGTAACATGCATGGCTGGTTAGACCAGGCACTAAAAAGTCTAAAATTGAGTAGTAGAATATAAAAACAGATAGTTTTTTGGCTTCCCTAAAATAGAAGATTTTGAAGTTGGTAAAGACCCGCCCCTTGTTTCAGTCAGAATGAGTCCCCGGGACCCCGGGACATTGGTTTCCGCCAACAGTGAACTATTAAGGATCGCATCCCGCGATTCAAAGCTTATAATATCCATATATATATATATATATATATTAGATAGATAGATGAAGGGCAACCCAGAGAGGAAGAATCACCTTTCTCTCTGGTTTTTCATGAAGCTAGGACCTTGTTTGAGGAACTCAGTGGTCTCACCAAAAACTGGCCAACCCATAGTACCTGGAGGCAAACCTTTCTTCCTGTACCTCACCTCATTCCATCTCAACAAAGAAGTACTCAACAGACAGATCCCCAAAAGCACACCAAATAGAATTATAAAAACAGCCATTGATTTGGTGCTCCCTAGAAGCTCAACAATCTTGAAGAGAGATCTGCTGTAAATGGCATGGGCTTCATGTGGTTTAAGCTAGTTGAAGACTTGAAGTGTGTATATATAGACCTGACCTGCCATATGTGCAGAGAGAGAAAATCATCTAATACGCCAAAACCATGCACCCTACAATGGAAGAGGCCCTAGTCTTAAACATCAATTAGTTATTATTAAAGAAAAGCACACTCAAAAGATACTTAATAAATTGGCAGACTTTTTTGTTACTTTTACTGGGCATGCAAAGTACTGGGCTTAAACAGCTATTCACGATCTTAGGACAACCCTAACAAAACTTACAAAGCTTACCTTTTTTATTTATTTACTTTATTATTATTATTATTAATTTTTTTAGGTATATACAGGTAGCAGCATAGATTAATTAATAGGTATGGCGAATGAAACTACTACCGCATCAGGACAATAAAAGTAAAATACATTAAGGAGAAACAAAAGTAAACAAGTAAACTATTACTACTAGAACTTCCCAATATTGCTAGAGCATCCACACAAAATGGTTGGATTTGGATAAATATGATGAAAATCTTTTGCACCCTATGTTGTGCAAGATATATAATCTTTGGGATTTTCACGCAAATTAAGGAAATTAAAGTTTGAGAATCCTACATATGACACACAATTATTGAACCTTACACGTAACATCACTAGTCATTTTGCTTTCATATTTCCGACTTTTTTGAATAGACCACCTATTTTTGTTGGACAAAAATAAAAATCAAAGACTGTTTATTTGCAAAAATGATGAGTGGGATAGAACTAGTTGCACTAATTTATTATCACTCTGGATTATTTTAAACCAGCAAGATTAGTGTGTTGTTTAATATATCACACGGACTATATTTTATTAGTTTTAGAGGCATTTGATGAGTGATTATAATCCCTAGTGAAAAAATGTTATTATAAAATCCCCTTTCTGAAGTATCGAGTAATGATAAAGAAGGATCTATAAATTAAATAACGGACTTCATAAAATAGTTTGGAGTTGGTAATAATAATTTTTGTAAACAAGAGTAGTTTGTAATTCCAGGACTGAGGGAGTGCTGTGAGTAATTAAACAGCTGCAGGTCTTTATGATTTGAGGTAATGAGCATTATTTAGCATAAAAGCCAGCCAGAGAGAAAGGATTGAGAGATAAGAGTTGTAGAGGCGCAAGGGAAAGAAAACATTCCTAAATTCGGTGGTTCACATGTCTATCAATTAGATCTGCCTATGCAATCACAAAAACCGACAGGCTCTTTTAGTTACCATGTGAATAAGTGAAGAGAGAGAAAATGGTTAATCTGAGATCCTATGCTCTAGTAGTTTGAGCCTGTGGACTGTAATTCCTAGAAAATTATGTCTGTGATGCTACTACTCCATTGGATTTCTGGTTTGGTTTCTTCCTAATGGACATTTGGGTTGTATTTCCCAATGTGAGCATTTAATCTTATTAATTAATATGTTTATGTTTGGAGTTATAATGGGATTGACAGTGCTTAGATTTCTTCTAATTAATGCCAATCCTTTAGAATGCTTAGATTGGACTTTTTGGGATCGGAGGATGTGATAAA
This sequence comes from Panax ginseng, assembly GCA_020205605.1. Taxonomy (NCBI): domain Eukaryota; kingdom Viridiplantae; phylum Streptophyta; class Magnoliopsida; order Apiales; family Araliaceae; genus Panax; species Panax ginseng. Next base: position 16,434,779 of record CM035148.1, read on the forward strand.
AACTCAATCTTTACACTCATCACATCGATACGAGTCCTATGAATTTTTTTCTGTACTCTTTTGAAAATAGTCATTATTGATAAACTCAACTAACCATTTTAAGTAGAAACTATATAAACTCCTGAATTAACAGGTAATTTCATGAATTTTTTTGTCTGCTTTTTAGTAGCTGAAGGTGGTCAATTTGAATATGAAGTCAAATATGGATTATATGTAATTAGTAATATGTTTATAGATATGTAAAACAAGTATGATTACATCAATTAAAATAAAAGTTATTTTTATCAATTTTAATTTCAAAAAGTCTTTTTTGCCGTTATGCTTTTCTAGCTAGTGAGATGGTTTATGTAAAAGTACAGTCTCACATCGAAAGATATGGGGAAAATTTGTCTGTGTATAAGGAATTAAATTACTAACGAAAACAATAGATTACCTTTTGGGTGAGCATGTGGTGGGTTAAAATGACTCAAGAAGATACTATTAGGTTAGTAGTTTAAGACTTTATTTGGATAGATTTGATTTGATTCAGACTTGAGATTTGACCCGGATTGTTTTCTACTACAATTTGCAACGGTTCATTTTGTGTTTTTGACTTCGGGGTTGAAGTTGACGTCTTTGTCTTGGTATAGCAATAAAGATAGATTGGATGGGGACTCAAACAGAAGTGTGGATCCATGGGGAAATCCTTGGAAAGGGACTCTACACAAAAAAGAAGAAGATGCATTCGATTTTAATTTATCATCCAAAATCTCACATAACCACATTTTTCCTGCTACTATATTAGCTAGATATGCACTTGCACCAAAAGAAAGAAACAGGAGCACTATTTTTTGTTGATATTTTCTCACTTTATCCTCATATAAGAAAAGATGATATGAAAATATTAAAAACATATATAAATATCAGTTTCTTATGAGAAAATGAGATAAAAATGTAGAGATTGGTGTTATATATGCAGTTTACCTAGTCGGTAGGTGCTAATCTTTTGTGGGGTACAGTATTAATTAGTAAAATTTGGTAACGAAATTTATTTGCTAGTGATTACTACTACTAATTATATATTAACAGTTTAATAGTGTGTATGATATTAAAATTATAATAATACTTATTATGATTTTGTATTGTGTTATACTAAAAATTATTATTGACAAGTCATCTAATTAATACGAGGCGATACTTAAGACTGTAAAATGAACCAAACGATTCGGGCTTGATTCATGTTAACTCGACTAAAAGTTCGATTCGAGCTAGACTCGAAATATAAACGATTTAAATATAAATAAATTTAAAAATTCGATAAATTACTCGAAACTCTTTAAATTGTAATTTTCGCTAAAAAACTTCAAACTGAGTTGAAATTTAACTCAATAGCTAAAGGAGTTGTAATTAAATCTTATTTCATTTACGATAAATTTTAAGAATTAAATTTGAGTAATTTTTAATTTGATTTGGTTCATTTATAACCTTAGTGATACTACCTATAAAATCTATTGTTGACCGGTCATCTAATTAAGGATCCATGTAGCACGTAGCTCCTCCAAATCGCAACCACCATTATATATACTTACCGACACAAAATAGATTGGGATGTGTGAATGATAGTAGAACTGTACGTAGATCAAAAAGAGAAGCACGTAAGTGCAACAATTTTTTATTTTTAAAAAAAATAATTAAAATTAGTGAGATATTTTTATTTTTAAACAATTTAAAAATTTTAGTATGTCATTATCTTTATTTTTGATTGTTTGAATGTTATCATGTCCTCGTTGTTATATTGTTAAATAAAATAAATGATATGATTGGATTTTTTTTTATTTAAAAAAAGTACATATTTTTGAAACCGTATCACATCCGGTAGTGCGGAAAGGGATTTTGGGAGAGAGATACTAATAGGATAGGAGGGAACGTGTAGCGAACGCACACATGCACAATTAAAGACCTTTATTCAATTGTTTTGATGTAGGAGTAGGTTGCAGTATTAATAACGAGACTCGAGAGTTGCAGGAGCGATCGAGGGCCTCTCCTTTTTATTATTGTGCTTTTCTGCACTGTTATACTAGTAGGTAGAAGTAATATATTTGGTTGGTAACTCTCCGAGCTTCTCCCCACCATTATTTTCTTCATTCTAATTATTGACAATATTATGCATATATATGTTTCGTTATCTCTCACCATATTTATACAAGTAGGTCTGATCTGCATGCGTGTATTATATAATTACGGATGAGTAATAAAAGGTCAGGAAAATACATAGTCCACGTACCAAGAGTTTTCAGCAGAAGTAGCTGTAGCGACTTGCATGGAAATTTTGTTGCATCTTATATGTTGTGTCTATTCATTGCATGGTCATTTGTCCTTTACATATATACAAATCTTATTTTCTTATGACAAATTAACTTCAGCTAATTGGTGGGGGTTGGGGTTGGGGTTGGGGTGGGGGTTACAAATACCGATGTGTTATTCTTATCTTATTACTATTACCCTTTCAACTGATATCAACTTTTTTTTAATATTGTAATATGAAATTGATATTTTAACATATACAGTGAATAAGAATGGTATTCATATGTGATGCGAGATATACAAAAGTTATTGTATTAATTTTCACGTATAAATATATATATATATATATATATATATATATATATATATATATATATATATATTTTTTACTACGGCAAACTCTAAATCACTGTAACTACAAAGTTTTACCCAGCCTGGTAAATATAGAAAAATTGATTGGGAAGAGAATAAAAGAAAACCAAATCCATAGAAATATAATCAAATAAGCGTGTGATTTTTTATTTTATTTTTTTGTAGTTTTGTTGCAGAGGAGGGGGGGGGTTGGGCGGTACATTTATGATTGAATGCACGTGTGGTACGTTGAATCCCCGTGCACCCGTTTGATCTCTATCTACACCTCCAGCTCCAGTATTCCCGTGCGTCTTTTTACTCTTAACTGCCACTATAACCGAATTAACTGTGTTGTTTCACTTTCACTTTCCGCCCCTATAACCTACTGCGTTGGCCATTGTTGATGATATCTATATTATTTCTTTTATTTTATCCTTGTTCCTGTCCCTGTATAAATATATAAGACCGTCATCTTAATTAAAAGGTTTGTCAATAACCACCTATTGAAACTTGATACTGGTAACTATGAAAGTAGTATTTCTAACTAGAAAATTACCATTGGAATTACATGTAAAACTGGGAGAATTTACCCTCCTGTCTTAACTTGTCGTTTCTTTTTCTTTGGAAATTGTGTATATCTTATGGGATCCATTTATTTATTATTATTCAGGTGGGGGAAAAAAAACATCTTATGAGATTATCTTTTCAGTTTCTCCCTTGTTATACTTGTTATAAGAAACTGAATAATAATATTCACATTATTAGTTAGTTAATATTCTTAATATAAATATATATCACATTATTCATGCCTGCTTAATCATCTGAATGCCACATATTAGTCCCAACAAGGTTGCATTGTGAAGAGGGAAGAGCATTGTGAGATTGAAATCAAGCCCAGTTCGTTGATTGATTATAATACAATGCAGTACATCCATCCAGTCCACATTGTAAAAAGAATCTTAATTACCTTTTCATTGGCTCCACTGCGCTCAAAGGGTCACCCGCCCACCCATCCCATGTGTTGAGTAAAGGTCCCCCCCAATTCCCACTTTGTTTGACGCTTTCAGTGCTTGTCTTTGCTGTTGTTTCTTCCATTAATTCCCCCTCCCTATTTCTTTTCTTTTAATTTTTTCCCCCTTTCCTTCTTCCAAAAGGGTGTCCCAAAACCATGTGATATGGTTATTTCTTGGCCACAATATGCATGGACACAAGTCTTTGTGGGGCTTAAGTCTTAGTCTCGTATTTTTTTTCCTATTCAATTTGCAAAATTTTAAAATTGATGTAAATTTATTTGATTTTAATTAATAAAATAGTTTATATCGTAAAGTACAAAATTATTGTTTCAAATCTTAAAATGATTTTCAAATATCAATATGAATTTTAATAGTTTATAAACTAATTGTTAAATGAGGGTCAAGTCTTTTTGTTAAATCCAGGTTTGAGACGAAAGATAGGAATTTTTGGGCCAACTGCATGGTACCCCCTCGTAATTAATCAGGCGTTTGGTGTACGTATCATATATCATAATCAACAATTGACTAGTGTCTCCCTCTCCCTCCATCCATTTCCATCCCTCTACTGGATATATATATACAAATACAAGTACATCTTTCTTTCTTTCCATTAAAATTCAAAGCTTTTGATTTAATAGCATTGAATAGTTGCTTTGTTCCATCAACTTTTGGACCAGCAATCTTAGTGCATTTAAAACAACCATTTATGAAGGCACAATGCCACATTCCCATGCCCATTTATTTGTCTTACCTTTCACACTTCATCTGACATCTTTGTATGTATCAGATAGGGGGGGGACTTATCTTTTCCTATATATATATAATCAACAAATTAAGTACTACGCAATTATGCTATTATTTTTTCAATATACACAGCTCTTGCCTAGTACTAGCCTACATGTATTGTGTTTCTTTGAGAAGTTGGTTACTGATTTAATTGTTTTATGCAGATGTAAATGCGGTCAGACTGTATATGTAACAGTACTGTTTAATTTATACATAATAAAAAAACGTCTATTGTACAACAATAATAATTCTTTCTACAAAAAATATTATTCTGAATCTCACTCGCATCCACCAATAACATGAGGCCCATTACTTTGGCAAAGCAGCACCGACGCACCTGGGTAGGGAATTCTTAATAATTAATTGTAGTTAGGATTTTGATAATTATCTAAGGATTGCTTGCATGTGTGTTATAGATAGATACCTTCTATATATTCTAGCAACTCACATGCATGCTGTCCACCTAAGATTAATTTGAAGAGTAAACTAATTACTCAGCCCTCATTTAGTGTTAAAACATATGTATATATATATATATATATATATATATATCGGCCTATCTACCCATTCAATTCAATTTGAACCGTCCATTGCAAGATCAAAGGGATGGGAGTAAACACGTACCTGCACAACAATTATTAGGATGGACAATAACGGTTGTACGGAGCCTATTTATGGTATACAATGACCCAAATGCCCCTGTAAAACAAAATGGGGTGACCGCAGAATATATAATTAATGCGGTAGGGCACTGCACGATTGTCTAGCGAAGCTGTTTTTTAATTTAACCCCTACCGCACAACTGTTGTGCTGTAGCTACTTTGTACCATAGACCTGCCTAGATCAAATCTACTGTCTGCTGCCACTCAAACGTAAATGAAGAAAAGCTTTACAAGAGTTTAATGATGTACAAACTACTCTCGGAGTATTTGTGAAATATAACCAGTCTAGAGCAAAAAAGAAAGCAATTTTGAACATCAGAGTAGTTTTGGTAATTTTAATTGGAGATGGATGAATTAAAGAAAAATCAACTTTATCCAGTTGGAGAGACAACTGAATTATTGATCTGGAAAATGCCACTTACTTGCCCTACTATTCAGGGCTGATCGTCGGATCAACGGGAAGTCAGAAAGTTATCTATATCCGTTAGAGTGTTTCTACGCGGACAGGAGTTTTGGACACGAAAATTGAACCGAAAGAACAAAATCAATTTCTTCCTGCGAATAATTGTACAATACAAATAATTTGTTCGCTTGTTCGCGAGAACAAATTCATTTTGTTCTTCCGTTCCAAAATCCTTGCCTGCATAGAGTTATTATATCCGCTATCACCTCCCACTAATATATTTTTTTTATAAAAATTAGTTTACAAAATAATGTGTAAATGTGTAATTAGTTGATGATCAGCTATACATGGGTGAGGTTAGTGATAATAATCAACCATAACTAATTACATCAGTTTGTATCCATTTTTTGTAACCATTTTTTTTATCACGATAATATTATTAAAATTATACACATCTAAGAAAGAAAGAGAAGGAAACAATTAGGGTTTCCTTTCAATTATCTAATTGTGCAACTTGATAAACATTACAAGCTTTATCAGTAACCCATTATTTACGCAAAATTACATTATATAAGATAATTGTGGCAAAAATGTCAAAATTGGATTTGGATGTATTTGAATTTTAGCTATTTGTATTTTGACCCTCAATGAGAGATAAAAATATAAATAAATAAAATTCAAATATATTCGGATCCAATTTTTCTGTCTACATAGAAGAGCTCCAATTGTGGTGTTAATTTTTAGAGCTCTTATATTCCTAACATGAAAATTAGACCAGTGTATTTGTATTTTTACCCTTTATTGGAGGTTAAAATAATAAAAAATTAAAATACAAATAAATAAAATTTAAATATATTGAAGTCCAATTTTTATGTTCACATAAATTTTTTATAATTTCTAATCTCTCTCATAATATATAGTAGAGAATTTGATTATCTATATACAGTTGGTGGCTGGCATGCGTCCATATGTGCTACACATGCTTACGTCAATTTAGCGTTATCAATTGGCCGGCAGTATGATTCATTAACAAGATGAAAAAATATTCTTGATTCTATTTTTATTTTTATTTTGGGGGTTTTTTGTGTGTTTTTGATACACACAAGCGATTTATTAACAAGGCGTGCAGCCCAAATATACCCCAGTAGCCCAGTCCATTAGGACACGACCCTCCCCCTCTGTGACACCTTCAAATTCGGATATTTTAATTTTACAGAATTTGATGTTCACTGTACAAATATTATCTATTTATCTACTCATAATAAATACAAACCATGCAATAGATAGAAATAAATCCTCCCCTTGTGGGGTTATAACATCTAAATAATAAATACAAATCTCAGGTCAAACTAACCTTAAACATCTGTGCGGAAACATAAACAAATAATAAGTCTTAAACAACATCAAGTCTTGACAATAACATTCTAAAATTTAAATAACAAGTCTTCATCACTTATTAGCTTTGCCCTTGCCTTTGCTAGTAGAAGGCTCATCATATCTTTCGTTCTTAACTGCAATGTTATTATTACGCAAGAGTGAGCATGATTGCCCACAAGTATAAAAATGAAATAACAATATATAATAACATATCAAAGACTTCTGAAATAAAAGCTCAACTTTTGAATCAAGAATGAATAACAAGAATTCAAAAAATTTCTGAGAGTCATAAGACCTTGAACTATGTCCTAGGTTATCAAGGTTTATACTTGAAACCTTTAACAATCGTATAAGACTATGGATTCTTCTACTGCATGCTTGGGGATCACACTTTCAGTACCATCTTCGCATGCCACAATATCTTAACGCTAACACATAAGTAATCCTTATACAGGGTTGTTCATCTCAGTTTGACATTAGAGTCCGCAGCAAATGAAGTTTGGTTTGAATAAATCGATAAGGTTCTGAAATTTAGAACGTTCATCAACTATGGACTATTTGAATCAAATAAGGGTTCACTAGTCTAACAATGTTCAACAATAAATGGTAATTAAATTGAATAATAATCTCAAGAGGTATACAATAGAACAATTATTGTATAACAAAATCATACTTTGAAAAGATAATTAATCTTTAATATAACAATTGAACTTGATTAATAATAATGAGAATAACTTGAATAATAATAACGAGTAGGGTTAGGAAACTTGCCTCGTGCGTAGGCTAAACGATTACTACTTCCGTTCACCACAAATCCTACACACATACCATATGTATTCACGATATTCATTAGTTACATTTTTATTTAATTATTTAATATAAACTCCACTTTATTTAACAAATGATTACCCTTCTAATTTAATTACTTAATTAAATTAGAATATTTTCATTCTCTTACTATTATTACACTCGAATAAATTATTTCATAATAATTTTCATCGAATATTTATTTTATTCCATAAATATCTCTATTATGCATTAGGTTATGAAAATGATATATCTTCCGATTTTATATATTGACAATTTTATTATAAGTCATTTGATTAACTATAGCTCGTGTAGAAAAAATAGTAGTTGGTAGAATTTTATGAAGAAATTCTTGAATTTTTTTTTTAAAATAAATAAATAAACATTAAGAAACAATCATACAAAGAACATCACCAATTCTTCACTCAAGATTTCATATTGTTCATTCTCAAGATAATTAATAATTTTCAGGATTTCATAGGAGATTTATATAGGAGGACTGTAGAGTGGAGAAAATATGAGGGAGAAAAACTGCTTTTTTATAACAAATTCATATATAAATGAAGCAAAGTCTTAAACTCCACCGAATTAAAGAACAAACATGAAGGAAAAGATGTTAGTACTTGGAACCAAGTAAATACTAGTTAAATTGTAGTACTCCTATTATTATTATGTGTATTTTCATGAACACTTTCAGGTCATCTAAAATAATGGCAAAATCTCATCGTCACAACTACTCCAGCAAAGATAAAAACAAGATTTACCATTTATCTCTTTCACATTTTTATTAATTAATTTTCTAATTGTTTGAAACCTTCATATATCATAGACATAGTGGCTTCTCCTTCTCCATTGTTGTCAATATCATCTTCCTTTGAGACTGGGACTTGGACTGGGACTTGGAGTCCGGCAACTTGATCCTTGCTGCAAATTGAAGGTCCAATTTACTATTATGATTTCCCTATTGAATCATACTAGTATTTATTTTACTTTCTCTAGTTTCTACATTTAAAAGGAAAAAGAAGTTCTAAATCTTACAAGATCAATGCGGTTAATTAAGAAAAAGTCATGCTCATGTGACGACAAATTTACGTGGGTAGTAAATATCGACATATATGTATAAATGGGATAATAGATAATTAAGAAGAGAGTATTTTCACGAGTAAAAATTACACGTTAGTCGCAATTCAACTTGGTCATAAGATTTATCGGCATATAAATCATTTCCTATTAAAAAGTGAAATATGTTTATATGCCAAATAGAAGCTCCTAAATTAGAATGTCAGTTTACCTCACAGGCATGTACATCATTGCAGCCACACAACAGCTCCCCATTCAAAGTGTCAACAGCTTTGAATGCTCCTCCTCCCTCACTTCTCTGCATAGATTATAGATAAACATATATTGTTTCTTAGCTTTCTTCAACCAATTAATGTTTTCCTTGTTTATATAATTACACCAGAGTTAAAAAAATAAGTGTTACATATATATATGTATATATACCTTGTAATAATCGACAGCAACAAAATTAGGCCATCGATTGTCAGCCGCACCATAACAAGTTTGAAGCATATCACTGAGGTCTCCCGAGTTCTGTCCACATGCTAATAGCTTGATGGGAACTGACCTAAAATAATTCACCAAAACCAATGATTTGGTCTTGTCATCAAGCCGCGACGACTCCGCTCTGTTAGAACAATTCCCTGCCTTCATCCCATCATCTCCATCTAAAAATCATATACTCAAATAGTAAGAATGCGAGCGAAATTAAAATACTTTAAATGATTTTTATTTATTTATTTATTACACTGATTTTCAACCATGAAGTTCCACTGATAAGCAATTCCTTCGGTCTGTTGCTTAGTTTTGATTGAAGTAAACACTAGTAGCCTCTGGTTATTAGCAACCATGTCACTAACTAGTGGCCAATCTTGACCATTTTGTGGCATTTTTGTCAACGGGAACCAGTACTTCATCAACCCTGCATCTGTGAAGACTTTTGTCAGTCCATTTGGGGAATTCACGTAGTCTTCTAGGATCAATGTGACAATTTCTGATGGGTTGGCTGATAAGAATGCTTCTATTTCCTTGAGTGTGTCTATAGCCGGTTCCTATGTGTGTAAAAAATTGTGTTAGAAATTTTAATTAGCAGGGGAACGAATAATATCCGAATATATATTACTACTACTTACAAATGCAGTAAAATCATAGCACTTTCCTCCAAAAGAATGGCACAACCATACATCTCCATCGAAGTCATATGTGTCGAGCATTAAAGCTCGAACACCATTCTACAAAAACAATGATAATTAAGCCTGTGAATTTAACTCATTGAAATTAGAATATACTACTAATATATATGAATGCATATGGTAATTAATTAAGAGTAAGAGGAAGAGGAAGGGGAACGTACGTACATTTAGCTGTTGAGTGATATTATCCTCTTGATTTGTAGGACTAAGCCTTGGAAATCCGGTATGAGACGGCTCTCCCCAAATAGCAAAAGCATTGTGGGTTGTCAAGAATGCATACTTGTTGAAAGGAAGACTATTGTTCTATTCAATTAATTACAAAATCAGCTCATATTAATTATCATGTTTTAATTTACATGAAAGGAATATATATATTACATATTGAAGGCTATATATATATATATATATATATATATATATATATTTTCCATTTTATGATTGATTGTGGGACACACCAGGCAGCCATCGATCTAACCTCACAAGCATATAGTACTATTGTATAAAGTAATTGCATAATTCTTAATTTATACTACTTCAATTCTGATTCCCGAAAGTACAAATTAAGAAAACAACAAAGTGAATAATAATTCTCTTAATTAATTCCGGGGATCAGATTAATTAATTAAGATAATTAAACCAGCTGGAAATCAGCTAGCTAGCAACATGCATGGGTTTAATTTAGAGAGAGATCGATTAGGCAGGGAATAATTATATATATGTACGTACCAGGAGTTTGAATTGGTTTGTAACGGTTGATCGGACACATCTAGAGCCTGAGAAACCTTGAGGACAAGAGAAGCAATAAAGTCCAGTTTCACAATCTCCATCCGTTGTACATTCTTCAAGCAGCTACATTTATTTATTTATTTCAGCAATTACATACGCACACAATTAAAATTACAAATTTACCAACCAGTTTCTATTCTCGATCTACACAGGTAGGGCCAGGGGAAATTAAAAATATATCGATATTAAACAAAAAATAAGAAAGACAAGTTAGAGAGAGAGAGAGAGAGAGAGTAAGAGAGAGATAAACCTTGCATGTACCATTAGAACAAGCAGCAGTGACAACGCTGAGGAACATGCATGAAAGTGAAACTATGGCCAAACAAATAACTTTGAGAAACCCCATCCCATGCACACTACAACTAATTGGAAGAGGCTATGTATGTGAACCAGCAAGCAAGTGAATTTATATATACGTACTCTGTTTCTCTATTCATAAAAAGGAAAAACGTTATCATGATCGAATCCGTTATCCGTATATATAGACTGATGGTTTTATTTCCAGGGAAAGAAGATCCTCAAATCTAACTAGCTACTTTAAGTAATTGTCTTGGAAGTAGTGATATTTGCACTCCATCTTGCTTTCAATTCTTAGGGAATTAAGAAAACTTGCACTAAACAGTTGACCCTTTTATCATTTTTATTTATATGTTACACACTCCACACAATACATATATATGCCGATAGATCAATATCATATCCTATCCTAATTAATTTGGCTGAGAAAACGAAGGAAAACAAACAGCTAGACAAGAAAACGGCACATATAGTAGGGAATAAATTCTTTAATAAGTCATTAATACGAGTGTATAGCTAGTTTGAGAACAAACACGCACGCACGACATGCATATATATATATATATATATATATATATATATATATATATATATATATATATATATATATATATATATATATATATATAGGTGATAAAAGGTTTCGTTTGTGTTTTGGCTAACATACAATGTATAAACCTAAGAAAAAACGTAGGGAATAAATATTGGGAATTGATATTTTTCACAAGCTAGTCACATGAATAGCAAATAGGTCTCACACTTTTGTGAAAGAGAATATCAATTTTTATTTGTAGAAATAATAATTCTTTAAATATTTTAATAAGTGAGAATAATAATTAACAAGATGCTTTTAACATATAAAATAAATAATATATATGGATCCCATTCTTAAATAAGAGAAGAACTTGTGTAATTATCTTTTTTACTTAAAATAATTTTCTAAATATATATGTCAAGAGAGATTCATATATATATATACCACATTTAGCATCTAGTACTGCAAATCATTGGTTTCCAAAATCGAATTGATAAGAAGATTTTTCAGCATTTTCTCTTTTACATAATTTTCCAGAAATGATGACTGCACTGCAATGTTAATTGAGTACTCCACAATTTTTGCCAGATATTCGCTTTCTTTCTGTATCTGTTGTTTACTTCCCTATAACTCTTCTTTCTGTCTTAAAACTTAATGCCTACAATGCCCTTCTCACCTAATTTCATTCATTGTATATCTTTGTGAAGAATTAATTAGTCAAGTTCAGATTAATTTTGAAACTTGGAATTAATGAAATGTAAAAATATTGATTTATTCCCTGGTGACTGGTGTAATAAAACCCACATTTCATTTTACCTTGAGATATAATTAAAGATTGGATGATTTATAGCAAGACTTGGGAAGAGCATCTAAATTAAAACACGTAGAGACTGTTCTAGAAGCTCAGCTAAAAGCCCATACGGAGAAGAGCTTATATACTTGCTTATGACTTGTGTTGGCCGGGTGTTCAGTTTCCTTGGTTCCTTTTTGCTCATAACTTATGAGCAAAAAGGAACCAAGGAAACTGAACACCCGGCCAACACAAGGAGGTCTATATATGCTATGGTTAGATTAAAAAGTGTCGGTTGTATAGTTTTAAACCAAGTAATATGTTAACTATTGACATAGTCAAAGCCTTGTTCCAAATAATCGTTGGGATGTTACATGGTCACTGTCCAAATATCTCACTTCTAAATTAACAAGACTTTGCTTCAAGATACAGAAAGTTCGTTAGAGGTATGGAAGCAGAAAATATACAAGGAAATATAATTTTTATTTGTATTTGTATCTAACTACCAGTAGGTAAGCCATCTAGCTAGCCAAATTCCCTTAGCCCATCTCTTTCCATCTTTCTTATATACATGCATGTACATATATGTTTCATCCACTGAGAAATTTGTGACATTGGCTAGCCAACTTCCCTTGGCCCATCTCTTTCAATCTTACTTGAATACATATACATACATCTTTCAGCCACCGAGAAATTTGTGACATTGGCGCTTTGATTCACTGAATACAATCCATAACCCCCCAAAAAAACAAAGATGAAAACTGCCATCTCAACTTTCTTCTTTGTTGTGCTCTTTTCTTATGCAGGTACGTAAAATGTTACGCTACATTGTTTGATAGATTCTGTCGCTTAATATGTTTTTGAAATGTTGCAGGTGCCTATGATCCCTTGGATCCAACTGGGAACATAACAATCAAATGGGATATAATGTCTTGGACCCCAGATGGCTATGTGGTCAGTACAGTTCCTACTTCAAATCAAAATCAAATAATGTACACAAATTCATCGTTTGCATTTTATTCATTCAATCACAAGAAGTGATTTATAGGCAGAAAAAAAATATTTGATCATAGCAAGTTTTGATGTCGATTTGATTGTTTCAGGCAGCGGTGACTATGAACAATTTCCAAATGTACCGGCACATCATGAGCCCCGGTTGGACCCTGGGGTGGACATGGGCTAAGAAAGAAGTGATATGGTCTATGGTGGGGGCTCAGGCTACAGAACAAGGAGACTGCTCCAAGTTCAAAGGAAACATCCCCCACTGTTGCAAGAAAACCCCCACTGTGGTGGACTTGCTCCCTGGTGTACCTTACAACCAACAAATCAACAACTGCTGCAAAGGAGGTGTCTTGGGCTCCTGGGGCCAAGATCCGGCTGCTGCTGTCTCGGCCTTCCAGGTGAGTGTGGGTCTAGCTGGTACTTCAAACAAGACTGTCAAGCTCCCCAAGAACTTCACTTTACTAGGTCCAGGACCGGGCTACACTTGTGGCCCTGCTAAGATTGTCCCCCCAACCAATTTTCTCACTTCTGATCGCCGCAGGAAAACTCAGGCCCTTAGTAAGTTTCATTCATGACAAATCTCAGATGTTTTTTTATCTCTGTAGTTGATATTCTACGACTTCAGATTAATACATTCGAGTAAATTGCAATATATACCTGACTGTTATTTTCTCTTCTGTAACTTCTGAACAATTTTATGCAGTGACATGGAACGTGACATGCACTTATTCACAGTTTCTAGCCCAGAAACACCCCACATGTTGTGTTTCCTTCTCATCTTTTTACAACGAGACAATCACTCCATGTCCTTCTTGTGCATGCGGTTGTGAAAACAAAAATATATGTGTCAAGTAAGCCACTATTTTCCTGTTTCAAAGTTACATGCATGTATTTAATGATGCAACTTAACGTCTAATGATCCGTTGTTTAGGAGTGATTCCAAGCTTCTGAGTGTGGTTGGAGTAAACACTCCAAGAAAAGATAGCTCACCACTACTGCAGTGCACACACCACATGTGCCCAGTCCGAGTGCACTGGCATGTCAAGCTCAACTACAAGGAATACTGGCGTGTGAAGGTCGCCATAACAAACTTCAACTACCGGATGAACTACACACTTTGGACTCTCGTTGTTCAGCATCCTAATCTCAACAATGTAACACAAGTTTTCAGCTTCGATTATAAACCTCTCGTTCCCTATAAATCTATCAGTAAGTGCTATAATTCTTGAATTTTTTTACAAACCCTGGTATTTACGGGAGCTTTGTTTACTGAATATATACGACCTTTTTGCTATTAATTAAGGACCGGTTGTTATTTGATATGCAGATGACACAGGAATGTTCTATGGCACAAAATTCTACAATGACCTACTAATGGAAGCAGGGCCATTAGGAAATGTTCAGTCAGAGGTGCTTCTTCAAAAGGACCAGAACACTTTCACCTTCAAACAAGGATGGGCATTTCCTAGGAAAGTCTACTTTAATGGCGAAGAGTGCATGCTGCCTCCTCCAGACACATACCCATTCCTACCAAATTCTGCCCGTGGAAACCTAATTGGTTACTCAACATTAGTCAGCTCAACAGTTTTCTTATTACTTGTAATGTGGTGATATTTTCTTAGAATTTGATTATACTGGAAGTTTTGAAGCTCAGGAAACTCCAAGCAGGCACAACTATGGGGAAATCAGGTATACACAGATTTGGAATTTCTTTAAACGAACAAAAACAGCTTATCATTCTGGAAATATAGTTTGTTCTTATTGTTTGATTTAAGACGCTAGATATATATTCCCATATGGTAAAAGCTAATCCATATCGTGTTGTGTAAATTTATGTCATGTATGTTTCTTTTACTAGAAATAGCAAGGTACTAAAAGAAGAAACTTTTCAAACACGAGGGGAATCTACTACTTTGGCAAATCAAAAAATACAGATAAATATAAACAAAACTGTAAATCAACTCTAAATTGTTTGTCTGAGCGGTATTCATGCCTATTAGGAGTACAACTTTAGTAACACTGACTAGAAAACTTTACAAGCAAAACAAGTTAGTACTATAATAACATGTGATAAAAACAATGTGTTACAAGTAACAAAATGGTAATCAATTCACTCGCACATGAAAAGCAGAGTGATGTTTGACCCACAGGAATTTCTAGACATTCATTGTACACAGAATCATCGATTGGCTTCTAGAAGTTCTTGGGTTGAACTAATAAGTAAAACGTTCCATAGATAGCCAATGTGCGATTTCACCAGCTACAAGATTCTTAAACACATGCAAAGAAGAATGCCAAAGATGACAACAGTGTAATCATCAGAGTGAGCAAGGAGATCCCTTGTCGGGAACTGGCGTTCGGCAAATGTGGATAGGCATCAGGAGGCGGCATGACACAATTATCGCCATTGAAATAGACCCGTCTAGGAAAAGCCCAACCCTTCTCAAAGGTGAAAGTCGATGAATCTTTTCGGAAAAGTAGTTCTGACTGAACATTCCCTAGTGGACCAGCTTGTGAGAGGAAGTCATTATAAAACTTAACACCCCATAACATAGCCGTATCATCTGTTTAAGAAAATGGGTGCAAAAAACTATCAGATATTAATGTCAACTCCAAATAAGTGACATGTTTCTATGATCGCTTTTAAGTACTAATAGCCCAACAGGTTTTTTTAAAGCAGATAATAAAGAAACCCACACTTGATTGGAGAAAGGAAAAAAAATATAAAAATTAAAAATTAAAGAATAAAGAACAAACAAAAATATCAGCCCAACCCATTGGACATTAGTCATTTAGTTGATAAACCAAGTGAAACATGGACAATTTCAAATGGTTAATCCGAACAATTTTCCCCTGTTTATATACATGACAGATGATGCAAAGCAGTAAAGCATTACAAAAGAATGGAAAACTAAAAATCTTACTAATAGCAGCATAAGGAGTTAATGGCTTGTAGTTGAAGCTGAATATCTGAGTCAGATTGTCAAAGTTGGGGTGTTGAATAACCATGTTCCACTGTGTGTAGTTCATCCTGTAATTGAAATTCGTAACTGAAACCTTCACCCGCCAGTAGTCCTTGTAATTAAGCTTTACATGCCAATGAATTCGGATTGGGCACATGTGATTCGTGCATTGGACCAGCGGAGCATAGTTGTTCTTGCTAGGGCTCAAAACAACTGAAGCTAAATAAGGAGATTTTATGCTGTGAAACAGTGGTAAAACATATTATATTATTTAACATATACTAATACTACAAAAATGAGCAATAGTGAGTAGAAAAAGACAGACAACTAAGAAAGAACATACTCTACGCAGCTTCCTGGATGAGTACTATTGTTTTGGCAGCCACAGGTACATGTAGGGCAGGGTATTATCGTCTCATTGTAGAAAGATGACAGAGAGACACAGCAAGTGGGAGTTTTCTGAGCCAGGAACTGTGAATACGTGCAAGTAACATTCCATGTCACTGCCATAATTCAAATGCGAGGTTAAGTCTCAGCTCCAGTCTAAAAACATTTTCAGATGTGAGGTCCATCTTTAACTTCACTTCTCAGTTCAAGGCACCATAAACTCAAATATGTTTAAATTTTCTGCAGATAGGTGTTCTCCCAATATTAGGATTTTCTATCATGCACATGGCTCATGGTGCTGACTTGGTCTTTGAAGATGAAGCTATTGACAGTATAAATTAGCCAAAACACTGTAATATTTGCCAAACTATACTTACTCATAGCTTGTGTCACTCTCCTTCCATCTGCAGTAACAAATTTAGTAGGTTTGCCAATTTTGGCCGGTCCACAGGTATAGCCAGGCCCTGGTGCTTTCAATGTGAAGTTTTTAGGCACCCTAACTGTTTTGTTGGTGGTTCCAGCTGCACCAACACTAACCTGGAATGAGCTTGCAGCATTGGATGGATCTTGCACCCATGAATTAAGTACTCCACCCTTGCAGCAATTTGAGATCTGCTGGTTGTACGGAGTTCCGGGTAATAAGTCGACAACCGTTGGATCCTTCTTACAGCAATGGGGAATGTTCCCTTTATATTTTGAACAATCCCCTTGCTCTGTGGCTTGACCACCCACCATGCTCCATATCACTTCCTTTTTTGCCCACGTCCATCCCAATGTCCAGCCTGGTGCTTGAATATGACGATATTGCTGGAAGTTGAACATAGTAACAGTAGCCTATCCAATTCACATAAGCAGCTGATTAGATACATATTACAGGGAATAGATGCAACTAAGTGGAATCAAGCCTTTATAGGATATGCCCTTATCAAATCCTTTCCCAGCATGTTTTGAGAGGGAGTATTAGTTATGCCTAGTTAACCAACTTGCTTTTAGTATGAAATCCTTCATACTTTAGAAAGAAGAGGAGATATTAAACAGTTCAAAATTTTAGTATTAACAAATTCTAAGAAAATTATCAAAGAAAAACAATGTGTTCAAAAGAGTATTTCTAAAAAGCAAGACTTCTAAGAAGAAGCCATACAATTTCTAAACGACATTAATTTATAAATTAAAATCCTTCATTTAGAGATGCAACCAAAAAAGTGGCACAAATAATATAAGCACTTAACTCTAGAGAGAGAGAGAAACTGCCAAAATCAGTAACAGAAGATAGAGACTGCTAATACTTACAACGTATCCATCAGGAGTCCAGCTTATTATATCCCATTTAATTGTAATATTTCCATTTGGATCAAGTGCATCATATGCTTCTGAAAAAAGAAAAATCAAACAAGGTTTAAACTATTTCCTAATAATTAAAGTTGAATAAGGAATTTGTTGAGCACACATGCAAAGTCTACGCAAAAAGGAATTAATGAAAGCCTCTGCTCATCTATGTCGAACATAGTAGCAAGACAGCAAGTGACAAACTTTTTGGCAAAATTCTCTTAAAATATGTTAGATGAAGTTGAGCTAAAAACACCAAGTCATCAAGTCTTCCTCTTCTTCTTTTTTTTCATTTTTTTATTTATTTTTAGGTCTTAATTAAAATCATAAAAACATTTATATATGTAATACGGAAATAAACAGTCCCTACTAGCTGTAATAGTTCATAATTATTCGGTGGACATGTCAATTTGTTCTCTGCGTTCCAGGATCAAGAACCATGAAGTTGAAATCTTGCCCACGTTTAAATACACAATAAAGCACTCCCTCAATCTTGAATTAAATATTTGTTTAGCACATAAAGCTCTAGGTCGACCAAGACAACAAAGGGCTACAATTCACCACAAACCCATTTGGAAAAGAAACAACCATAAAAGAATAATTCCAGTATACCCTATAAAATCTTCATTTTGAACACAATGATCCAAATCTAAACTCGGGTAAAAGAGAGAACATTCGTTCAAATTTGCAACTCAAGAAACAGACTTCCCAAATCTCTCAAATTTATTTCCCCCATCAGTCAATTAGTCCCCCAAAAGAATCAGTCTTGAATATCCAATGTGTAAACAATTAAAAGACTCCTCTTTTGCATACTCAAATGGTGGAAGAGAAATAAATGTTCAAACCTGTTGAATTGAAGGTGACGCAAGAAAGGAAGAACACAAGTAGAATGGTATAAGTTGTGAATCGGGTGAGAGACATGGTGGACATGAAGCGAAAACCCAATTCTTGTTGCAGATTTTCTGAATCCGTTTTTGCTCACGATCTGCAAATCAAGTAAAGTGGAGAGAGAACGTTTAAAGAAGAGGGTGGTGAGTGATTGGGTTGCTTTTCTTTTAGCTCGCATCACATCCTGATTCCTGAGTAAGCTTGTCCTTTGTATCCAGGCTTAAGTTGACTTTTAAAACTATATTATTTTACACAGCTGTTATACTAGAACTAGTAATAGTTTTGTTGTTCAAGTAGTACAATCTTTGGTCTTGTGTCTTTAGAGCTGAACGAGTTGAATTAGTCAGTGCGTTAATTTGAATAGTTAAATCGGTAAGATGAACGAGTTGAATGAATAAATTAGATTTTTTTTTAATTGAATGGCTGGATGAGCAGCTTAATGAAATAAAAATAAATAAATTTTTTTTAAAAATTATTAACTATTATATTAAGTAATATTAAATAAATTTATAATAAATTTGAATTTTTTTATAAGAGTAAAATAATAAAATTTTGTCATTCAGATGTTTCAGACATGTCAATTATCAAACAACTTTTTTTATTCAGATTCAACTCATTCAGATTCAGATTCAAATGCATTCCGTTTTTATCAAACACCCCCTTAGACTATATAATCTGTTACTCTATTTGAAGCACCAAGACTAAATCTAAGAACGTTCATGGAGTATAATTTTAATTATATTTAGGGTTAAGTTCAGATGACCACCTAGAGTTTGGGCGGTTTCCCACTTAACCACCTGTAGTCAGTAAACCTACATTTAAACCCCCGACCTTTTGAGTTGAAGTGAAAACGTTACATTTTTCATCCAATTTAATCGTGCGTGTAAGTCAAAAGCGAAAAGCGCGTGAGAAAGAACTATAACAGTCAAAAAAGACAGTTAAATATCCGAATTACCCTTCATCTTCCTCAAACCTCATTCCTCTCTCTCATTTCTCACTCCATGCGTCCTCTCTCTCAAAACTGACGAGAACATTCTCACTCCTTTATTCCCCTCATCGATTCCCCCACAGCCCCTCTCTCTCCTCACTCACTCCTAAAAATATTCTTCACGGTGACTCACAGCCTCCTTTAATCTACGTAATTCTTCATAAATCGAATCGATAATCAAAGAAAAGGGTCGATTTTTTGGGTTTTATTTTCTGGATTTTTCTCAGATCTGCAAGATAAAAGGGCGAGATTCGAGATCAGGGGTCGAGTCCTGCGATCCTCCGTAGCCGTAGGAGTGGTGGGTTCTGGAAATGAAGTTATGATCTGTGAGGGTGATCTGCTTTGGGTTTGGGTTTCAGATCTTGATGTCTGCTAGTGTTGAGGTTTTTGGTGTGCAAAATTAGTGCAGGGTTGGATCTTCAAAGTGCACTCTCTCAAATTTAGTCATCTCGTGTGTCCCGACTTGTGTTTAATCTTTTATTACCGATTTAAAAATGTTCAGATCTGGGTGTTGTGAGTGATGAGGGTTTGGAGTTGATATCCAAGAGCTTTAAAAATTTTAAGGTTTTGGTTTTGTCTTCCTGTGAGGGTTTTTCTACTGATGGACTTGCTTCCATTGCATTAAATCATTAATTATCAGAATCGCGTGTGTGTGTGTATTTTAACGTGTATCTTTGGCTTCTTAGAAGATTAAGGGTTGAAATGTATAAAGTTTGAGATCCGTGAGGTGTGCTCGATTCAAACTTCGGATGGATTGAGGGAAAGGAAAAGAATAGAAATCTAAAGCAACGTGGAGCAGCTTCATTATATTTGATTTTGGCTATTTAGAAGATCAAGGATAAGAAATTTAGAAAAAGATTGAATCTTTGAGGTTATGATCACGAGAGAGAGGAAAGGAAATACAAACCAACAATGAAAAGTATGTGTTTGATTTGGTTATTTGGGTTCCAGTTTGAGTTCGGACTTAATTACTACACACTTTGAGTTCCAGCTTTATTGGAGAATTTTGATCTTGACGCTTCGTTCGGTAGTTTGAGGGAGATAATTTACGGATTTCCGGTTTTATGCCGTAAAGTTGGTTCTTTAGATCTTTTCTTTTCAACCGAATTGAAATGAAATTCCGCTGATTGGTTCTTAAGCTTTAGCTTAAAAGGTTCTTTGAATAAGTACTTTGTTGCTTCTAATTGCTAATAGCTACATTGATAACAATTGTACTCTGTTATATTTGAATTGGGTTCTTTGATTATATCCGAAAACAGTCAAAGAACAATTACATGAATTCATTGCTCGTAAACAATTTAAATTGTTTATCTCAATTCGTTAATTAGGTATATGATTGTGCTTGAATACTAGTCACCAAGGGTTTAATTAGTTTTTGGGTATTATTTCTCTGTTTCAGATCTTCTTTCCCTTCTTGATTATTGGAAAGTTGAACGTAGGAGGTGCAATTGTGTTTCTTTCTATTTATGTTGTTGAACGTAGGAGGGTAATTAAGTTTGTATACAATTTAACTAACAGAGTTATGACAGAAAGCACTTTTTCACTTCAACTCAAAAGGTCGGGTGTTTAAATGTAGGTTTACTGACTACAGGTGGTGAAGTGGGAAACCGCCTAAACCCCATGTGGTCATCTGAACTTAACCCTTATATTTAAATGGGAAAGTGGAAAGAGATCGGAGTTTTTTTGAATTCATAGATTATTTTTATTTTTTTATATTATAGTCCACGAGATAATTTATCTGCTGAATATATAGAAGACTAAATGACATTGTCCATCAGATAGTCTAGGTGTTGGACAAGAAACTTGCTTTTCCTTTTATGTTTTTAATAAAACCATAAAATTCAGCTAATCAAAATGTTCTTCGTAATATTATCATAACAATTGTGATAAATACTTGGCATTTAGCAATACTTCTATAACTATTTTAATAAATTTTTAATGATACTTATTATTCTAATAACATTAAGTATGAAACTTTGTTTAACTTATAACGATTAATAATGTAATAACATTATATTATCCACATAATGTGTCATTTTAATATAATTATAAAAATATCACTACATATATATTTAGAGTGATGTTAGTGACAAACTATTTTACAAACTGCTGATGTGGTATACTTCACTCATGCTTATTGATTAATAAATTCCTTTAATATAATTTTCGGCCCACACAATATGCTGAGGTGGAGTATGTCACATCAACAATTTGTAAAATATTTATAAAATAATTTGTGTCTCTAGCATTATTCATATATTTATTCTGATAATATTATTTGTCTATGATATCAATCTATATCACCAAATAAAAAATTATGAAAGCACTCTTACATCATATCATGCAACACTTTTAGTCACACAATTATTTGAGACAAACTTTATTATGTCTCTAATTATTTGTAATGTTATTAAATATAATATTTTGTATGGGTAAATGTATATTGAGGGATATTGAAGAATTAAGGGAGAGGATCCTAATCTATAAAATATAATCTTGTTTCTCTCCTCTGGGTTGATCCAGTTCAAGTCTTCACCTATGAATGGGAAATATTACCATACCAATAATTAAAAAAAGGGAAGGGGAGGGGAGGGGAGGGGAGGGGGAATAAAGAATTAGCAACTAGAAGAAGTGGGCGATTATTGGCCAGTAGATTTTAGTATATTTTGTGCATTTGGGTGTGTCTAGACTGTATAGAGCTGTCGAGAAAAAAGGACAACTGTTTTATAGCTATTTATTTATATATATTAGAATAAATAAATAACATTGCTCTTCAAGGATAGAGGGACCTATTAAGTGTTGACTAATAAAATCCGTGTCTTTAATTAATCCCTTTGAAAACTATAAATTACAGTTCGTTTTCGCATTAAATTAGGCAACCATGACTCCGTGAGCAGAGGCGGATCTATATGAACAGCATAAACAGTTGTTTTTGTTTTTGTTAAACTTAGAAGGGACAAAATAAATTCTTAGATCCGCCTCTGTTACAGAGTATGAAATTTAATATTATCTCATTTTTATTATATAAATCGTTTTTCCCCTATAATATAAGACATTTACATATATTTAGGAAGAAAAAATTAAATTTTTTCTACTTTGTCCATGAAAAATAGAGTAATTGTGAGAGAAGAGAAAGAGTAATTAATTAGTTCATGGATAGTAATAAATTTTCAAACCAACATTAATTACTTAACATTAAAATTAATAAAATTTCTTAATATGTGTGATTATATATATCTTAAACGACTTATATAATGAAAAGGAGGGAGTAGCTAATAAATAATTATATAATTCTGAATTTAGATCGGGTAAACGGACGGGCCAAAAAGGTCCAGATTTTGTTTGGCTAAAATTTCAAATTTTAAAGTTCTCAATTCCATGAGGCGAGATCAATTTATGCCTATTTTATGCTATTTTTTTTTGTTTTGCCCAAACGAGTCGAGCCAAAAATGTCCGGAATTTATTGTGCTAAAATTATGCAGCCCAAAACCCGGCCTGCGGATTTGGACCTGTTTTGCCCGGTCTAATTCTAATATACATAATTTTGTTATTCTTGACCATACAACATCAGTTTTATAAATATAAAGATATTTACAAAAGTTATTTATAAAAGTAATTGATTTTATATTATTGAACGAAACAAATGTTACTAACAAATTATCTCCACCTAATATCTATGAATTATGATTGAAAAATACATTATCAAGGTTACCATGTTTTAAAGGGGAAAACCCACAAATCCAACACATTTAATGACATGATTGTTATAATTATACTTATTTTAACGACCTTTATTATTATACTTCAATCATAGGAATTTAAGAAATATATAGGAGAGGGGTTAAAAAGTGAATTTAGAGAAAATTTCATTGTTTTGTAGCGTCATGCGATCATGCATGTTAATGTCGTATTTTTAAGATATCGGTCGGTTGGAAACACAGTACACAAAATAGCATATCGTGACCGACGACGGTAGACGTTAGAAAACTTCTTCAATATACCTTGAGGTGTTTATTGTCCCTTGTGATTGGTAATATACTTTTAAAATATATGTCAAGCCTATATATTTACAGCGAAAAACAATTCACTAATGAATCTCAATTATATACTGCTTTGTAAAGATGTTTATTAGTTATTACTATAAATTTTGGCTTTGTTGCGTAGGATGTATTGAAACATTTTACTTAAAAAAACAAAAAATAGAATCTCTTAATTTTAGTGTTGCAGCAAGGATTGCATATGCGGCTTATGGTTACGATTTTGCCTAACAATTAAAATGAAGATGTTGTTTGTTTACATCTGATTGCCTTTTAAGAAACTGTCTCTTATTCGCTAAGAGGCATGATGCTGTTTGTTTTGTTTTTTTTTTCATCTCTGAATGCTTCTTAATCGGTAAGACAGAAAATAAAATCTTAATAATTAAGAGGTACCTCTTAATTAAATTTTTTTGATATTTTTTTATATATAAATATATTCAACAATATTATGCACTCATTTTTATTAAATTGAATATTTAAAATTATAAAATAAAATTTTACCCTTTAAAATAGTAAAATAGTGTCATTAAGAGACAATTTATTTTTTAGATTTAGACCTTATAACCATTTAGATGATCTAATTTATTAAGACATTATAATCATTCAGATCTTAATTCCTAAATTTATCAAACACAACCGAACTTGCGAGCTGATTTGTGGGCCACCTAATCATCTTGGGCTAGGCTTCAGTTACAAAACCAATTAACAGGCCATAAGGGCTCCTTTTTTTATAAAAAATGTGAAAACAAAGCCCAAAAAACTTACTGTTCCCTACAATTTCCCACTCCACTCCCATAATAACCCTCTATTTTTATTTTTACCTAACCCAACAAAAAAACTCCTCACTTTCTTCATATTCTTCCCGTAAAAGATATCATTTTGACTTTTTAAATTTGTGAAAGTTTTGTATTCAAATTTATATAAATATGTTAAATTTTAGCCAACTTAATTGTGAATATAGTAAGTATCAAATATTATTTCTAATTATAAATTGGGTTATATGTATATATTAATTGTGTATTCTATAAGAAGATATAATGACGAGTTTTTTGAAATTTGTCGCGACGGTTCACCATGTACTATAGCCTAGAATAACTATATGACGGCCGAACCGTCGCTATAAATTTCAAAAACCGTCGTTATAAATTTCTCTCAGATAATACACAATTGTGTACATATATTTTTCCCTTATAAATTTTAGGCTTAAATATAAATTACTATCCTAAACTATAGGCCATATTCCACTTCGGGGATCAAAGTTTCAATTTTTTCAATTAAGTGATTGAACTATCAATTTTTTTCAATTACAACAAATTGAATTACCATCGTCGAAATTATTGATATTACCCGAGTTTGAGCCATCACCGGCTGATGTGTAAAAATAAATAAATTATTTTAATATCTATTTACAAATTTATTATACATTAAAAGCAAATTCTTCAAATCACTTATATTAATCATTTAAACTAAATAAAAACAACAAAACTATCTACAATCTATACCATCTCAAATCTAAAACAACAAAATCTAAAATCATCAAAAACTCCTTTTAGCCAAATATTGAAAATCAAGATCTGCAACCAAAATCTATACCATCTCAGATCGAAAAATCATATAAATCACAGATCAAAAAATCTATATGATCATCTCAGATCTGCTACCCATCTTAAAAATCCACATTCTCATACCATCTCAGAAACCACCGCCGCCGCCGCCGGAAACAACCACACCTTTGTTCCTCCCTAATATCCTGCAATGTCACATACCCTTTCTCCATCCATGGCTTCAAAACCTCCAAAACTTTGGTGAAGAAGAATGAACAGCTACATTAGCTGCCACAACTGCCTCACCAGCCATTTCTACACCAGAGGCCATGGAATCAAACCCCCAAACCCAACACAAAAACACTGATTTTTTATAAATAAAACTAACCCCTGATGATATAAAGCAGCTCTCTTTATATTAAACTCTTTAAATAGATATGAAAGACAAAAATTTATTCAGATTTGGGGGTGATCTTTGGGTATAATCTGAATGAATTTTCTCTGTACAAATATATATTTATAAAAACTCTATTGACACATACCCATTTGATTAAATAAGGTTGAAATTGGACCCCCAAAAATGGAAGAAACGATGAGATAAAATTAAATAAAGGGGTTTTCAACAAATTGATCAAAAGATTGTGGTGGTTTTTGGAGGTGGTTTATGTGGAAACAGCAAGTGGCTTTGAGTTTGTATTTCCATAGAGAGAAGATCCACAATAGAAGTAATCATATTTAGGAGGGGCAGTAAAAACCAATGGGTTTAAAGTATTTGGAGCTTCATTCAGTGCAACAATGGTGTTACCGCCGCCGTTGGTAGAGGCGTAGTCGGTGTCACCGCCGCCGTTGGTAGACTAAGCTATGGAGGTTGGTGGAAAAGAAAACGAAGAGGATGAATTCAGACAGATAAAGAGAAAACGAAGACTATGAAGTAAAGTAATTTTTGTTAGATTTTAAAGTGATTTGACAAATTTGTCCTTACTATATAATAAATGTTTATATAAACATTAAATTAATCTTTTTTATTTACACATCAACTGCCTAATGACCTACTCAAATAGCCACGTCAGTAATTTTTGACGTGGCGGCTCAATTTGTTACAATTGAAAAAAATTGATAGTTTAATCATCTGATTGAAAAAATTGATACTTTGATCCTCGAAATGGAATATGACATATAGTTTAGGATAATAATTTATATTTAAGCTTAAATTTTATTATTTTAAAATATTATTTATTTCACATTAATTTAGTTTTTAGAATTTAGTATTAGAAAGTCAAAACATTGTAATAGAGGGAGTAATTAATGCTTTATATTTTTGGTAGAGGGAGGAGTAATGATTTATATATTTGTTACTTCTTACGTCCATGATAGAAGTTTTTATTATTATTTTGGCTAGTTTCATATTAAATGTTTATTTTCTTTTAATAGCCAAATTTTTATACATTTTTTTCTATTATGCCCGTAGCATTAAATATCTTATATTTTTTTTATTCTAATTCTCTCTCCATATTTAATAAGTATGGAGAGAAAATATTTTGAATTAAATAGCTAGAAAGTCACTCTTTCACCTACATTGAAAATAATTAATGACATATTATTATGGACAATTTTGTTATTTCATTTATCTTCTTAATATACGTAAAAAATCTACCAAAATTTTTATCCTAATACGAAGGAGTATTAAATAGTTATAGTCACTTGCTACACTAGTATACCTCATTTTTATTAATGTAAACATAAAATGTTTAATAGCTTTTTCATTATAAGTTTTATAAAACCATTGCCATTTTAATTATTCATATTTAATAATGTTTCCATTCTACAATAATAATTTACCAAATTTATAAGAAAGTATTTTTTTTTTACATAGTAGTATTAAAAATATATATTACTAAATATAAATAATTTAAGAAAAATAATTAATATAACAAAATTTGGATTGCGACAACCGTAAATTCTAATACAATAAGATATTATAATAATATTTGAGTCATTTTTTTATTTCTTCGACCAATAATAATAAATCCCAACACCTCATGCACACAAGCCCAATCCCTTATGGGTAGTTTTTTTTTACTTATCCCATCTATACCATACAAAATAAGTATATAACAAAGCAAAGATCATATATAAAATTTACCTTGTTAATTCGTTCGTAAATTTACTCGTATTTTGCACAGGTTATTTGATATGGACAAAAATTTATTGTTATATATAACAACACCTATAATTAATAATAATAAATAAAGCATTTCTTATGATTTATTTTTTTTCATTTTAAAACTATCGAAATGAGCGAGAAATATGGGTTGCCATTGTAGGTGTTAAAAGTATAATTCCCTTGTGTACAATTTACAAGGTGGCATGATTGAAGTTTTATTTTTTTGGCATTGGCCAATTCCAATTCCAATTCCAATTCCAATTCCATAGCCAACCATTGACCTAACTTCCGCCCGGCAACTTTCCTTATTTATTCTTTCAGACATACACATTCAGAGGGCATTTCCTTTCCGAAACTATATTTGGAATAACAGATATCTAATCATTCCCACCAAAAATATTTGTTTCACAAATCTTCGCAAAGCATTAATTTCTGTTTTTGTTTTTGGAAACTTAAATGGAAAGATTGGATGCTTGAACTGCCCTTTCCTTTCAGATTTGAGTTGAGGCTTTTAAATTTTTCGGATCGAAATCGTGGTTTTGCTGCCAAAATTGAAAATGGAAACTGTTCGTTCTCAAACAAGGCCGTCGTTCAATCAAACCGAAATTGATTGGGATAAGTAATTACCCTCATCCATATCTGATGACTATAATTATTGAAGTATTCTTTTGCTTAAAGCTTTTTCAGCTCAATTTCGTATTTTTCTGTTATTGACATATACGGTAAATTGTACGGTTAACTTGTGCAGTTGCTAATTTTGTCATCACATTTTAAGTTTCTATTATTGATTAGAGTTTTCATATCAACGAGTTTTATCTAATTGCTTCAAGGAAAAGGGCGCTGGTGTTTCCAATCCAGAGCTGGGTGTACGGTTATACCCCTATATACAAGGCTTTAATTACCTCCGTTATCCTTTATACTTTGTCTGCCTATTATCATGAATTTTTTTTAACAGGTTCTCTCTGTATGATAAAAATATTAAGTATATTAATTATTGCTTCTGTCTCAAGAAAATAGTCTCATTTTTTTTTCCTATTCATTATCGTAAAATTTAAAATTGATGAGGGTTATTAGATACACCCTCCTTTCCATTGATAATTTTATGTTCTCAAATGTACCCTTAATGATAATTTTATGTTCCTGAATTAAGAATATCATTCTACTTTATAATACTAAAATAAGAATGTATTTTTCTTTGGGACATAACAAAAATGAAATTGTATTTCTATTTTTGGAATAGAGTGAGTTTGTTTTTGATGAAAAAACTATTAATTTCGATTTCATATAAAGCCATATCAGTTGGTATCCCCCTCCCGAGTTCTAGACAGTGCACTTGAAATCAGATCTTCAATGGTAACACATGTGTAAACATGCCCTGCGTGTTGAATGTTCTAAGGCATGTATTACTGGAAAAGATATTCCTTCTTTATAATAAACCATGATAATCTTAATATCTCTATGTCTGCTACTTTTTGAATCAGGATGACTCTTAAATGTGGAAAAGCATCCAAGTTACCATCTTTCAGTTTTTTACATAATTATTCTTGAATCCTGTAATACCCGTTTTCATGGGCGAAATTTGACATTCTTCTGAGGCAGTGCTGTACACATTCCTTTTCCCATTCCAGAAAGATATATGGTTCTGCTATAGAACTCAACTGAATTGAACTCAACAAAGTATGACTTTAAAACTGGGGTTGCGTAATCTATAGGTGTGTCATGTTAGCTTGTAAGTGCTTAAAGATTTATACCCATCAAATAATGGATGTGTTGTAGCACTATCTGGCTTACCATACTAATCAACAACATTAGTTGGAGTTGAAGTCCCGTTTGTTGTAGTTAAATTGTAAATATGTATGTTTAGAGTTATTTGAATAAACCACCAACATCCCACATTGGAGAGAAATAAAAGATCTCTTCTAACACTAAAAGACAAAGGGGAAGGTATGGATATTATCAAGTGCAACATACACACAACAAAGGGTAAGGTATGGATAGTATCAAGTGCAACAGACACACACCCCGGCATGCATGATACGACTTGTGGGCCTGTGGCGCATTGCAATAAATATTTTCTTAGATACCATAAATAGACTTTTGCTAGGAAATTTATTCATTCCTTTTCCCTTCATTTTCTATATACCAAGTTATTAAGTCTGATAGTAAATTCTAAAGGAAAATCTTCAGATTTGCTATCTGCAGATTTTGTTGTATCCTGAAAGTGGATTGTTTGTAACCCGGTAGCAAACTCAAATTGTGTGGAGGCTACTATTACATTAAAGAAAGTGTTTACATGCCTCAAAACCAAATCACTTTCCATCTTCTATACTCCTTGTTGGGCAGCATATTTTATATAACGGGCTGTTCAAATTGGGCCCGATTCCAGGCCGTTATGTCCTAAGCGCCCATGATAAACTCCTAAGTCCAATAGGCTTGGGTCATTATCTTGCAAACCAAGGCACCATGTAGTTACCATATCCAATACTAATTCTTGTATGATACTTGCCTTTTTCAATAGGATCTCTCCATATAATTTCAATTAGGAATTGGAACACTATTGAGATAGTGTAGCTAAACTATAAATACAGGTGAACAATAGAGGTATATACACACATTCTAGCCTACTAAATACTAACTCCTCCATTGTTAACCTATCTTGAAACTTGTTTTTACTCTCATACTTCCTCGACGGCCCAAGCGGTCAAGTACAAGCCGGTGGTTGAACGTGCGGACGAATTCGAGCGTTAACACTCCTGTTCTAATACTGGTCTCTTCCAAATTGTGATTTCAATTAGCCGAAGAGAGAATTCAGCTGCTATTCAGATCATTGCCACCCACTTCTTGACTCTAGTTTCTTATCTAGTTGAATTGGAAATTAACTATGACTTGCAAACTTGTTTGTATCATTAATATAAGTAAATCAGCCATAAACAGAGATGGTAAAGTAAGATGCAACAAGAATCATTTAATTTGGGAGTGTTTCTTATGTTTGTTGTTGACTTCTCATTTTCCATTTGCTTTTGCAACCTTCCTGAGCACTTTTAAACATTGTAACTTGCTTTGTGATCTTTCAATCTCTAAGTTCTTGTATGTCTTCCACCTATCTTGCAGGCTTGATAAAACTAAGTTTTACGTCTTAGGAGCTGGGATATTTTCTGGGCTTACGGTTGCACTATACCCTATTTCTGTTGTAAAGACCAGGATGCAGATTGCTTCAAAGGAATCTGTTGAGAGGAATGTGTTTTCTGTTATCAGAGGCCTATTGAAAGCAGAAGGTATTCCTGGTTTATACAGAGGTTTTGGCACAGTTATTACTGGAGCAGTTCCTGCCAGGATTGTATTTCTTTCTGCATTGGAGACCACCAAAGCGGCTGCGTTCAGGATGGTTGAACCATTCAAAGTATCAGAACCTACCCAGGCAGCCATTGCAAATGGAATTGCTGGCATGACAGCATCACTTTTTGCTCAGGCTGTGTTTGTTCCAATTGATGTGGTATGCTGTCCTTATTCTAACTGGAGAGTGTCTGTTAACTTTTTTTATTTTTTATTTTTTGGGAGTGGGGGTGGGGTAAGTGGGTCTTCTGTTCGTGTTCACCTTAACATGCAATTGAGGATATGTTAGAATTGAAATGCGGATCGGTGTGTTTCTTTCATTTTCTGTTTTAAAGCAAGAGTGTTTTACTGTTTCATTGATTCTCATTTTCTTCTCTTGAAGTCTTCTTGAGTTTCAACCAAGGCTTTTTAAAATATTTGACAATATTCGTATTTTTTCTTTCTCAATCTTGAATTATTCTTGCATAGTTTTAATTTTAGTTTTTCTACAGGTTAGCCAAAGGTTGATGGTCCAAGGATATGCAGGCCATGCAAGCTATAATGGAGGTCTGGATGTTGCTCGTAAAGTTCTGAAGTCAGATGGCATTCGAGGATTATATAGAGGGTTTGGTCTATCTGTTATGACTTATTCCCCATCTAGTGCTGTATGGTGGGCAAGCTATGGTTCAAGTCAACGTGTCATATGGAGGTGAGACATACTGGTTTACTTTCAGTTATGCTGAATGTGTTGAAGGAACTTGTTTGTATTGAAACATTGGTAAAATTGAGTGTTTACTTTTGCTCGTTTTGTGCATTGGAGGACCAAAAAAGCCCATACAAACTAAAAAAAATGATATGTGGACTAGTGAATCTGGTGACATCTCTAGATAACAGGTTATCCATAGCGGCAGGGGTCTCTAAGAACACATAAAACTCTAGGACCATTCAAACTAGCTTTTATAAATGATCCGCACACTTTATGATACTCCATTGAAATATCAAATATGTCCTAGACTATACTTGTTGGGGCTCCATCAAAATATCGAATACGTCCTAGTCAAATTAGCAGGTTGTACCGGAGCTTCAGTTGTCTTTCATATCAGTTGAAGGGCTGCCAAGGAGATTATTTCGAATAAACTTGTTGACAGCCCTTCTCCCAGACCAATTCCAACAGTGTTTTGAGATCCGTTCTGCAACAATTAAGTGGCTGTTCCTTCATTATAGTACTTTGCACTGAGAAGACATTTTTTAGATTTTTAGTCTTCTTGTTGTAGTTTGAATACCTCAAGTAATAATCTGAGTTTCAGCTATCCTCGATTAATGTCATGTCTCATGCCCTCAGTCAGTGTTTGAGAAGTCTATTGATTTGAGTTTCTGCAAATTTTTAATGAAGCCTCGTACACATACTTGATAAGTATAAATAGAAAAGTTGATGATGCTTCCTTTTGTGATCATTCTCTACTGGATGATTTACTGGGTTGCAGGGTTCATTTTTCATTTCAACTGTTGTGGTTCCTTCAGTTGATACACTATATAATTTTTCACACAACTATTTAATTGTTTTTGGGCAGGTTTTTAGGTCGTGGCACTGAGAGTGATGAACCTGCTCCCAGCCAGTCGACAATAATTTCAGTCCAAGGGGCTGGAGGGATAATTGCTGGTGCTACAGCATCCTTCATCACAACTCCACTGGATACCATTAAGACTCGCTTGCAGGTATGCTTAATTGTCATCTGAGTTTAATCTCTTTTTATGGGATTCTAGTGCTTCCGCACAACTGGGGAATCACACTGCTAACCTGTTAATGCTTTTGGACCTTTTGGTACTTGGTAGTCTGTACAATTCTTTTTTGTGTGAAGTTATACGAGTGTACTTATGAATATAAGTCTATGCAATATTACGTGTAAGAGTATTGCGCCAAAAACATTCCTAGATGGCTAGAAACTCGTGTCATACCTGATACCTATATACCTTCTACTATGACAGCTTCTTAATTGTGTTTCTCTTATTCAATATATAGAATAAGCCACCAGCGCGTTCAGCTTGACAGATGGGTGGCGACAGTGCCTTCCACAGGTGTATTGAGCTTGGCTGCTGGATGGTTAATATACCTCTAGAATCCATATTACTGCAAATTCCTTGGAGTGCCTCAGGGCTCTAGAATTCTTTTCAGCATCCTATGTTGTTTTACTTCCACTGTTTCTCTCCTTTGCCTGCCATTATTCTTAATTGAAGACGGTAGAATCTTAACATGGAGTGTTTCAGTTGCATGGTAGAAAGGATGAACTATTTCTTTTAGAAACTGTTGTCTCATCCCAAGTATTTTTGCATTAATGTAATCAGCGTCTTGCTGAATCGTGTCAGAAATCTGCCTCCCTTCAAAATGGAGAAAAAAATATTGCCGAGTGTAACAGATTGGAGCATCGTTTATTTTTGCAAACTTGAGTTTATAGTTTTCTGGTTTCTGTTCTACACATCCTCATAACTTGTGATGTTCATGCTGTTTAATTTGTTGTTTACACATTGTAGGTTGGGCACGAAAAGAGACCCACTGCAAAACAAGTAGTTAAACAATTGATTGCGGATGATGGTTGGCAAGGATTGTACAGAGGATTAGGTCCAAGGTTTTTTAGCATGTCAGCATGGGGAACCTCAATGATATTGGCTTATGAATTTCTAAGTACAGACTCTTTCTTCTCTTTACTTTCCGCACTTTTACTTTGTCGAATAGCTCATGGTTAATGTGAACTGTCTTGGAAGGTGTGCATGGCAGTTTACAGCGTGAGTAAACCAATATATGATCATATCGTGCCTTGTTAGCTAGTGTTTTTTCTAGTTTTCTCTTGAGACTTGCCTTTTAATATAATTCTTTTAGTCAAGGTCTTCTCGTGTATTTTATTATCATAATATTTTTCATCAACAACTCATATGAAGACACGTTAGGGTCACTATTACTCCCTTCAGACCCAATAAATATTACCAAGTACCTAAGTTGTGGGACGGGTCATATGTCTCCGTATGCAGGACAAAGTATTTTTTTTGCTAAATCATCTTGCCAATCGCAGAAGCAATAATCATGCTGTGTGCTCTATCAGAGTAAATTTCTAAAAATTGGTTGATCTTTGGTATTATCAGGTGCCATGCATTGATCTAGGGCGGAAATTGTTGAACAAATAATTAATTGGAAGTGGTAAATCAATAAAGAAAATTAAGAGAATTAGGGTGATCCAACTGCAGAAGAACCACTACCCCTAGGGTTTCTCAACCGCAGGAGGGAGAAAAAAAATTGATCGCAACCAATAATTAGAATAATTTCAATATCAAAGTGTTAAAAGTCTGACATGATTTACAAGCATATTTATAAAAAAATAAATTCTAATAACCCTAAGCCCAATAACAATTGGGCCTCTAAATAAATAACTCAATACTAAAATAAACTAATAAATAAGAAGCCCAACAAACTAAATAAATATACAATTTATTAATAAATAACTAAATAACGAATCTTCCACGACGACGACGTCTTACGGATCAATCCCTATCAACTTTTTCTGGCTGTGAAAATGAAGCCTCTGGCGAAATGAAAGCCTCATATCTCTCCAAAAGGCCTGGATCAAACTGACGGAACTCTTTAGCACCAATCTATGGACAATCATTCGGAGGCCTGTTGCGACACTTCACCAAAAATATCAGTAAACACCCTGCCTTGGTCGACACAATTTTCTCATTAAAAACATCTTCAATAACCTCTATTGACGCTGTGTAGGAACAAGTGCAGGTGGAACATATAATGGAGGAACAAGTATAGGCTCATTAGGGTTAACAAGTAGTAGGTAGAAGAAGTGGAAGAG
The DNA here is from genome assembly GCA_020205605.1 of Panax ginseng. Taxonomy (NCBI): domain Eukaryota; kingdom Viridiplantae; phylum Streptophyta; class Magnoliopsida; order Apiales; family Araliaceae; genus Panax; species Panax ginseng. The sequence continues at coordinate 16,469,583 of CM035148.1, forward strand.
GGTGCAGATTCATCAGAAGGCCCATAATAAAGGGTAAGGTCTTCCACATTGAATACAAAACTAATACCCATATCACTTAGAAAATCCAACTCGTACGCATTAGCGCTAACCTTCTTTCGAACTCGAAATGGACCCATACTCTTAGCATGCACTTTCTTCCATGTGTCAAGAGGTAATCTCTCAGTACGATGTCACAGCATCACTCGATCATTCTCATTAAACTCTTGATACCTTCGATGAACATCTGCATTAGACTTATAATTTTCATTGCTCAAATTAATATTGTTTCTTATCTCAGCATACAAATCATGAATGTGATGCGCAAAAGATTTTGCAGACTCATTAGCTTTATATGCAATGGAAAAGGGAGCTAAATCAACAAGTTTCTTAAGCTGATAACCAGTGTAAGCCTGAAAATGACTCACTCTAGTCGAACGATTAACTGAGCTATTATATGCAAGCTCAACCATAGGTAAAACGTTATCCCATGTTGACGCATGATCACCCACAAGATAATGTATCAAATCACCTAGACTTCTATTAACAACCTCAGTCTGACCATTGGTCTAGGGATGAGAAAACTTAAGCGTGTTGTTAAATTTCTTACAGAGTTTTTAAAAGATAACTCATAAATTTAACATCTCTATCGGAAACTATAGTCATTGCTAACCCACACAATCTCACTACCTCACTAAAGAAAATCATGACAATATGTGAGACATTATCAGTTTTGCTGCAAGGAATAAAATGTGTCATCTTAGTGAAACGGTCCACTACAACAAAAATTGAAAGGATGTCATAAATGAAGATGTCATCAAAATAGACCACTACAAACTTGCCTATGAAAAGACGTAGCACCTGATTCATAAATCTCATAAATGTATTGATTGCATTGGTTAAGTCAAAAGGTAAAACTAACTACTCATAAAGTCCGTCCTCTGTTTTAAAGGCAGTCTTCCACTCATCTCTCTCGGATGCGGATTTGGTGGTATCCACTTCGCATGTCAATTTTGGTGAAAACATGAGCCCCATCCATCATATCTAGTATGTCAAAAAAGGCTATGGGAAACCTATACTTGATGATGATTGTATTTATGGATCGACTATCGCAACACATCCTCAAACTCCCATCAGCCTTAATGGTGAATAAGGTTGGAATGACACAAGGGCTTAGACTTTCTCTAACGAAGCCTTTCCTCAACAACTCGCCAACTTGTCGTCTCATCTCAGTCTGCTCTGTGGGATGCATTCTATAATGTAGCAGGTTAGGTAAAGAAGACCCCAGGACAAGGTCAATGGCATGATGGATGTCCCTAAGAGGTGGTAACCTATCGGGCAACTCATTAGGCATAACATCGGTAAACTCATGTAGAATGTGCCCAACATCACTAGAAATCTCTCTAGTACTCTCCTCAAGAACATCTCTCACCTCTCTAGCTACCACCGTATACACAACCTTCTCATCCAACACATTTCGCTCAAACTCCTTTTTATTAAGAATATGGAGTGATTTGGTTTGTTGGGTAGGTAAACTAGTCTCCTTTGGTTCACTCTTAGACGACACTCGGGGTCTCACAGGTGCTAATGATATTTTCTACCCCCTGTGTGTAAACACGTGTTCGTCTTCCCATAATGAGTCACATCACGGTCATATAGCCAAGGTCACCCTAGTAGAATATGTGCAACATCCATAGGAAGGACACCACACCAAATACTCTCCTCATAAGTCATAGCCCTGAAGGTGGATCGACACTAGACATTTCTTTGGCACAAGAATGGATGACTTGTTGACCTAGGCAACGCTAAAAGGTTGGGGATGTAGTTCTGCTTTTAGCTTCATCCGTGGTAAGGCGGTCTCAATAACCACATTTAAGCAACTGCCCCTATCGATCAATTTAGAAGAAACACCACCTACTTTGTTTAGGTTTGAAATATGATGGTTTTCCTCCAATCATCCTCTCCTATGACTCGTGAAAACGCTCCTCACGAAACCTACCTTATTACCTATCTCCTCTAGGTGCTCATCAACCTCCTCATCCTGTGAGTCATACTCACCTTGGACTTCATCCCCGGCAATATCCCCGGCAATATCCCCTCCTCTTTTGAAGTTCCCTCTACTATTGTTACCCGTTGACGATTGCGATTTGGGGACTAAAAAAACTTGTGCCCTAACCCCTTGCACGTAAATACCTCTCCTGGGTAGTAGACTGAGAGTTTGGTGCAGCTACACCCTTCCCGAGATAACCCAACTACAGTGTTACTAGCTCTAGAGGACGCCTGAGAAGTGGGGAAATGTCTACTTTGCGAGAAATTTCGGCCATTGGGCTGACCTGAGTAAGAAGGGACCCTCCTAACGATACCCTGTAACTTATACTCATTGTCTAGAGCTGATTGGAAAAGGTCATCTAGTGTAGTGATGCCATTGGTCAGGATGTGTGATTAAAATTCAAGTCATAACCCATTCTTGAACTTCCTAATGGTCAATCTATCACTCACTGATCCTACATCTTTGAGTAAACTCTCAAAATTTGCAGATGTAATCAGTAACAGACATATTATTACCTTAACGAAAGTTATCATACTGCTTCATTAACCTATCGGTATGTCTTACGGGTAAATAATACAGCTTTAAGCGAGTTTTCATCTCCCCCTAATGCCTGATAAGTGGCTCACCTAGACATTCTAAGTCTTTCTCAACCCCTGACTAGAATAAATTGGTCAATTTCACCAATTTCATTTTGGCGAATCGCACCTTTCTATCCTCAGACATTTCATACCAGTTAAAATACTTCTCCATGCTAGATAATCAATCAAGGAATGCATTAGGATCAAATCTACCGTCAAACTCGGATGCATCTACCTTGATTTTCCTATAATCATTATCATAATGATCATGTCTGGGATGTTTATGGTGCCTAACATGTGGATTTTCGACATGCCCGTTCTCATTATTTCCCTGAGGTTCCACTACAGGTTGTCTTTGTTCAATGTGTGTGATCCTATAATTCATTTGACCCAGTTGTGCAACTATGACAATTAATTGGTCCTGAATTTCTTCTTAAGCAGTTTGGGTACATATAGTCATGATGTAAATGCAAGTGCAAAGTTAAGACAATACATAAATTTAATTGAAGCAAATTAAAATTACAAGTCTAAGTCTATGCAATCGCAATCTCAAAAGCTACTGATAATAACCGAATAATATGCAATTAGATGGAATAATAGGCAATTTTAATAGAACAAATGCAAAACAAACTTTCAAAAAATTTAGAACTAATGAACGAAGGAAATGCAAGTGATTAAATATTGAAAATCCGAATAGTCAAATGAAATATTTACTTTTACTTTATGGACATAACTAATCAGAAAATACGAGACTGGGGTGAAAAGTATTAAGTTGAAAGTTTAGGGCTTTTTATGCAAGAAACATGGGTGAAAATGTAAACAAATAAACTGTGGGGAATTATTTAAATAGAGAGCAGAAGTTTGGGATAATAAAAGGTAATTTGCAAGACTTTTTAATTTAAATTAGGAAAGTTTTGGTTACCTCCCTTACCTCCAAAACAAAGCCGCAGCATCAGGGTTTCGTTTTTTGTGAACAGTGAACCGCGGAACAGTAACTCCGATTAATAGTAACTTTTTATTTTTTTTATTTTTTGAAAACCCAAGATCTCACAAAAATTAAGAAATTGATGGGGAAACCTTAAAGCTTTGATACCAATATGATGTATGACGAAATTTGTTCAACAGATAATTAATTGGAAGAGGTAACTCAACAAAAAAAATTAAGAGAACTAGGGTGATCCAAGAGCAGGATAACCACTACCCGTAGGGTTTTCCAATCGCAATAAGAAGGAAAAGTATTGATTGTAACCAATAATTAGGATAATTTCAATATCAAAGTGTTAAAAGTTTGACATGACTTACAAGTATATTTATAAAAAAAATAAACTCTAATAACCATAAGCTCAGTAACAATTGAGTCTCTAAATAATTAACCCAATACTGAAATAAACCAATAAATAAGAAGTCCAACAAACTAAATAAATAGACGATTGATAAATAAATAACTAAATAGTGAATCATCTACGATGACAACATCTCACGGATCCCTATCACGGATCGATCCCTATCACGCATCCCTAAACATAGTTCGCATAGTTAATGATTAGTGGATCCCAATCTGAAAAGCCTCTTGTTAATTTAGGATTGGCTTGGGTGGTTTGGAGATCAACCTTGCACAATCTGAGTTGTGACAACCAATGCTCAAACTCTAGACCCTTCTAACAATGTCTAGCTCTTTGTGCTTGGAATGAAGTTGCCAGAATTAACTAGGTTTTAAATGGTTGGGGCAGAACAAGTTGGGTTTGCGGCTTTCCGTTACATGTAAACTTTCTGGTTGTTTTCTGTTTGCACCATTCTCATGCTAGAGTTTCTATCTTCAACACTAAAGAATACCTATATAAATTGTTATGTAATGAAATAAAAGGAGTTTTAATGTTAAATCTTTCTCATTCACAATAAGAAAAGTAAAATTGCATGAACATCTCTTGTATGCAAGTGTAAATGGTGATTTAGAAGCCAATGAAACTCTTTGTTAGTTGTTCGTTGAGAATTCAGAGCAATCAGAAACCTCTATGCTGTTGGTTGAGAGAGAGGTGATATAGAGCATATTCTTCTTCACTCAACCCCAACTGGAGATAAATTAAAGGGGGAAATAGTTAGGCGGAGTGGTTATTCTGGTTGACAAAAGTTGCAAGTGGGGCCGAGTCTGATTGGAGGTGGGAAGTTTGATAAGTAGTACTCTTTGTTAGTAATTTGTATGTGTTGCATCCTTTGCTAGAGCACGAATTATTGCTATTGAAAGATTAATGTATATGACAGACATGTAATTACACCGTGCATAGAGCATATTGTTTGGATTAAGCCTGAAAACTCCAATTGCTGTGGTTCTTAAGCCAATACCATGTCAAGCTCTTAGAAAGTCTGACCTAACCCATCTGAAGGTCAAGCTAGTCCTCAGATAGGTCCTGGTCGAATCTATTATTAGCTGGATTAATCATAGTTATTTTGAATTTTGATTCCATTTGAAAAATTAAGTAGTGTTCTCTACAGAAAAAATCCTAATTGTGTGCTTGCTTTTTAATATGTTTGTTGGCATTTAGTTTATGTTGCGTTTGGATTGAAGGAATGGAATAGAGGACGGGATTGAATGAATTTAAGGTATTTTAAGTGTATGTATGGTTGTTGTTGGTGGTGGGTGTTGTCATATAATGACAAAATTATCATATATATCCATTCCATTGGAATGAATTTTATTCCACCTTCTCCACATGGAATAAAAAAACAAAGGAATGTAATGAATTTTTATTCCATTGGAATGGTTTATCCTCCAAAATGATCATCAAATACATTATTTTTATTTCATTCATTCCTCTATTCAATTCCCTCAATCCAAACGTTGACGTTTTCTCATAGTTTAGCCTATTAAGTGACTACTATTTTTATACATTACCACCTGAGTTAGTGATTATGGATCAACTCATGGTAATCTTCTGATTCTATTAATGAACTCTTTATCACAACTGTCATTCATGTGAGGAGTCCTTTTCACTCATCTTTGTTTCATGTGAACTTTGTACCGCAAGATATCTTTGGAATTAAATTTATTTGGTTCCGTGCCCTTAAGTTTTTATTCTATGCTCATTCAGTTGAGAGCAAACTATGTCCAGGACACACACATTACACATACTTGCATGCGTATGGATATAATATAGCTATTTGGTGAAGCTTATTAGAAAATGGGTTGGTTGGCTGAATACAGTGTGTGGAACTCAAGTAGTTTTGCAAGTGTAATGACTGAAGGTGCACCTTTAATCTAGTGATTCTTCACTGAAAGTAAGACTTTTTGGTACAGATTAGTCAGTGTGGAGACCTCTATTCTTCTTACATAATTACAGTTTCCTATCTGGCTAGGTATCTATTTACTTGCGGCAGTTTGTTGTTGTTTATTTATGCACTGGGGAAATTTATATATGTAGTCGGCTAATTATAAGTCATTGCTCTATAATTGATTTTTGTACCCCACCTACCTTTGTAATTATCAAGTTTATCCTTTCTGTTAGAAAAAATAAAAAATAATCTAGTTCATCCTCAGCAACTTTTTAAAACCATTTTCATTCTATGTGCAGAGCGCTCATGTGCGAAAGATTAATGAATTCATCACCAACAAACAGCCATTCCTAACCTTGTGCTCATGTGCGAAAGACTAATGAATTCATCACCAACAAATAGCCATTCTGAACCTTGCGGTCATGTGCGAAAGATTAACGAATTCATCACCAACAAACAACCATTCTGAACCCTGTGCTCATGGGTACATATTTTTTTGGTCCATGGTTAGCTGAAAAAAAAAATGAATAGGATATTAAAGATGCCTGTATCAGTATGTACAGGATTTTTATTTTTTGGGTCTCAATTCTTATATAGAATCAGAATCGGTGATGATGCAGCTGTTATTTTCTCAAGGGCTGTCCTGGTAACTATAACTTGGTTACGTACCGATCTGTTAAAAGTTCAAGCAAATCAGTTATCATTCTTTTAGTTGGATTCACAAATTCACCTTTTAATGTAATAGGATTAGTCCAAGCTGTAATGAGTAATAGCATTGGATCAGTGAACTTGGATTTCTCCTCTGTCTCTCTCTCTCACACACACAAACTCACAAATGACGAATCCAATAACATAAGAGCGAGTTTGTCATTGCAATAAGATCAGCAAAGGGCCATTCCATTGCGAAAGATGAAAGTTGAGTGGAGAAACTCGTCTACAATTACTGTTGTGCATGTAGGCTTTCAATAAGTTGTTATTTCGTCAAAATTTGTATTATCAAACAGATGCTCTTTCTTGCGTGTTAGAATTTGTGATAATGGAGTTTATTCCTATTGAAATCACTCCATAGAACTTATTGGGTATACATAGTTACCAAAACAGATGTGGAGAATGAATTCCTTGTGATTTTAGGACTGTTAAATCTAACCTCTGGTAGGCTTTTCCAGAACTGCAGAAAAAAAGAGCTTATCATCAAGCTTGTCTGTCTTGGGAACAACCCTCCACAGCAGCTTTCTGTATCCTAAATGATCAAATGCACCTATATAGAGCTTCATATAAGACAAACTGAAGAATCCTAAATGATCAAATCCACCCAAAGTAGCCCCTTGGGTCGAAGAATCCGGTCCCAATCAAACAAGACAAACTGAAGAAGTTCCACTCCAATCCACCCATCTAAGAAGAGAGTAGTATGAACAATATCTAGTGTGTTATCAAAGAAAGGCAATCTCGAGCCAATAGAAATGTAAATAGGAAGAAGACCTCTTAATGCAATCACCTCACTAAAAGGAGCCCCTAAGTTGAGTGATAGTAACATTTTTATCTCTCATCATGGCAGCAAAAGTTCCGGTAGTTGGACTAAAATCCAGACCGATAAGAATCGCCCCTGGCTTTAAGCTTAGAACTTCATCAATAGTGAACTCAGCATAAACAGACTCATTGCTTGCAGCTTCCCATCCTTTCTTTAAAAGATTGAAGCAATCACTGCACTTGTAGAAGCCCCTTTTTATCAATTGTCTCATTCGATACAAGACGCTTATAGTTTTTGCATTTGTAATGGTTCCACAAAATGTTAGCATCACTAGGCTGAGACCAAACAGAGGAGTTTAAAACAAAGGGCTTAATGTAATTTGGAGGTGTTCTTGAGAAGCACCTTCTTCTTGGTAAAGGGTCACATCCACCAACAATAAGCTTTTGAGTTAGATCCCAATCATCAGCGCACATACCATAGATTTTGTAATTCATGTATCGATCTAAATTCACTGACATTGTGGTGCAAGTTAGTCCAATAGATGGATTAACTGCTTCCAGCCCAAAAAAGTTCTTTTTCCCACTTAGCCTGTTTGGTTTTGGTGAAGTATAGTTCTTAAGCTCAGCAGAATTAAAGACCCTTTTAGCGGATAATGATGATTCTTCTTCGAGTTCTTGTTCTTCTGGCTCACTGAAATCTTGTTCCACATTGCTCATTTCATTCCCATCATCATCATCATCATCATCATCATCAGCAGCAGCAGCAGCAGCAGCAGCAGCAGCATTGCTGTAATAGCATGACAGACTATCTGCTAGCTTGTCTAGTGAGACCGTGATACGAAGAGCTTGATCTGAGAATTTAGACACTGCTTTTGAGTCTGAAGTTTGGTTATGTAGCTGCTCTAATAAAGCTCCAATTTGGGCTTGCAAATTAGGGATGTGATGGTGAAGGGAATAAGGTAAAATAATTTGGTTATGGTTAGATATTAATTGAGGATAGAATACGGTGGAAGTGAATATTATAAGTAGTGTTGGGAGAGAAATGAAGAGAAGGGGAAATTGAAGGCCTCCTGGAAGACATTTTGATGATTTAGAGGTGATTGATTTCTGCATTTAAGTGGCTACTTGGGGGTGTGGTTTTCCTAGTCTTTATTTTGAGTGAAATTTTTTATAGGGTTAAGTTCAGATGACCACATGTGGTTTAAGTGGTTTTCCATTTAACCACCTGTGGTCCGTAAACCTACATTTAAACACTCGTCCTTTTGAGGTGAAGTGAAAAACAGCTTTCCGTCTTAACTCTGTTACTTTATTTGGCTAAAGACTTTATTACCCTTCATATATATAATTGAAAACAGCAGATCTGAAGGGGTTTCTCATCTCATTTCATTTCGATCGATTTCTAGGCTAGAGAATGAGCGATTGTCTTTGATCTCTGGGCTAGCTAGAGAGCGAGAGAAAAATTTTATTGGGGTTTAGTGTGTTCGTGGTGGATCTTCGTTCGTGGTGGGTCTGTGATACTGAATTTGATGCCGATTTAGGTAATTTTTTCCTTGTCTGATATATATATGTACTTTGTTTTTAATTGTGAGTTGTTTGTTGTATATGCATGCATGTTTTGTGGATGAATTAGTTAGTATATTTGGTGCTGGATAAAGTATGCTCACTATTATGGTCCCCTTTTCTTTAATTCTATTTTTGTCCCCCTCTGTCTGCCCTTTGTCTGCCACTGACATTGGTCCCCTTATTGTCATAGTTGTTATAAAGTATTGTATGTTATTCAAATATTTCTCCTTCATTTCTTTAATGCAGAATGTCTATCAGAATTGTTTTTCATTATGGTGGGAAGTTTGTTAAAGATCCAGTACATAAGTATGTTGGGGGTAGTGAAGACATAGTAGAGACTGTTGGGTTGGATTACCTTTCTTTGCTTAGTATACATGAATACTATTCTACCTTATGCCCAGTTGCAAATTTGAATATTTATTATCTTGTACCTGGATATGAAGTTTGGGAGGGTGGGGCATTATTGATGCAAAATGACAAAGATGTCATTGATATGATTGATTTCTTAGTTAATGCTGAGAGTGAGGAGGTGCATATTTATGGACAAGAAATGGAGGGTCCCTTAAAAGTTGTTAGGCCAGAAGAAGTTGAAAATGAACCCATTAGGTATATTTGTGGTTTGACAACTGATAACATGAACCAAAGTGAAAATGAAAATGACTTTGGACTTCAAAGTGAACCAACTGATAACATTAACCAAAGTGGGAGTACTTGATAAAGGGAAACAAAAGAAAAGATAAAGGCGACCTGAAAAAAAGCAGAATGAGGAAAAGGTAAACAAACTAGAAAGGCTAAAAACAAACAAAACATACAAAGGAAAACAAGAAAAAACAAAATTTGAAAATGATAATGGGGAAGAAGAGCATCCACCATGGATGGATGAGGATCTAGCGAGGCACTGGGATGATGATATATTCAAGAAGGCCCAAAAAAATGATGAACCAAAGGTGAACATGAATGATGTATTTGTAGAGGATTGGTGGAGTGATGGTGATGATGGAGAAGGGAAAGATTCATTAAGGAGGAAGTTTGTTCTGTCAGATGATGAGGACAATTTAGAAGGGGATGGATGTATGGAGTTTAATGAGGCAACTGATATAGGTAAGATAGAATTTGAGATTGGAATGGAATTTGGAAATCATGAAATTTTTAGACAAGCATTAGTTGAATTTTTACATTAAAGGGGGTTTGATATAAAGTATATTCAAAATGACAAGAAAAGAATAAGCTGCTAAGTGTAAAAGTTTGAAAGCAGTAAATGGAGGATTCATGCATCGATCCAAACAGGTGAAAAAACTTTGAAGATAAAATCTTTGGGGGGGACCATACATGTGCTGGACAGGATAAGAATCATCTTGTTGACAGTAGATACTTGGCCAAAAAGTATATGTATGACTTAATAGATAATCCTAAGTGGGATTTGCAGGCATGGAAAAAGAAGGCACAAAAATAATGTAACTCAACTCTAAGTAAATCATCCCTATATAGAGCAAAAAGAAAGGCTTTAATACATATGCAAGGTGATGTAGGAGAGTAGTATAACAGGCTTAATGATTATGTGGAGACAGTCAAATAGTTTAATCCTGGAACAGTCTTCAAATTTTGTAGTGAGGTCTGAATGACGGGCTGGTTCACTACACCATTTTTCGTAGAGACTTTATATGAGGCTTCATTGCTTCCAAACATGGGTTCTTAGTTGGGTGTAGACCTATTATAGGCCTAGATGGGTGTTTTTAAAGGGGGTTTTTGGAGGCGACTCTGAGTCTTTATAGGAAGAGATCTTAATGACAACATATTTTCCATTGCGATTCTTTGTTGTTGAAATTGAATGTAAAGATAGTTGGCGGTGGTTTCTTACTCGACTTCTAGATGACATAGGTGAAAATGAAACAAGGAATTATGTTTTCATTTACGATAGCGCGTAAGGGGCTAGTAGAGGTGTTTAATACATGTTACCCAACAATGAACACAGATTTTGTGTAAAGCATTTGTCAACAACTTTAAAATTAAGTTTAGGGAAAGTCTGCTTAGAGATTTGTTCGGAATGCAATAGTTGTGGTGACATGGCCTCATTTGAAGCGACCGTGAAGGAGGTGTACAAAGCGAGATCTGAGAGCGGTTAAGTGGTTAATGGTTGTTTGGGCCAAAATTTTGGGCCAGTCTCTCATTTTACCCACCAATTGTAAGTGTGATGTAGTAGTGAACAACATGAATGAGTCATGGAATAGTTACATCTTGGAGGCAAGGGATAAAGGTATAATAAACATGCTAGAGTGGATAAGAAAGAAATTAATGGTTAAGTTTCAAGTAAAAAGGGAAGGCATGGACAAGTATGTGGGGTCACTTGGGCCTAGAATTCAGAGAAAATTGGAACTGATTAAGAAAGCTAGTAGGGGATGCACTGCTTTGAAGTCTGGGCCTGGGGAATTTGAAGTAAAAGTTGATAACAGAACATGGGTTGTTAATTTGGCAGCTTTGACTTGTGGTTGTAAAATGTGGCAGCTTATGGGATTCCATGCAGACATGCTGTGTTTACAATATGGGCAAATAGGGAGCAGCCAGAGGTTTATTTCCATCAATGTTATAACAAGGATGTATACTTGAACACATACAACTTTGTCATAAAGCCCGTGCCAAGTCACCATGAATGGGTTCACTCCAATTTTGCTAAGATTCAGCCTCCACACTATCATAAGCCCACTGGCAGACCAAGGAAACTCAGAAGAAAGGCTGCAGATGAACCAAAAAATCAACATAAAACAACAAGAAAAGGTGGCACTATGACATGTGCAAGGTGTTTAACACTTGGGTATAATAGCAGGGCATGTTAATTGCCTTTTCATCCTGCATCAAGAATGAACAAGGTATATTCTTTATGTGTTCCATACATTCCAACTGTCTTTTTAACTCTTATTTTTAACTCTTATTTATAACTGTCAAACATGTTTTGATTTTCAGACAAATAACAAGGAGTCAACTGCACAGTCAACAAACATTAAACATCACCAAAAAAAAGGAGGATTGGTTGTAAACTTTTTGCAGTTATAAACTGCTAAGGCTACTGACTTGTAACATTCCATGCCACAAAAATTGCAGACTATAGGACAGTCAAGTCAAGGAACTGCTAATGCTACAACCACTTCAGAAATACCTAATCAACCCACATCAAGCTCTCAACCTAATCAGCCTACGTGGACTAGGCCTAACATAAAGATGGGAGCCATAAAGAGCAAGAAAGGCAAATCACCAAAAAAAGGAGGATTGGGGGGATTAAGGCTCTAATGTTTGAATGTTATCTGTTTTTGACTTATAACTGTTTTTGACAAGTGAAAATTGTGTATACTTTGACCAACAGTTAGTTTTTGAATGGGTAGTTTTTGAATTATGTTTGCTAGTTGGATATTATGTAACAGAGTTGGAATGTAACTCTTTAATGTTTGAATGGGTAGTTTTTGGATTATGTTTTATACTTGGAAATTATGTAACAGACTTGGAATGTAACTCTTTAATGTTTAATGTCACAGACTTGGATCATGTTTTAAGTTTTTGCATAATTTTACACCTTGTTTGACAGTAATATTTCACACCTTGTTATACAGTTTAAACATTACCATTAAACAGTTTATAAGTCAAAAACAGTTTATACACACCTTATTATACAGTTTATACATTACCTTTTCATTCACACCTTGTTGCTAAGCTTATACATTGACAGTTTATACACTCCATTAAACATTGAACATTACCATTAAATAGTGAACATTACCATTAAACATTAAACATCACCATTAAACATTACCATTAAATAGTGAACATTACCATTAAACATTACCATTAAACATTACATCATAGTTGGTAGGTCTCCTAAATTACCATTAGTTTATACATTCATTTGTTACTAATAAAATACATCATAACTGACATACAATACAACACAAGTCCAACAACAATTATCATCTTCACATTACTTTCAACAACTATCATCCTACTTGGTATGTTATTCAAATTTCACACTTTGAACACTTGCATTTTGTTCCACTCACCAATGTCCCCATTCTGTCATTGTCTTCATTGGGGCCACTGACTATTCCACTTGAGTTTGTTGTAGAAGGCAAACACCATGCCCAAAACTCACAATCATCGCATACAAAATATAATCTCTCCTTCGATGGTTTGTTCGAGTCAACAATTCTTACACTTGCTTTTTTCCCACATTTACATCGCTTAGGTATGTAGCGCAACTCACCATTCATCCTTCCTACATCATTGCTTGACGAAGACATGACTCCTGATTCACATAAACAACAGGAATAGTAATATCAAAGAGTAGACCATAAATGTATATATATTATTTCCATGGTTAAATTGCTTTTTGCTATAATCTAATATATAGTTTTCAGTCAAAATAGTTCTTTTAGAACTTTTATCAAACAGTTGATAGGCATAGTTTTAGGTTACTAATTTCATAGCCATTGTTTACAATAACAACCAATAACAACATCCTTATTACTCCACAACCATACCTATCTCCTTAAACCTAATTTTCATACATACTTGATAGCATTATTTTAGAAAATAAAGAATAATAAGAACTAAAAGGACAAGCAGTCCTTCAAGTTCAGATCGAGTCATTCGGCTATGAAAGTCCTTTTCTTAACAAGGATGGAGTGAAAAGGGAATGGAAGGGGATTGGAAAACTTACCTTCAAAAATTACAATTAATGGTTGTTGCTCAATTCTTTCTCCTTTACTAGCCGGATTCCTTTTCCTTCTCTCACTATGTGCTACGATTTTTGGAGCTTGAAGAGGTAGCTTTCAATTTCTTCTGCCATGGAGCTCAAATAGCTGAAATGGGAAGAACAAATGATTCGATCTGCTCTTACAAGCCAACAAACAGGAAGAAGAATGGGTATTTATGACATTTTAGAGTTGTTTTTGATCGACACAGCTCCTACTCACGCGTCTTAGGCGTTTGACATACACGCACAGTTAATTAGGATGAAAAAGATAACTTTTTTCACTTCACCTCAAAAGGACGAGTGTTTAAATATAGGTTTACGGACCACAGGTGATTAAGTGGGAAACCGCTTAAAATACAGGTGGTCATCTGAACTTAACCCTTTTTTATATTATGATGGGTTGTCTTTAGAATTACTAATGTTGGTTGACTTTGGGATGAAGCTTAGACTTTCCCGCCAATGCGTATTCTTTCAAGTTTAGTCATTAAAAAAAACGTATAAAAAAATCGAACGCCATTGCCAGAGATCGAACCTAGGTCACCCCCATGACAAGCAGAAATACTTACCACTATACTACAACGACTTCATGACTTTCGACTAATGGAATCTTTATTTCATTAAGAAGTACTACATTGAATTTACTTGTTTCCCAAATTATGAATATTAGTTTGAGGTTTGAAAATAGGGGAAAATGTTTCTACCTTTCAGATTTACCTTTCTTTTTACTTTTTCCAATGATGATGAAAATTTAAGTTTATTTGAGTTGACATGAAGAAAACTGTGTTTGGTTTGGTTGCTACCATATTGAAGAGGGAAAAGGGCAAAAACGGCTCCATCTGCCCCACAAATAGTATCATTTGCAAGGGAAAATTTTTATTGCACAAAAATAGTCCTCTTTTTATTAATAGTAATGATATAAAATAACACCGTCTTAAGTTTAAAGACCATAGCCTCACTACTAAACTAACGCTCTTTATATTTTGAGATAAACATAAAAAAAATATTATTAAAAAATATATATAATTCTGAAAAAGGAATTAAAACTCTAGTTAGAGGTTGGTTTTGATCTTCCGAGTAACTCGATAAAACATAATAGGAATATAGGACATTACTACTGGCTTGGCAGATCAGCTTCGACCCAAAGTCTAGTTACAAGAACGCAAATGCAGGGTTCGGTGTCACCTCCATATCGGATGCCATATTCAAGCGTCTAAAAGATCCTAAACTAGCCACATTTCCGCCTGAGAAGTTTTGGCTGAAAGCCTATTCTTAGTAGACAAAGGGCCACCCCCTAGTTCCACCAAATTCCTCTTGGGGGTTAATCACACAAAATATAAACATCATAGCATTCAATTTTACCCAATGTAAAGAGTACTCCTGCATTAACCAAAGAGGAATTGAATTTCAACATCAATCAGATCTCCACTAGTGTAGCCAAACCCATACTCGTAAACTTCACTCAACAAGAAACCAATAATTGTATTACAAAATTTTGTCCTAAAAAAGGGTGAGAGATGTAAAATAGGGTAGAAGGGAATCTCTCATCATATAGAGAGAGCTAAAACTAAGATATAGACCAAATAAAAAAACAAGCCTACTCAATTTTACTCCACATTCTTCATCCTGGGTGGAAATGATACAGCTGCTCTTCAAATAGAAAAATAAAATAAAAACATATCTAGTTTTGGTCACCAAAAGGAACAGATGGCCCTTTTTTCCCACAAGGATGAGGAACATACGAGAGAATTTCCCTTTCTATGCTATATGAATGCAATGTGTTTGAAGGATCCCCATATGAAAAGTTTTCCAACCTTCTCATTCAAGAATTTGGCCTTCATCATTACTGTTATCATCCTCTCTGCTATTCTCTGCATATTCATCCAGTGATGCATCTTTAAATAAGTCCCCAAACTTACTTTCATCATTGCTTGGGGTCTTTGCTGGAGAAGTCTGAGATTTTCCTTTGTTTATCTGTTGAATCATAAGCAAGATGAGTAATCCACTATACTAACCAATATTGGCAATTTTACTTTTTCCTCTTAAAGAATAGTGAGCATAGAATGTTTAAGGTTCATAAAATCATAAAATAGTTCGAAATTCTCGAGCAAAAATAAAATTAGATTCGACTATTCATGCAAAAATCAAATTATATTTGCATAGTCAAATCAGTATAAAAATTATATACGCATAGCCAGACAGGTCAAGGGAAAAAAAGAAGCCCAAGTTGTTTCCATTAAGACAGCTTGAAAGCCCAGAAATGACCTAGAAAATGCTACATAGGAGTAAATATAATAAATGCCGTCTATATACCACCTCCAACTAAAGGACTTAATTCAAGATCAAAACCTCATTTCAAGCATGAAAAACAGTGCAGCTTCTTATTATCTTATGTATCCCAAAATTAGTCACTTAATTCTTGACATAACACACTTGTTCCATATGTCAACAATGTAACTGTGGAATCACAACTCATGAATCATGATTGTTATTTGTCAGTCTCAAGAGTAATTGATGTCTAGCTATAACAATTATCAACAAAGTCAATGTTATAAGACAACACACCTAACCACACAACTTCATTTATTTAGTTAAATAATCATATAATATAAGCAGCCATTAATGCATAGATTTCATGGTCAACTAGTGTCGGCTAACTAGGCTAAATAACCAGAATAGTAATCTGAAAAACAATGTAGAAACTACAACAATCAGTCCTACATCGAAAAACATACTAGGAAACTTTTTTGGTCACTAGATGAACTCTAGGAGGATTGTTTTGCAATGGTGGTCTCACCAATACTAGAAGCTAGAATTTGACTGGAAAGAGAAGGGATCTTGCTGCACCATGAAACCCATTTCTGGCAGAAACATAGAGGAACTCCCTATTGTCCTTAACAAGTTTAACTGTCAATTTACTGGTTTCCATTTCTCAATATCCCTCTATTGGTAAGCTAAAGAAAATTAGTGTTTCTCAAACCTGTGGCCATCTCAATTATGTTTCAAATTTTTGACTAAAATGTAACGTTTCAAGTTTTTTGACTAAAAAACTAATGTTTCAAATTTAACGATTAAACAACTGCAACAATCAATATTTCATAAATTATACTCCCCTCGTTCCAATTTGGTTGTCAACCTCTCCTTATAATGTCCCAAAAACTGTCAACTTGATTTTCAATTTAACAAGCATCATATGCATAATTCTGTTACCCACCTACTAATATTAGAGTGTGAACCCAATTACCAGACGTAATGCTACAAACAGAGAAACACCGACTTTAAAGGCTCAAAGCACATAAGGGAAAATCATGGAGAGGTACAATATTTACAAATGAGACACTAAAATGGGTAAATAGTCCTTTAGACCCACCCATCCCCCCCCCCCCCCCTCCTCTCCCACCCCCGCCACCAAAAAAAACTTCGCTCAAATTTAAAGGAGATCGTTTTCCAGGAGATGAAGAGCAACTTCTAGCGAAAACAATGCAGCAGAACTAGGAATGTTGAATGGCTCATGTGACTAAAGCAAATTTAAAACATCAAAATACAGAATGAAGCATATGTTCCCATACAGCTCTAAGTTCTTTGAAAGTCAAAACATTTTAAAACATCTGAGCTAATTCAGATAGCTTTTGAACCAAAACATAGTTAAAATGATCCAAGATCATAGTTCAAATTGATCAAAGTTTCTATGATGAAAAACAATTCTAAATGTAAAAAGTAAAAAAATAAAAATCGTCTTGTAGCTTAATTTTGACATAGCTTTCCTTTTCCACTATAAGTAATGGACAACCAAATAAAAAAGAACTCCCAGAGTTGCTTGACGCTTGTGAAGGGATGAGGAAACTGCAAGTCCCAAAAGACTAAAACGCTGATCTACAAGGCATGGTTACCTTTTCTTAACACCTGTGTTCTAAAAATCCCGCCTAGGTGCTAAGCCCCCCCCCCCCCCGGGCACCCCGCCTAGGGCCAAGGCGGCAAAAAAATCCCTCCAAAAAATTAGGAAGAGCCTAGGCAGGTTAGACGGGGTCTAGGCGGAGAGGTTTTTTTTTTTTACTAACTACCCAAACCAGATCTTGATATATTTATTTTTTTAATGATTTACCATATTCATAATGATGGTTGTAGCATATCAAATCACAACAAGTGAACAATATCAAGTCAAAATGAATAATTTTATTATATCTGTAATTTTTTAAACTTGTACCAACTTCAAATTATATAAATGATGATACATTTGTAATATTTAGTTTAATTCAATATAATTCTTAAATTTATGTTTAGTTTCTTAAGTTTTAATATTGAATTGAATTTTTGAAATTTGAAATTTTATTATTTAATAGCAATCTTGTTTATGAATAAAACTAATACGTTAAAGATATGTTTGAACTTTCAACAATTGCATGTTTGTGTTTGAACTTTGACATTAACAATATGGATATGTGTTTAAACTTTAAGCAAATGCCTTTATTAACTTTATTATAGATTGTTTTGCTTTATATTATTGTTTTGTTTGGATAAATCTAAGATAAAATATTAAAATTGACTTGAAATAAAAAATTATGCCTAGGGCCCGCCCAGGTCCCTTTGGTGCTAGGCCCCCCGGCCGCCCGCCTAGCGCCTTTTAGAACATTGCTTAACACACATAGAAACAAGCCAAATCTTAAAACTTTATCTTTTAATAAATTATGAAGAATCGATAATGAAGTCTTACAGCACGAAGCAGCGATCTCTTCTCCCTTTCTCTAGCATTGTTAATGGCCTGTAACAAAAAAATAGTTAAAAAAATTAGTCAATTAGCCTCAATTTTAACCTTCTAAAACTTACCTTAGAACCCGAAAACAAAGTCAACAAATATAATGTTGAAAACCAACCTCTTCAAGCATCTTCTGCTCAGCTTCCACTTCTGAAGAGTCTCTGCAAGGAAGTAACACAAAAAATTCAAACAAAAGTTGAATAAGCATCCAATAGACTTAGATAGATTCAAATAAATGCATTCCCATTTATTCAAGTTTAAGAAACAAAAACCAAAAGATGATAGCTTTAACAAAATGGAAACCTTCCAACTATACGATTAACATGACAGGAGCACTTGGCGCATACATTATGCTCCTTAGCACAAGCTGCAATATTTATCACAAAAACAAAATTACAGAAACAATTTGTTATCGCCAAAATAAGAAAATTAAAAAAAAAAATCAATTTACCCGAAGCATAAACAAGGACAAATTATCGATGCGAAAAAACTAACCAGTACAGAGATTGTGGTAAGCTTGACGAACGGCACGTTTGGAACATCTTTGACTATAATTTTTATTCAAGATATATCAAAACAAAAATTGTCAATTGAGTTGAATAAATTTTCATAACAATCACTAACATTAAAAACACACGTGTATATAGAGAGAGAAAAAGAGACCATTTGGCGGGTTCAGAGAGAGGTTTGTATTTTCCGTATTTGCGCTTCCATTCAATTTGGTCTTTACAGCGAGGGCAAACTCCCGTTACCTCCGAGTATGGCCTAAATTTCCCTCCTACTTCCTGTATGAATATGTATACATATAAATATATATATATATATAGAGAGAGAGAGAGGATTAATGTCAATCCGATGATTTTAGAAAGAGAAAGGTGGCGAGAGAGGGAGAGAGAGTACGGACGGTTTCGTTGATCTTGACGCCGGCTTTGGGTTTCCAGGCGAACTTGTTCTGGTGCTTGGGCGGACCTTGCTTGCTGCCCATCTTCACTTTCCCAGCTCCTCTTTTTTCGCTGCAGCAGCCGCTAGCTGTGATGTTGTATGTATGTGTATTTTCAATTTTGACCTAAGTTGCTCTATTGTGGTTTGGTTTTCTGCTCTTCCTTCTTCTAATGATTTTAATTAATTTCCTCTTCCTTCTTCTCCAGATTATTATTTTGATTTAATTTTTTATTATTTCTAATCATTTTTTTTTGGGATGATTCAATTTTTTGGATTGACCGAGTTGTCACTAATATATATCAGATATGATAAGGGTCATTAATATTCAAATAAAGTATTATTTTATTAATAAAGTGTTACTATAATTCAAACACATACTTGGATGAAACTTTAATTCATATAATTTCACTTTGATGAGCCATTTCCTGGTCATTGTGCACAAAATAAGTAAATTACATTAAAAAAATCATTTTAATGGGAGGTATTAGCCTAGTTGGGAGAAGGAGGTAGTGTAGCACCTTACATGCTCCAAATGTTTTACATCTCGCAAGTTTAACGGCTAATATTTAATTGTACAATTTGAAATAATTATAAAACTAAATAAATAATGTAACTATAGAAAATTCTCATCGAATAAATAAAAGTATTGATCTTAAAACAATACCAACGGAGGTTCAACTCCTCTAAATTAAAGTCTAACAAAAATCAAAATTACAATACTATATCGAAATTTAAATTAATCATCTAATGTTTATCCACATATTGTCCCAGTTCTCGAAACAAGGTATCCTGTAATATTGTAAGGGGTGAGCCGTGAGCGATAAAGCTCAGCAAGAGACAATCTTTACTCTTTAAGCGGATGAAGTATAATTTGTAAAACAATTTTTCAAAGTAACTTTTGTTCAATAAGAATAGTAAGTATACTTTCAAAATTAAAACAAATAATAACAAAGTGAATTCAAATTCAAAAATGATTTCAGTGTATTCAACATATCTTTAAATCTACGACCTAAGCAACTAAGGTTACAATAGTCCTATAACACGGTTCAAAAGTCTGATAATATCAATGATCACACACCCTACTAAGGTATCTATAAAAGTGCACGCTACTCGAAGAGCATCTAAAATGTGTGTGTCTTAGTAGATCCTATATTAGCTCATAAACTACGTGTAAACACTAACAAGTTCTATACATAATTGGACTGAGAATTTCAAAAACGTTTCTTAATATTATCAATAATCTAAATTGTTATTTTTCACAGTTCAAGATCATATAATTTTATTTTCTAAATCAAAATTCTATTTCGATACTTGATCCGAGTTTTAAAATAAAAATAAAAATATTTTTATTTAAATGGAAGCCTTAAATAAAACAGAACAAAATTTGAAATATTATATTTAGGTATCCGAGTAATTACTAAGACATACATAAAAGTAAGCGATAATTTAAAAATACTAGATAGTTCGAAAAGTCATTTACAATACAAAATTTCAAAATACTAAATAGTTTAGCGAGCCACTTACAATGCATAATTTCAAAATACTAAATAGTTCAAAAAGTCACTTACATTACAAGTACCCAAGAGATTAATCTCGTGATACAAAACATCGTCTAATCCAAAAAATCAATTTCCACTTTATCTCGTAGCACTTGTGCAAAGTTTTAATAGACTTCAAGGGCTCCAATTTAGCCTAAAGAATCACCCAAATCAGACATAAAACCACCAAATTATCAAATTTTGAATATTAGAATAAATTGCAACAAAAAAATTGCTGCGAAAAATTCAGATAAACAATCTCCTAAATTCCATAACAATAAAATACTCTCTCGGTTCCATATTAAGTGTCGTTGGAGGCCAAATCTCACATTTTAAAGAAAGTAATTATCCTCCTGTGTAAAGTTTAAAATTAAAATCAAATTACTAAATTACCCTCTCTCTTATTTTTTTTTGTAGGAGTAATCACTATTCATTTGCCATTAACTCTATCATGCAACCTTTGCTCTTCTCCATGAAATTTTTCTAACTTAAACAAAGTCAAATTAATATTCCTCATCCGACAATCCTACCTTCATTCTCCAAAAAAATAAAGTTTAAATGCTGATCTCATTATCTTCTGTAAACGTACGTATTCATTCATGGAGCTTTTGGCCCATAATCAATTCACGTAATCAATTCATTAACATAACCTTCAAAATGTTTCTACAAATTTCAAAATAAAAAAACAAAAAAACTTTTACATCAGAAAATTTTGAACATGAAAAGTAAGAGTTAATAAAATTTTGGTAGAAAAATTGTTAGCATCTCAAAAATAGTCTGTTGTAGCTTTTCTTCCATGGAAATCTCTCATTCATCATCTGGAACTGTGTTCAAATCAATTCCAATATCCGCCGGCAAATTTAAATTAAAATCTTGTACAACCTTCTCAAAGTCATTGTTTGATTCCTCATTTAGATCAAAAGAAAATTTATTTTTCTCACTGTCATGGAATTGTTCTTTATTTGCCATGGAGTTTTTGTAAAATTCTGAGAAAATTCAAAAAATTGGGAAGGTAAGTATGAGAAATTTGGGAACGTAATTGGGAAAAAATTGAGAAAGAAAAAGTTGAAATTAAATAGGAGTGTTGCACTTGAAAAGAGAAATATTTATGAGTAAATCAAGAAAATATATATGAGAAAATTTCTCCTAAAAATCTGCAAACGACACTTAATATGGAACCGAGGGAGTACTTAACTTCGGTTCAAAATTGGTAGACATGTTCCCAACTTATATAACTACAACATATCCAAAATTGAGAACGATCCAAATTCAGAGTTTCATATTTAACTTTCTTACCTTTAATGGAGTTATTTTCCTTTGCTAATTTCCATTGATTTTCAGTGTCAAATCTCCCAAAAAAGAATCTCCAAATATCCGAAATACCAAATCAATATTTACCATTTAAAATCAAAATTAAAAAAGAAGATGAAAAGATGTTACAAACTTTCAAGTTTCCATATTCAAAATTTCTCCACCTAACTTTCAAGAATTAAGGAAATGATTGAAAATTATTAAATATAGTATCAATTGTCTATAATAACCTTAAATTCTCATTTATTACTATACTTATCTCATCCTTTCCCTCAAGGGATAATTTTGGAAAAATCGTAATTAATTCTCCTAGATTTTCTAAAATGTCAAATAATTTAAGACAAATAAAATCACCTAAAACGTCATATATCATGGGACGGGGGATTATTAGTTATCTTAATGTTATAATTATCCATTGGACATGTCAAGGATACCAAAAAACAGTTTATCATCATCATCATAACAAAACTCGAGCAATGGCAGCACGTGGAGGTGATTGATCCTGGGAAGTATAATCTCATTGCAGAAAGATTCATACCCACCCACTTTTATGCGATGTTAATTTCAACTCTTTGATAGGCGATAGCTACCTCTGTACGCCACTACCAATACCAATATAACCTTTGAATACCATACTAAGGCGACTGTATGCTAGGATGAGGCCTACATCAAAGAAGTTCGTTGCAGCTTCAATTTCAGGAAGATAAAACCAGATTTAGTCGTCTTGGTGGATAATCTCCCTCCATAACTAATTGACTTCAGCTGGGAATTGGGATGGTCCAGTACCATGATCCTTTTTCTTCCTCCATATATTTTTACCTTTAGTTTTTATTGCAATAGCCTTAAATATCTTTCTTGCCATATGTGTTAGCATAACATTACCAGATTAACCAGCCAAGCCGCTTGCGTTGCCACCTGCCATACTCTCATTAACTGGATTGTTTTGATGCCTATTATTGTTGCCAACGAAACCTCATTGTCTTCTGTTGAGGATTCTGAATCTTGTGCATTGTCTTCGATAACCATGCCGTTATTAATAAGAAACTCAAAGTCCATAGAAGAAGACTCCTGGCTCTCTTGCTATGCCAATGCAAACTCAAGTTTAGCCCCCACATCAGCCATCGTAGGGCGTTTATCTGGATCATTATGCAAGCATTTCTCTGCAAACGCCTTCAGACAATCTCTCGAGATTTGGCCCCTCAGACTAGGATCAATGATCTGATTAAGTGTTCCTTCCTTCATGCATCGTTGAGAGTCTTAAATCCCACACAGCACTTCAAATAATACCACCCCAAAGGCATATACGTCGGATTTTCTCGTTGGATTTCCTCGCCAGTCTTCCAGTTAAGAAATACTCTGGATCCAAATATCCAAACGTTCCTTTCACATGGGTGCAAGACTGATTTGCAGGGCCTATTTTAGACAAACTTTAACCAGTTTTTCTAGCTTTGAAGTTGAAGATGCAGCTAGATTATTATCAAAGTAACCACATCTATAAATAGCTGTGGTATCAAATGGGGAATAAGGAGTGGGAAAGTTACTGGCTGAAGTAAAAAGATTATGATCATAAAGATTGAAGAAGCAGAAAAAGTTGAGAATGGGAAGTCGAGAAAGGAACATGGTTTCCTGAGTTCCGATTCACTCCCAGGAATTATTACACCAAAATCTTAGAAGATAGTGCTGAAGATCTATATATATACATCACATATATATTGTAAACTTAGATAACCGGGTATGCTTCTTCTACTTTTCAGCAGCAGGAAGGAACGTTCCTGTGAGGCCCATAGGAAAATTGTTAAAAGTAACAACTAAATTTCCAATCTCCACATTTCCACCACTTCACCCATTGATAGGCGTTCCTTTCCCAGTAAGCAATTGAAAGCAATATTTACAACATTCTGGTGCTATTTTCCCTACTAGATATGGGTCAACAATTTGATTATGGTTTTTTTTTCCAACACAACTTTTGACCAAAGTGGACAAACCACCACCTGAACTTCATCCATATCAATATTTAAGATAAATAAAGGCTACACTACATGGTACAAAACATTTGAGTAATCTGTCCAATATACATAGACAAAAGATTATGAGACACGGCCTAAACTTGAATAATAACCCCTTCATCTTCTCCAGCGCAGCTATCTTATTGGCCCTGAAAACATTACCTTTAATGGATAAACATCCCTAGCTCTATTGCATTCTCACGGCTCCAGAAATGTACCGTCCTCACTGATTGATTCGGACAAACTAGAATAGTTCCATGGGAAAGGTTTTGGTGGTGGAAGAACAGGAGAGAGACATTCAAGCATTTGGACTACTTTTGTCATTGGTGGTCTACGGGTTGGATCATCCTGTATGCACCAGAATGCAACCTTAATTGCAATGGAAACTCTCCCAATATCATCTTCATCTGCATCTACCTTTGAGTCAAGAATGTCTCTTAACTTACCATCCTCCATCATCTTAAAAGCATAGTATGCAAAATGTACTTTCTCTGAAGTTTCTGATTGGTCTAAGTTTCTTCTACCACCAATGATCTCAAGCAACATCATTCCGTAGCTATAAACATCAATCTTTTCTGAAATATGGCCGTAGAACCACTCTGGCGCAAGGTACCCCCGAGTGCCCCTTATTGTTGTTGAAGCATAGCTCTGCTCTCTGCTCATTAGTATAGCAAGATAGAAATTGGAGAGTTTTGGAAGGAAATTATGATCCAGGAACACATTTTCAGGCTTTATGTCACCATGAACAATTTTTACATCACAATCTTCATGGAGATAAGCCAATCCCTTGGCTGTGCCAACAGCGATTTTGTACCTTGTGTCCCAATCCAATCTATCCTTTGTGTTTGTATTGAAGATCCATCTATCCAAAAAAGCATTAGCCATAAACTCATAAACAAGGAGCCGGTAATTAGTACATTCTACACAGAAGCCTCTAAGTCTCACCAAGTGGAGATGACGAATGCTGCCCGCGATACTAATTGTAGCTAGAAATTCTTTATTTCCTTGACCAATGTCATAAAATTTGGTCACAGCCACTTGAGATCCATCTGGTAAAAACCCATTGTAAGTTGAGCTCCCAAGTTTGACAAAGAACTTGTTGGTGGCAACTTCAAGCTGTTTGAAACTGAAACGGATTGGCAGCCCTAATATGACCATGGAGGTCATATCTTCTTCCTCTTTCAGCTGTGCCCGTGAAGCCTTCATCTTCCTCCAAATATTTTTGCCTTTATTTACGATTCCGATAGACTTGAACAAATTCTTTGGAATAATGTCATTCACTGGATTATTATGATGACAATTGTTATGGACCTCAAATCCATTCTTGAGTTCTGTTGAAGAATGGGAATTACCTTGATTCTCATTCTCTCAACACATATCAAGAAGCCGCCCATAGTAGTCTATAGAAGACTCTGTGCTCTCTTGTGATACCAATGCAAACTCAAGTCTGGCCGCCACATCAGCCATCGTAGGGCGCTTATCTGGACGATTATGCAAGCATTTCTCTGCAATTTCGGCAAACACCTTCAGGCAATCTGGCGATATTTGGCCCCTTATCCTATGATCAATGATCTGATCAAGTGTTCCTTCTTTAATGCGTAGTGGAGCACAACAGGCTAGAGCTCGTTGATCCTCGTCGAGGCTGAAATCCAGTGCCGGTCTCCCACACAGCACTGCAAACAATACCACCCCGAAGGCATACACATCAGATTTCCTCGTTAGCCTGTGAGTAAAGAAATAGTCAGGATCCAAATATCCAAACGTGCCTTTGACTTTGGTGCTCACATGAGTGACTGCCTGATTTGCAGGGCCTATTTTGGACAAACCAAAATCGGAAATCTTAGCTTCCCAATTCTCATCCAACAGGATGTTTGAGCACTTCACATCGCGGTGTATCACTCTGTCATGGACACCTGTTCCGGTGTGAAGGTGCTCTAGTCCACGCGCCGCACCAATACATATCTTAAGGCGTTGCTCCCAAGATAGAGGGTTAGAAACAGTAGCACCATTTCTGCCATTTTTATATAAATGATCAGAGAGAGTACCATGGCGCATATACTCGTATACAAGGATCATCTCGTCGTCGTTACTGCAGTAACCGATTAGGGATACGAGATGACTATGTCGAAATTTGGAAAGCATCTCAATTTCAGTCCAAAACTCATGGGCACCTTGCTTAGAATTTGAATTCAACCGCTTCACAGCAACAGTGTTAGTCCCTCCGTCGATGAGGCCTCTGTACACCTTTCCAAATCCACCCTTGCCGAGGACCAGTGCATCATCAAAGTTGTGGGTGGCTGATTGAATCTCACCAATTGAGAACAGACGACACCCGTGTCCCAAGTAAGATGAGTGAATGCTTTTATCGACAAAGTCTTCTTCATGATGCTGCCTCAACTTATACACAAAGATATTTAACAGTGATTACAATTATTACATAAGTGGTAATTGTGTTCTTCGGCCCAAAAGCTTTAATCCGTAGCTTTGATTTTGAAGATGTAGGAGGGGCTAGATTATTATCACAGTAACCAGATCTATAACAAGTGAAATGGTCAAAGGAATAAGGAGTGGGTTTGTTACTGGCTAAAGTAAAAAGATTATGATCATGAAGAAGCAAAGAAATGTGAGAATGGACAATTGAGAAAGGAACATGATTCCTCAGTACCCCATCATTAGTCTTCCACTTTTCAGTAGCAGGAAGGTGAAAAATTCTAAATTCTTCTTTTGAGTTGTCTGGATACCTTAAAAGCTAGTTATTAAACGGGAGGTAGTGGACGTCTTTGATACCCATTGTTACAAATCATGAGAGAGCCATACCTTAAAAGCTAGCTATTAAGGTTGGAGAGCCCAAAGTTTATAAATATCCCACATCAAAGTCCCATACCATCGATGTGAGACACAAGTCCCATACTTTGCAATTAGAATCATAACATACAAACATATATAACCTGATCAGTAGGGCTGAGCAAAAAACGGAAAAACCGAACTGAACCGAATTATTTTAACCAAATTTTTTCGGTTATTCGGTTATATCCTATTTTATTTTCACTTTTCGGATACAGGTTTGGTTTTAGCTTTTTGTTGTTCGATTAAACCGAATAACCGAAATACTTCTTTAAAAATCTCAGATAACCGCCTCTGGAGAGATACGTCATTGTGTTGAGATAAGCCATTGTGTTGAGCTTTGCACCTTCCTTCTCTTTCTCCCGTTTTCTCTCTCCACTAATCACAAATTCACAAGCACTTGTCCTCCACCTGAACCTTAATATCCCCAATTTCAGCCCAGCCTTATCGATGATTAAGTCCAGGATCTCAGCCCTCAACCCTCAGATCGGCGGTGTTGTCCACCAACTCTCAGATCTGCTAAATTATCATCACAATTTGGGCTGCTAAATTAGATAGTTGCAAGTTGCAACAATTTTGGAAAAGTTATAGAAAAGCTTTGCAAATCAGACAGACTTATGTCAGTCTCGATGATGATGATCTCTGTCGTCCCAATCTTCCGTGCAGATATTGTTGTAATCTTCTGATTTTTTTTGTAATGTGTGAGATGCTTTGCATTATTCACTTCTTTTTTCTTGTTGGTTCAAGAGGTGCTGATTCTGAAGGGTTCAATTGTGCAAGAAACACGTTCCTCGATGAGGGGTTTATTATTGCAATAATATTAAGATGATGCTGATAATTGTGTTGCTTGGCGTCTTAGGCATTGAGATGATGAAGTAAATTAACAAGTTTGCTTCAGGTGTCTGTTTTGGTTGAGAAATTCAACAAGTCATTTTTAGTTCGAACGTAAACCTGTGATCAGAACCCGAAAACAAATACCCCATACTCGTCTTGTTTACCCTATTCTTCCATTTTTCCCAAATTAAATTTCTTCAATTTCTTTTATATTACTTTTACACAGTTGAGATCGCGAGAGGTACAACGCGGCTCATATAGCCAGCGTACAACGTTCCCTTTTAAACAATGAAAATTTCAATCTTGTCCCCAAAACTAATACAGCAACCCCCAAACTAAAATCTCTAACTCTTGAGGATGTATTCAATTAAGACTTATATTAAAAATGAGCCCTAACCCCTATATTGAAAACCGAAAAGTTTGGTTAAGAGGGATGAAGCTAGGAATAAAATGATTCAATTTTATAAAATAAAAAAATTATGTTTGGTCGTTATATGAATTTTATTCTTTGGGAAAAGGAACGGAATAAGAGGTTGTTTGATAAAATTGAATGAAATAGTTTTGAATGATTAAGTAATTTGAATGAGTTAAATGAAGCAGAATTCTGAATACCGAATGAAAAAAGTTATTTGATAATTGACATGTCTAAAACATCTGAATAAGAGATTTTTATTATTTTACCCCTTCAAAAAAATTCAAAATTATTGTCAATTTATTTAATATTACTTAATATTGTAAATAAAAAATTAAATATAAAATACTTCATTTAGCAGTCATTCAACCAAAAAAAATTACACTTGGTCATTCAACCAAAAAATCTGACCGATTCAATCATTCAGACGATTTTTATTCAAAACAAACACACTAAATGATTAACTGATTCTGTCATTCAGCTCTAAACAAACACCTCATAACTCATTTGAGCTAGAATAAAATGAATTATTTTATTCTCCATTCCATTCTCTCATCTATTCTATTTATTCACTCATTTCATTACTTCAATCTAAAGTAGTATATTATACTATTAAGACCCCCCAAACTCTAAAAATGAAAACTTAAACCCTATGATTAAAATCTCAAACTCTATATGTAACACTCAGTTTAAAACTAAAATCATGATCGTAACTTATTATTTTACAACATTTTTTTTTATAAAATTTATTTAGTTAATTAATTATAAAATAGAGTATGACTTAAACATTACGTTATGGCTTCTAGGTTTCACTCAACTTTGAACTAATTAAAAATCTATATATAAATACGAAGGATTGATTATAAAAACTAAATATTAAATTTTGAAACTATATAAAAACCTAATATTAAATTAAAAATAACAAAAGAATTGCATTAGTAGCACTAAATATGTGATATGTAGTTCATTTTAGCCAAAATTTATAGTCATTCTAATAATAGTAGTAAGTCAATTTGAAATTATATATATATATATATATATATATATATATATATATATATATATATATATATATATATATATATATATATATTATACTCACTATATCAAATAAATTAAAATTTAAAAATAATTTTATTTAAAAAACAACTCAGGCACTTGGCTAGTCTCTTAAAATAATGATACATACAAACTTGGAGGTATGGCTGAGTGGCTTAAGACAGTGTGTCTAAAAACACATACTCCATTTTTTCACATATATATACGGTCCAAACTCTTATCTAACATACCTTCCTCATCTCCTTTTAGCGACCAGATAGGCCATTACGATTCGGTCAAATCATATATATAAAAATCGTCGTCTTAGGGACGAATAGAACATATAGTGACGGACCAATTTGTCTTCCGATCCGTCGCTAAAAGGGGTGAACAATGTATGTTAGATAAGTGGTGACTCCATGAAACTTAAAATCCTAATAATATATATATATATATATATATATATATATATATATATATAGTTTTAAAAATAATTATGTATATATATAATTAGATCGGGGCGAGAGTATATTTTATGCCCAACACTAACCTTACAAAATATAAATTTGGATCACATTAGGGTCAGAATACGTCCGGGATCAGGGAAAGTTGTCGAACCTAATAAAATTGTTGATAGATTTTCTTTGGTCTATACCGAATTAGAAAAAGATATCTCTAAGTTTATGTCACCACTATTATAATTCTAGGTTTAGTTATTACTTTAGTTACAAACAAGACCAAAATTTTGTTTTTAATTACTAAATCTTTTTTTCTTCCATTCTTAATATTTCAATTCAGTAATTTTCTAATTTTCCGTTCACATTATTACCAGCAAAGCTTATGTGTCACAGTTGACAAAAAGACGTGGGCCATATTAATGAAATGGCATGTGGACCCCAATATTTGGATAAAAATTATAAATTTTGACCACCATCAACTCTCAGACGTGTAATAAGAAAATTCAGGAAAAGATTGGAAAAAACAAGCTCTCACTCAAAATAACTAGTCTCCATCAAAAGTGTAGAAGTACAGAAAATTAAGTCCCAAGTCCCAACTAACGAAAAGGAACTACTACTTTATGGGCCGTCAGTATCTGAGAGGACGGTGTTAACGTATCATCAAGCCTTGCACCCCCTGTGCGTCATCTTCTGCTACCTTGTTAGCTTGAATGGTGCTGATAACATTTGCAATGTTTCCCTGAAAGCAAATTGGTGAGAAATTCAAATTAACTAGAATTAAGCAGCAATATATTTGATGCAACAAACATAATCTCAATACATGTTACTAAGTGAATACATTAATCTATCATCACTAACAGTGATATCAGATAACAGCACATCCATCCATATGAAAGATGCCAGCAATTGCAGAACCAAAAGCTTGAAGTGTACACTCAGGTCCTTTTCTTTCAAAAGGCACCCCTACCGAAAGGGGACTGCTGGACTTCCATCATCATAATTATTGTTAGTGGCACTACTACAAAAGCTATTACTATCACTTTTACTACCAAGTGTGTGAACTAGTTTGCACACTCTGAAATCCAGAGGATTGCTTCTTTAGTTTGAAAAGTTACCGTTTTGTTTCATTTCTTTTTAAAAATATTAAGTTTTTCACACATATATCATCAGGTGTCAAATTATTGACAATGTTCAAATATAACCGTCTAAAACACATAATATAATTTATTTTTTAGGAGTGCATACCTTTTTCTTCTTTTATTTTTTTAACTTTTGTTAGTTTTATTTGTTACTCCCTCCGTCCTAAGATAAAAGTCATGTTTGACTTTTTGTGCATATTAAGAAAGATGATCAAATGACAAAATTGTCCATATTTAAATTTTCATCTACTTGCATAGTTTTCTGCACATGACTAGTGATACTCCATAAATATGTATAGAGAATAGAAATATGAAAATTAATACCAAGGGTATTATAAGTAAATTATTGTAAAAAATATTTAAGGTAAGTAGACATTTAACTTGGGACTACCTAAAATAGTAATAAGAACTTTTATCCTGGGACGGAGGGACTAATATAAAGTATTTTATCCCATGTTGCCAAGTGCCAATTTAGTAGAAGTATTCAAACCATACCACTCCACTACTGACCAAGTGTTCCTCTACTATGATAAGAAAAAATTGTTAACATTATTACTAGTTTTATTGGTAACTAGGCCCAGATTATGCACACATAATAACAGAGAAATGAGGCAAAAAGCAGAGTCGTAAAGTGACAAATTAGAGTAGAGATTATTTACCCTCCAAGTTGCCAGCTTTGTCCGGAGGGACTGCCACTGATGCAACCCAAACATTCGCTCGGTGCAGCGACTACACAAACATGGTATAATAAAACTAGTCAACAACGGACTCAAGCAAATTGCAAACACATCACAAGGTGTCCGCAGAAGAGCGACGGAGAGATATTGAGAAAGAGAGTTGTAACGCACCTCACAATGATGACTTGATTCATCTGATCAATCTTACAATCCAATAGTTTGGCCGTAATTGCCTTAACAACCCATACTTCAACCTCGTCGTCACTGATCTGTAAAAAACAAAGCACAATTAGAATTTACAAGATAATCCAAAAGCTGCCTATAGGGGAAATGAAAAGATGAACCAGACTACCTGCAGAGTGTCTTTGATTAGATCATAATGAATGTGGCCAAATTCACTAGCACCAAGATCGACCAATGACAACAATCTCATCTTTGCTACACAGTCTTCATGAACAAGACCTACACCATTCCAGAAGGAATGAGCAACAAATCAAATAAGCAGTAATGACGTGAATTTCTACTAACAAAACAACCTAAAACCTAATGGCACAAGGAGTAGTTACCATAGCTCTTCAGCAAAGAAGAATTTGCTGAATGAAATTCCAAGTAAGCATCCAGCTTCTGAGTCAGAAAGATCTTCAGAAGCTGATATACCAACTCATATTTAGCATCTTTCTCCAATTGCGACACCGCAGGCATATCAAGCAAATCGCACTGTTACACACAGAAGGATTATTAAAT
Organism: Panax ginseng; assembly: GCA_020205605.1. Classification (NCBI taxonomy): domain Eukaryota; kingdom Viridiplantae; phylum Streptophyta; class Magnoliopsida; order Apiales; family Araliaceae; genus Panax; species Panax ginseng. The sequence continues at coordinate 16,501,936 of CM035148.1, forward strand.
TCATCACCGATAAACCAGAGCATAATCTAGCTTGAGAGGATATTAAATAAATAATCTGAAAGGAATCTGCTAGAGAACACTCTAGAACCATGGTTCAAAAATAAATAAGCTTTACGTATATATAATATATTTCCTTTACAAAAGGGCAAAGTGGAAAGGCAGCGTGTACTAACCCGAAATTCTGTTAATAATTAAATATTAATTTGATTTTACGTAAAAATATAATTGAATTGGAAAAAGGTAATTTATTATTTTTTTATTTCGTTTGTAAAGTTAAATTCTTTTAGTAAATAATTAAATAATTGATTTTATAAAAATTAAAGAGTCCGTCAGAGTTTTGGTAGCTCCTATTGTTTCCTTCTTATATTTAAAGAGTGAAGATGAAACCTAATCCTACTCTAATTTGGTTAGTAAAATTCTCATGTGCACTACAGTCCATTAAAAAATCATAAACAATTCATTTGATATCGATATTGAGTGAATCCAAAGCTTGTTTCTTTAGTTTTTGGTCCTCTACAATTATGAAGAGAAAGAAAAGTTATTTGACGTCATCCCTTAAATATGTGAAAACCGCAGCCTATCTTGATTTTTGTCACTATTTTTATCCCTAGTTTTGAAAATTCATAACTCAGTCATATTAACTCATAATCGAGTGATTCTTGAACTTATTTCATGTATCGTTTCAAGACCTACAATTTCCGTGAAGACATATTTTGAAGATTCTAAAAATCCGAAAGTCAGATTCTTTACTGCTGCATATTGAAGAAAGAAGAACAAAGAAGGTAAATATTATTTTATATTTTGTATTTAAGTTTAGTTATGAGGGTTTTTAAATTAGAGATGATTTTTAATCAAAATAGAGACAAGGAATTAGAAGTCATGATAATCGAAAAGATGTGATAAATATATAAAGAAATATAATTTGATTGAATGTAAACGTTAAAATTTAAAAATCAGTTTCTATATTTTAATGTCTATTGCGTGGGTTATATCTCCTAATCCGGCCGTTGGATCGTTCTAGATTTCGGATATGTTATACTTATATAAGTTGAGAATATTTTAACCAAGTTTGAACCGTTAAAAGGTTAATGTATGATTTGTTATGAATGTTAGGATGTAGCTGGTCTAGAATTTTTTTAGTAAAATTTTCACCAAGTTTTAATACTTAAAAATGTATAACTTAAAGATTTTAAATCAAATTTGGGTCATTCTTGAGACTAAATTGGAGTGTTAGAAAGTTTAATTTCTGTTAAAATTAATTAAATTGAAAAATTATTATAAAATCAGAGAGATATGAGCGATACAATGGACAGAGGTCTAAAAAATAAATTGTCATATTAGGGTTTTAAAATTTCTTAAGTTTTGTTATTGACTTTCAAGTTTTGGAGTATTAATAATGATCTAAGGTAATAATTAAAGACGCCTTGAATGGATTACGTATTATGAATTTTTTAGTTTTGATTATATTTAATTCGAGGTGAATATGTTTAGGTGATGAATAACATTTCGTATTTGATATCATTGATATTTGAGGGTAAAATTTTGTGGATGCTGCTATAAGTGGAATTGATCATGAGGTATGGATTTTATACTCCACTCCTTTGATTATTATTGTATTCTAGGTATCTCGTGATATATCGTTTTTTCGTATATATTTTTTGGCAATCTTGAAAAGAACGATCTTTGATATATTGACTTTATTCTGTAATTTAAACTTTTTTCTTTTTATTATAAGTTGAACATAGTCCATATTTCTTAAACGATACTATCATTATTAGACCTGACAAAATTGGCCTAGGCCCACGGGCCGAGCTGACCTGTAAAAATTTGGCTTTGGGCTTAACTTTTTTAGCCCATAAAAACTTGGGCTATTTTGGCTGACCACTTGCATTGGTGGCTCACCAGTTCATGGGCTTTTTAAAATAAAATAAAATAATGTTCTCCTTGAGAATTGAACTCTAGACCTCCCACACTCCTTAAACAAATGTTCAAATCAACTAAGCTACAAGACTTTTTTATTATAAGGTCACTTACCTGTTTAGAGTATGGGAATGGGATTGAACCCTTAATTCCATTTTTAATAATAATAATAATAATATATTTATTCATTTTTGTCATTTTCAGATAATCCCTATTTGACTAATTTTTAAAATTTATGAGATTTATCAAAGATTGCATTAAATTTAATTTTCCCCCTAACTTGATAACTTTTAAATATATATATCGAGTCAAGTCTTGCTAAAAGTAATCTTTTACTCCTATGTTTTAAATTATAAGAAAAATTAAAAAATTAAGAAAAGAAAAGTATTTATCTCCATTAACCGTAAATTATTACAATTCAATATAGATAGATTATCTACAAAGAATTACATATATATATATTTTTTATGTAGAGGCATCTCTAGAAATAATAAGTCTAGATAAATGAGTATTTTTCAGCCTATCAACGAGTGTGGTTACAAAATATAAATATAAAACGAATGGTTACAAAATATAAATCTTTTAGTGTATGATAAATCTTTTACTGTAGTGATCAACGAATGGTTACAAAATATAAATATAAAATAATGAGGTTGATTATCATTAGCTCCACTTATGTATGATAGATCATCAGTTAATTACCATTTAGCTACATCATTTTATAAGTCATTTTTTTGTCATCCTAACAATACTTGTTTATCCAGTTTAAACTTTCTCTAAACAAAAAGTTTAATTTGGTAATATTAAATTGTAATATTATTGTACTTTATAATAAAAAAAGTCTTGTAGCTTAGTTGGTTGAGCATTTATTTAAGGTGTGGGGAGGTTTAGAGTTCGATTCTCAAAAAGAGCATTGTTTTGTTATAAAAAAACATGGTCGGCCGCCTACCAAACCCGACCCACGAGCCTCATATTTTTGAATTTAAAAAACTAGACCATTTTGGTTCCCACTACCGTCCCGGCTTTGTTTAATTTGGGCACTTTGTTTGCCAAGTCTAATCATTATATTGATTTCTTTGTATTGCTAATTGTTTAGAATTTGGGCACTCGCTAAATTGTTTCGTTTCTAATCAAATTCTTATTTTGCTTTGGTTTGGTCTAGATGATCTGAACTTCACATTTTGTAATTTTTTGAATTTGTTCTTCACGCATTGAATTTTTTTGATCTTTGTACAGTGGAACGTTTTGTTACATTACTTTGGAAGTATCTTGTCTATGGTTCAACATAAGGCTGTTCAAAATTTTTGGTAAATTACCGAACCGGACCGGTTCGGCCCGATCGGTACGGTATAATTTAAACCAGGTTCGATACCGGTAAATACCTATTCAATTGGTTTACATGTACCAGTAATACCGATTTAGTTTACATGTGTAGTATTATGTAGGCAAGCGAAAGTTAATATAGAGTTCCGTTCTTTCTAATTCTCCCTCGCTCGATGGTCTTATCTTCTTTGCAATTCAAATTGCTTCTCCTACTCGTCATCTCTTCCCTCTATGTAGCCTAATTAATTTTTTGCACGTTTATATTTATAGACCCAAATAAACTTTTATCCATTAGCTTGAGAGGTATGTCAAACTTTCAAATATTGATGATGTTTTTGGTTTCGTTGATGTTGACCAACAAATTGCTTACCTTTTGAAAGAAATTAAATTGATTGGTAGCCTTTAAAATGTTGCCCATGCTCTGTTTGCATGAGTGCATATTCCCTTCTTTGGATCAAATTTGGGTCGCTTGTGTACACAGAAAGTAGATTATGATATATGGGTCAAATTCATGCACATATGGTTGTTTCTGGTGTTGAATTATGTGAATTTCTTGGTAGCCATCTACTAGAGTTGTAATGTAAGTTAGGTTGTATTGATTGTGCAAGTAAACTGTTTGACAAAATGCCAGAAAGAAATGTTTTTAGTTGGACCTCAATTTCTTGCTATGTTTTGTTAGTTGCTTACATACAACCGGTACAATAATAGGCAAAAACCGGTATCGAACCGGCTAACCGATTTGGGATACCGGTCTAACCAGTATAGGTACGTAAATTCGAGTACTTTCGGTAATCGGTTCGGTACGGTTCGGGCCGATTTTTTACCGATGCACAGTCCTAGTTCAACATGTATGTTTAGAATCATTTTGTTGGTATTATGTCGCATGTATTGTAACATCATATCTTTGTAGAATAAGCGATATGGTATACTGAGCTATAACCACTAGTGGGAGTACCACATGTATGCTCTCTTAGCACCGAGGCATGACACTTTTCATAGCGATGTAATCAGTTCACGACGTATTTTTTTGTATGTTGCTATGGGCATGAGCTTTAGCCATTTGATATGTTTGTTCAAAATGTGTATGGGTTGACCCTATTTTTTGTTTTGTTTTGCAAATTAGTGATGTTTGTGCTAGACATACCTTTCGATTTGCATGCATTTGGATTCGCGGTCCGATAAGTGATTTGCTTACGTGGCATTATTTTGATTTGTTAGTGTGGCAAGGTTTTGTTTTGTTGAGCTCGGTATGAAATAACCACTTAGTCACTTTGAGAGTAAAATGTAAATGTGGCAACTGAACTATAGGTGTTTTTGGGTATTGAGCACCTTTCTTTTGATTAACGCAAATCAAGCCCCTTTCTATTCAAAAATTTGGATATTGAGCCCTCATGTGCCACATGTGTATTGACTTGCCTACATGACACCGCTGACGTTTATTTTGCCAAATTAATTTCCAAAAACACGGTTCTTACCAAGGGTAGAACTCAAAACCTCAAGTTTGAAATTTTAGCTATGAGACCACTTGAGCACTACAAGCCTAACTATTAAATTATCCCAATGATTAAGTTTTGTATTAAATAAATTCATTTAGCCCAACAAAATATTAAAAGACACAATAATAAATTCAAACCTCATAATTAGCGAGCGGACATTAAAATATTAAGTAATTAAACTCTCAATTTTTTCAATTCGGTTCAATTAAAATATTACGTCATAAATTTGATGATATGAATTGTACGTGTGACATTTTAATGCTTATCTATTAAAATTAAGTCGTCATTTTTCATTTTTCTATTTTCTTTTGTCAGTATATGGAAGTAAATGGGCAAAATAATAATACAACAGTAAATTAGTAATTAAACAAAAATGTTAACAGAACAATTTTTTTTTAAAAAAAACAATTGAACAAAATCAAGCCTACCCCTCTCTCTCTCCTAATCTTCCTTCCCGTCCCCTGGACCTTTCCCCCTTCATGGCTCTTTCGGTCGGCCCCTGCCATTTCTCGATCCGTCGTCCCCCCGTTATCTCGTCTTTCCTTCTTTTCTGCAGTTTCTCTTCCCTCCTTTCCGATAGATTTAATTGGATTTGCGATTTACTTTTTTGTTTGATTTGGGATTGTTCCGATTTCGTCTGATTTGATGTTTAACCCCTTTTTATTATCTTAATGTTGTTATCTGATTGAGGGTGTTTATTTCTTTTTCGTCGGAGCATCTGGTAGCTCTCGTTAGAATATGGATTCTATAGGTTATGTTTCCTTTGTTCATTTCAGCATGTTACTGTTTTGTTGTTCAAAGGTGTTGGCATGGCCAGACTCGATTTGATCGGCAATCAAAGGTGCCTTCCGATGATTTGCAGATCTGTTTTGCCGTGATTGTGTGGGATGTTTTGGCCGTCTACAGGGGGATTTTTATAGAGGGAGGGTAATGTTTGATTTTCGAAGGTTGATGGTAATGGTAATGGTAATGGTAATGGTAATGGTAATGGTAATGGTAATGGAAATGGAAATGGAGTTTAGTGGCTTGAGATGATGAGAGTGAATCATTGTAGATCTTGTCTAATTGGGAAAAAAAATAATTTAATTTTGTTTCGATGCCCGAGTTCGGCTCCAACTACGACGGCTAACTAATGGCAATGGTTATATCGTAGTCTCAATTTGTAATTTTTACTCTGAATTTAGCAAACCCTAGATTTTAACAATCTGAAAAGAAAAGGTTGAAATACAGAAGACAAACGATCGGTACATAATAAATATGTAGTTTAAACATAATAATTAGTTTTCAAAATTTAAAATAAGAATTAATTTTCAAATTTTACAAAAATTAGAATTATTATTGTTATTGTTATTATTATTATTATTGTTACTAGTAGTATTATTATTATAATCAATGGATTGATTTAGTACAAATCTTATTTTTGGGATAATCTAACGGTTAGACATATGGTGCTTGGGTGGTCTTTTAACCAAAATTTTAAATTGGAGGTTTGGGTTCAATTATTTGGAGGAACATATTTTTGGAAAATAATTTTGAAAAAGTACACGTCAACGGTACCACGTAAGTAGATCAACGCACATGTGGTACATGTGGGCTCAATGTCCAAATTTTTGAAGACAAAGAGACTTGATTTGCGTTGACCTAAAGAAAGGGGCTCAATACCCAAAAACACCTAAAGTTCAGTGGCCACATTTGCATTTTATCCGTCACTTTGATTCAGCCTTCTATTTGTTTTGTTAATTTTGTTAATTCGGATATATTCTATTTAGACTTTGGAGATTATATTACCGTTGGTATTTATGCTCGAGGGCTTGTTCAGTATTTTGTCAGTTGATTCTGTATTTCAGTTGTGTATCTTTTGTTTATCTTTATCAGTACAGGGCATTTAGCTTATGTTGTGTTTTTCTTCCGACACGTTTGCAGGGGTGATTCAGAATTGTGTGAAGAGAAAACTTGCCTTAGACCACCTAGTTGATTTAAATTTTAAGTATTGATTAATTTTGATTATTCAGTCAACTTTTGGAAAATTCTTATTAATTCGACTTTTATGGATTATCAACTATTAAATATTTATTAGTGTTTTGTTAATTATTTTGACTTTCCTTTCCTGTTCGGAAAGGGGGTGTTGCATAGCGGCTTTGGGTTTGGTAGGAGGGTGCACATCAAGGTTTGCTTTTTAAACAATGGCCTTAATATAGAAGAAATCTAAGATAGGTAAATTCCAAAAATAAGCAAATAAGTTCAAATACCAACTATTGCAAGTTTTCATATAGTTTACCTAAAAGCAACGCTAAATAAGCTCAAGGAAAATAATAGTGCTAATGAAAGTAATTTCAATTTTTTTTAAAATTGTGTTGTCGCAATCACATTGATTATAAAATGCTCAAATTGTTTTGTTAACTTTGGCATTAGATGCAAATGATATATTAATAAACAACAACCGCATCATTAGTTGTTCCTATTTAATATATGTTGTTAGTTGCTACCTACAAAAATTATACAGTTGATCTCTCAATGCAGCAAAAATGATGATACCTGGAACATGTCTGGTGTTTTCACAAATTCAATAATAGTTCGCACAGCTTCTTCCTTAGCTTCACCCATTGTGTGTGCATCCTCATCAGAAAAGGTCGCTAGATATTTGGTCAGAAATTTGAAAGAATCCTTAGCTGAGCTGAAATTCCAATGAAAACGGCAAAAAATATATTACTATAATCAAAGAGATATAAATATAAACATGATGAAAACATAGAATATAATAAAAACTTTTGACAGAGACATCTCGGGCTGATATACCTTTTGCTTTCCTTCAAAATATTAGAGATGGTGAGAAAGAGTTCCCTCTGATCCTGGACCCCAAGATTCCATTCCTTCAGAAAACTATCCATCTTCTTGAAAGAGGGAACAATATGTTCAATGACCTTTCCATTGACAGCCAAATTAAGGGCCTTCATATAAACAAAGAATCGGCTGTATGGGTTCTCCAGTAAGTTGTACAGATTGAACATGCTGGAAGAGAAAGGCCAAATAGAGAAAAAGATATATGAGACAAGGCCACAAAATTCCATGAGCTTAAACAATCATTACCAAACCAGTTACATTTTCAGTCGCAGTGCAGGCTTATCAATTGGTTGTTGGGTGACTTTTGTGGATATAAGCTTTGCCATCTCAAGTGCTTCATCAAGACTGTCAGATTTCTTAACAAGATTGCAAATGACAGTGAAAATGCATTCAAGATCTGCAGTAGAAGTCAACAGATTACAGATAGCTTATCATGTAAGTATAATCGAAACTATTGGAGAAACAACATGTGAAGAGCAATATATAACTTTTATAGCTTTAAAAACTGGTCTTCCATCAAACATGGCATGAACAATATAAAATTAATTATATTGAAGCAGACAATCAATTTAAATTATAAGTAATGTGACTCATAATCATACATGTATGATTAAGTAGTGTAAAATAACCTTTTTCAGACGCTTTAGAAAATATCAAATCGGCTGAAGTAAGCATTAGGGAGGCCAAATCCAACCATCTGCTTGCTATCATGCATTGCTGCGCCTCCAAGCCCAGCCTACTTACTTGTGGTTCAGCTACCTAACAATCAAGTCTAAATTTAGAATGTATACATAAATGCGTAACGGGAAAAGTCCATCAAAGCCGGCGAGTTAAAATCTAATCGCACGCAATTGAAACGGTATGAACTTCACAATCATAAATCTAACAAGGACATAACACAAATTTCAAAACCATATTTAATCCCAAAAATAAATTACAATTGATTCATAATACTTACAATAGGGGAAGAAGAATAAAAACAGTTGCTGATTCATACCTCGGGACCAGCATCGGCCCAGGAAATTTCAGCAGTGAACCTGACAACGAAGAGAGCGGGATCTTCCTCGGATGTTGGCACAACTGTAGTCATCTTTGCCTAATGCAAATTCTCTGCGACGATAAACCTGTCGCGCAGCAGAGTGAGCTTTCGAGAGTTAAGAGGAAAAAAACCCTAATTTGGGGATATACTACAAACCAATGTTTTCACTTTTCAGAGCCGACCGGTCATCCGATCCAAAAAAATTTAGGTGAATTACTCGTACAATTAGTAGTCGGACAGTTATTGAACGAGTGATGTCATTCGTATGTAATAAATAATTAAATATATTATATATAATATTTAGTAAATATGTAAAATTAATCAATTTATCTAAAAAAATCTATGTGTACAATGTTTATTTTATACAATTCAAATAAATATTAAATCTATATAAAAATAAATATATTAAATCATTATCATAACTCAAAACTCATATGTGATAAAATCAAACACAAATAATAAAATCTCTAAGATACATTCAGTCAAATTCGATAAAAAAAAATTACATCTATCTGTACAATATTTACTTTATACAATTCAAAAAAATATTAAATCTATATGAGAAAAAAAATATTAAATCATGATCATAACTCAAAACTCAATCAATGATACATTCAATCAAATTCAAAGGCTTAAATTAGCCACACAAAAAGGTTACCGTGTCACTGGGTCGACGGTCTAACCATTGGGTCACTGGGTTTGACCAGGTTTTGACCAAAAACGACTTTTTTTGTTAAAATCGAATCGGAGTGTTAACCAATTCTGATTTTACCCGTCGAACCAACGATCTAGTCTGAATTTAATTACCATGCTACAAAGAAGACCTAAAGGCAAAGCTACTAAAGTTTAATTGTTACCTCCGCTTTACTAGTCCGTTATAAGACGCGGAACACCCTAGCCAATTATTTTATTTTTTTCTCACAAATAACACATGTGATGGTTCGAATGGGGTTTTCGATTAAATGGATTAATTGGATGTTAATGTGTATTCGGTCGGTGACTTATTCGATTGTTCATGGGGGCTTTGAAACTGAAAAATTCACTCCTTCTCGAGGGTTAAGGCAAGGTTGCCCCCTCTCCCCCTATCTATTTGTAAGACCCCAACTTTTATAAATAAAGATGAATTTTCTATAAATATTATTTTTGAATATTATGGAGTAAATTTGATATAATGTTATAGTGTGGGTAATATTTATAAATTTTGCAAAGTACGCAAGTTGTTATAAAATATTCGTTTGGTGGGGAATATTCTTTTTGTCGGGGAATATTAAATGCGGCAAAGGCACAATCATTAGTGGACCCCACAACGGAATTATTGTCGATTGAAGAATCGACAAAAATACTTTATGAAAATAACTTGGCGGAAGTGTTACTGTTAAAACTGTTGAACTACCCGGTAGTAAAAGTAATGATGTCTGGCGTGGTTGCGTAGTAAGAGCACTACGGTATTGATTATTGATCTTACGTGAGAAGTCACTTTCGGTATACTCAATTATTCTTCTGATAATTCTTTGCGTCATATCTCTTATATTATTGATTCAATTATTGTCACAAAGATCATCTCAGATAATATGTTATATTATTAAATCAATAATTGAGACGACAAGTTATAAATGATTAATAATTGTTGAAAGATTAAATATGTGTTGATTAAAAATAAAATGATTTGTGGTAATATTTATTCAATCCTTGATGTATATAAAGAGTCTATTATGAGGCGTTTGTGGTAAGTTTGGTTATTTTATGGGGGTCCCATATGTCATCTAAGAGTCTCTTCGTCAATAGTAATTATCTTCGTCGATAGTAATTACCTTCGTTAATAGTAATTACCTTCGTCGATAGTAATTACCTTTACAGACGTCAAACCACTTGCCGCTTTTATATTACAAAGCGCCGAACGAATTGTTGTTTTCACATTACAGCGTCGAACCACTTGGTGTTTCACATTCTGGCGTCGAACCACTTTTCTTTTCACATCACCAAATCGAGCCACTTGCCTTTTTCACATTTCAAGTCTTAGCTAGAAATCTTCATAAATAGAGGCTAGTGCTTCATTATTTTTCACGAATTCATTCAAGCTATAGAGATAAAAGTATGTAGAGAATAGAGAGAAAGAAGAAGAGTATTCTTATTCTTACACTCTTCGCATATTCAATCTCCTACTAATGTAAGGGTGTTATTCTTTCTTATTCATGAAGAGAATCGTTGTTATTCCATTGCTTATTATTACATTGGAATAACTTTGTATATCGCTGGTTTACCTATACTTGGTGACATTCTTCTATTATTCTGTTGGAATGTAACGACCCCAAAATCGGGACCATTTCCCTTCCCAATCTTGTGCGTTAATACTACCTTGTTATAGCTTTAAAACATTATTTAATGTTAAAATAGCTAAAATGCAGAATAGATTTTAATTTTCTTCTTTATTTTCATTCATTCATTCCCTGAATCGCAACCTGTATAATTCTTCATTACACTAGAATTATATTTATTCTCATTTTAGAATAAACATTCTTTATCTATTCAACATTTATAACTATACATAACTGCCCATTTACATTTAGCAACTATCAATCATAGCTTTATACCATTTCTAATTCAAAAGAAATGTATTCATTTCGTCCATCATTCATCTTTCATCATCCGCAAAACAAATAATATTGCATAACGTCATTAACCTGTAAAAAGTTTGTGTTTGCAAGATTAAGCTCGACAGCCCAGCAAATTTAACAGTCTATCATGTTTCACATAGCACACAATTTCATATGCACTACATTTCCTTTAATATGCATATCCGCATGCAACATATATTCTTTACTATGCATATCCTACATGCATCAATAATTCCTTACAAAGCATACATTCATGCATTATACATTTCTAATTTATCGAGTTACATCATACAACATGTGTTTTCACAAATCACATATAAATTGAGTTCCATAACCCAATTAACTTAGTCATATTTTGACTTTAACAATTCATAGAGCATGATATGTAATTTAGCACATAACCACATTCCATCCACAAACATAACAGAACTGAAAAACTTGCCTTAATTGAGGATTACCGCTATAGTTCACTTTAACTTCTTCTCACGAATCCTACACAATCGTGTTCACATACACGCATATTAGATAACCAATTATGTCACATGACTTGCACATATTAAATAATCATATAAGTCATGATCATTAGTTACCATAACCTATAATCTTTTATTCTTGTCTTATAACTATTCTCGGTTTCTTTAGAAACTTTATTTGTTTAAACCTTTTTATACATAATAAGGTTCTCACATGACTTTAGTGTATAAATACTTTACATCCTAAAACATAAACCACTTATATTCTATTTTTAAGAATATTCCTCTCTTTTATAGTAAATTCGTAACCATATGGTTTATGAATAGTTTTTACTGCACAAACATGGCTTACTACATCATTTCTTTAATTTCGATAATTTTCATACCTTTTCGATAGTTCATGTGTTAAATCACGTTATCGCCACATACGCGAATGCTGCACTTTATATGTAGCTTAGCTTCGCATTATTCCCGCGAATAACTTACATTTTCGCTTCGTTTGTACTTTAAATTCATACATATAACATTATGTAATTTTGTGTTCAAAATCTCCGTTTCGAACTTCAGACACTTTCGTTTTAACACTTTTATGTCCAATATAATTTTAAACGGGTTCGTGCATTTCATTTAGCTCTATACCCGTTTTGCATATTATTTCTCGGCTTACGTTTGCGTAAACATGTAAACTTATGTTTACATTACATGTTTATTGTTTTCCTTACGCTCAAAATGAGTTTTCATGACATAAAGTTGTTATATTATATTTTTACTTCCATTTTGGTGTCTTGCTACATACCAAATCATTAAAGCCAACCAAGAATCGCATCATCGAATCAATCGCCAAACAAAGACAACGTTCTTAGCGATTGGGCTCTCGCGTAGCCTCTAGGTGGCTTAGCCAGCTCTCGGCGTTGCTGGCGATTCCACTTTGACTTTGACATTTCGTTTAAATGATGCTATATCTTTTAAACCACTCATTCATATGTTTGAATTTTGGATATGTTAGGTAGTATATCCATCTAATTATAAACATTATAATCCAAGCATTACAAGAAAACCAAATTGCCAGAACCACAAGCCAAAACCAATTTGGGTGAATTGCATATAGACAAATACGCCGGGATTTGCGTCGCGTCTTGTATTGGTGCAGTAACATGACCAAATTGAGTTCTTTGCCCCAATAACGAAATGCCTAGTTTATGATTTTTAACTTTTAAGCTCGTAGTTCAATTGCAACCACTTTTGATATATTGAAAACACCCTAGTAGACTATTTTTTAAAAATATAAGCCACCCATTTTAAACTTTAAATAGTCCAAACAAAACTCCAAAATGCTCATTCAATGCTTTTTAATTGTTTTCCACTTGACCTGTTGCTATGTTAAAACAGTCATAACTTCTTCGTTTCAAAACATTTTTGAGCGATTCTTGAACCCACTGAGCTAAACTTCCGGGACTACAACTTTTATTCTTTGACCATTTTCAAATTCTAAACACAAATTCCGTAAAATTCATCCAAGGGCTCTTGAATCTGCTTTTCCGAATTTTGGCGATTCGACGCGACTACTTTGAACTATCATAACTCCTTGCTCAAGTCGGAATCATTCCGTTCAAAATCTATGGAAAGCTTATTCATACTACACATCCCCAAAAGCCCGAATTTTCTGAAAGTCTAGAGTAGTCCCGAATTTTTTCAAGGTCAATGACCAAATTAGTTTTCAATTTCTAATATATTTTACTAAACCACCGACTATAAAATTCGCTTTTAACTTCTTCTTGGTTCATACCAATTAACACGAAACGTGTTCCTACCTCTAGACTTTATTACAAGGTAAAAATTACATTAGAGTTTCATTCTTACCAACATTTTTACTACGGTATAAAAATGCAGGATGGGTACTCAAACATCACAGATTTTGGTTTCACCCAATTTGATAGAAAATCTATAAAACTCATTTTAAACTTGATTTAATACACTTAAACAACTTTAGTTATCTTATAACTCATGTAAATATACTATCTTGGCCCTAACATTAGCTTGAATTCTCATGATTTAGCATAATAGTCTCTTTTCGAACCATTTTATCGAACATGTAATATGCATAGCATGTAAAAGTCGATTTTTCATGGATTTTAAACATGTAATCATGCCATCTCCTTTCAAAATTCTTCTTATATCCTCGACTCCATTTGATTCCACCATCCAAATAACATCTCACAACCAAACATGGCAATAATAACGAACAATTACTAAATTTCCATGAATTTACTAAGGAAGCTTACATACCTTTACAAACACTATTTCTAACTTGGTGATGAACAAGTGTAATCCTTCCTATGAAGAATTGCTTTCTACTTCCCAATCGATTTATTTGTTAGTTCCCATCTCTTCTTGTATGCTTGGCGATTTCAATAGAAATTGGAGAAGTTGGGAATTAGGTTGTTTTTTTTTCAAATAAAAGGGATCATGGGATGGAGAAGAATGTAGGAGTAATAAGAATCTTCCGCTTTGATCATACAAGAGTTTTATGTTTCATGCTTTGTTTGTTGCTTAGTGTTCCGCTTCTTACGCTTCACAAATAAACACCTCAATGCTGAAGCTTAGTGTTATTATTTCTAATATATTGACAAACTCCAAAACAACCCAAAATAACTCACTCCTAATCTCAACTTCACACACATTATATATGTAACTTATATATACATATATATTCCCGTATATAGGTAATACATATCTAATATTATATTACAATAAGTTCAATATACCCATATACATTTATTTATATTTCCTTCAAGACATATCGCATTCCAAATTATGTATATTAAATATACAAATTATTCTTCAAATATTCCATAAAATATCCATAAATTCTTTTCATAAAAAATGGAAACTATTTATTAAATAAAAATAATTTATTTAATAAATAAACTCAATATAATTTATTTCCATAAATTATTTTAATTCACCAAAATTTATATCCTTCCCTTAGAAATTACTTTAACAATTTAATAACATGTGGTAAATATATTTAAATATATACACCACAACACATACATACCCACATATTCCACCGCATATAATTAATAAGTGCAGTATAATATAACACGTAATAAAATAAGAAATTTATTTTATTAAATTCTTATTTTATTTATCTAAAAATTTTGGGTCGCTACATTCTTCCCCTCTTATAAGGATTCCGTCCTCGGAATCACAATACTGAATAGTCCTTAATCGGTTTAAATCTTATTCTGTCTCATAACTTTACCGTTGAATTATGTCAACATATTCCTTAGGTTTTATATCACCTATCTTCTTCCCTTCCTTAATCAATTCTTATAGATTCCAATTCGTGATTGCTGTTTAAACTCGATTATGCTTCGAGTATTATTTATTTCTCATTGTCCTTTTTTTTAAGGATATTTCTGAACCACCACACCCTTCATATTCTTCCAGAAGTCCTATAATTCTTGGACTTACTTTTTCATTCTTTCACGTGACTAATCCTCACGTGACTATTCCTTATCAATTGCATTATCCAAAAATCATTATTCCTCATACCTCAACTTTTTTCCTTCTTCAAGGATTTATGTACCATTGTCATATTCTACAACCTACTTTCTCTTAAGGAAGTTCATTCTTTCTAACCCAATCTTCAGAATAGAAATTCCCCACAATTAATTAATAATTGTGAAGCAATATGAATAATTCAGGAATTCAAAAGATTCGCTTAAAAAAGAGCTTTCTAAATCATAATAAAGTCATAAAGACCATAAGCTTTGTTTCTGAAAAGGTTTAAACAGAAATTTATCTGCAAACCGGCATATCTTACGGACATATAGGTGATTAGCCTGTTTATGCCCTGTGTTGATCAATATCGTCGTTGCATTATTTCAGCATAAAATGAATTCCTAATTCAAGGGGTATTACGTGTTGATCAACACTATCTTGACGAATAATTTCTTTCGGTTCCTCTTTCTGAGTCCCGGAATTTGATATAAATCTGAACGACATTTGCGTTCATCATACATCTTTAAAGACATAGAACATCTTGTCCCAATTTAGGGATGTTCATATCCAAATCTGAGTCCATACTTAATCAAATTAGTTGGACAATTCAAAAGCTTAGTATAAAAGCAATATCTAAATCACGTAAATTGATGCAAATGGAATGGCTTTTGACACTTCTTTATTTATTAAAATACTGAAAATCATTTTATGACTTTGTCATACTACATCATACCACAGTGGGTTGACGATCATTAGATCACCTCCAACACTTGATTAAGCTGCATTGATGACTCCATTATTTGTCATATCTACATCATATTAATGATGGATTGATGACTATATAAAATACATTTCGATATTTTCAACTTTGTCTAGCCGAAATAATTAGCATAGACATACAAAACAACCGAACTTTTTAAAACTTATTGGTTCAACAACTTGACCCAATATATTATTTTATTTTATTTTTCAAAACACAATAATGCGATTGTCAGCCCGATTCCAATTAATTTCGAAATCTAGCATAGCTAGATGATTTGGGAATATCCATTTCTTCTTCATCCACTTTAACTATTTCCAAAACTTCACCACATAATTCTGTTCATCTCTAACACCATTAACTTCCACTATATTAAAAACAATCAGTTCTAAACACATACCCTGGGACAGTTCATTAAACTTACCACACATTATGTATTTAGGAACTTGCCATAAAAATATGAGTTTAAGAACTTGTCCTAGCAATACGTAATCCAAGAACTAATCAGGGACTGTCCACACGCTTAGGGGCTCAAAAACATACCATATGATTATGAGTCACAAACTTATCATGAGCATGAGTTTTAAGAACTCGCACCTTCTCTTAACATTATCTAACTATCAAATATGAATATGAGAAAAGAATCACCTTCTCGCCATATGTATATCGATAGCGCGACACCAACATTTCAACGATTATCAGTATAATAACTAAGTGGTCGTTAAACCAAGCACAAAAAACTCACCTTGTACAAAAATTTGTACAACTCAAATTACCACATGAGTCCTCAATTGAAATCCCACTTAATCCCAACAAATCCTATCTTGTTCCTTTCTCAATACAAATTTTATTTAATTTGTATTTCATCATTCATAACTCTTTCTGAATTTTCTTTGTACTATCACATAGTACCATTTCCATATAGCCATTTTGCTATAAATATTCAATCATTCGATTGAATATCTGCTCTTCTTTGACTTGATCAGATCATGTCGTGATCTTATCTTACAATCGTGTTATATGACGATTCTTTTTCATTCGATGATTGTTTCATTTTTACGATCTTTTATATCTTCTTCCCAATCATAGTGGTTTATATGATTATTAGAATCAAGTGTCCCCTAATCCTTTACTTCTTGCCTTCTAAGATTCTTCTTTGATCCTTTGTGTATTATCTTAACGCATTCTTTATGAATACTCTAAATTTATGTCAAGATCATTTAAACCGCATTTGTGTTTTAACATCTTCTTTCTTTTCATCTACCTTGCTTACGGTTATAATCTAGGGTACACTTACCTAAGATTTATAACACTTAGCTTTGATACCAACTGTAACGACCCCAAAATCGGGACCATTTCCCTTCCCGATCTTGTGCGTTAATACTACCTTGTTATAGCTTTAAAACATTATTTAATGTTAAAATAGCTAAAATGCAGAATAGATTTTAATTTTCTTCTTTATTTTCATTCATTCATTCCCTGAATCGCAACCTTTACAATTCTTCATTACACTAGAATTATATTTATTCTCATTTCAGAATAAACATTCTTTATCTATTCAACATTTATAACTATACATAACTGCCCATTTACATTTAGCAACTATAAATCATAGCTTTATACCATTTCTAATTCAAAAGAAATGTATTCATTTCGTCCATCATTCATCTTTCATCATCCGCAAAACAAATAATATTGCATAACGTCATTAACCTGCAAAAAGTTTGTGTTTGCAAGATTGAGCTTCGACAAAATTGAAAGCAAATTTAACGATCTATCATGTTTCACATAAAGACACAATTCCATATGCACTACATTTCCTTTAATATGCATATCCGCATTTAACATATATTCTTTTTACTACGCATATCCTACATGCATTAATAATTCCTTACAAAGCATACATTCATGCATTATACATTTCTAATTTATCGAGTTACATCATACAACATGTGTTTTCACAAATCACATATAAATTGAGTTCCATAACCCAATTAACTTAGTCATATTTTGACTTTAACAATTCATAGAAGCATGATATGTAATTTAAGACATAACCACATTCCATCCACAAACATAACAGAATCGAAAAACTTGCCTTAATTGAGGATTACCGCTATAGTTTACTTTAACTTCTTCTCACGAATCCTACACAATCGTGTTCACATACACGCATATTAGATAACCAATTATGTCACATGACTTGCACATATTAAATAATCATATAAGTCATGATCATTAGTTACCATAACCTATAATCTTTTATTCTTGTCTTATAACTATTCTCGGTTTCTTTAGAAACTTTATTTGTTTAAACCTTTTTATACATAATAAGGTTCTCACATGACTTTAGTGTATAAATACTTTACATCCTGAAACATAAAACACTTATATTCTATTTTTAAGAATATTCCTCTCTTTTATAGTAAATTTGGAACCATATGGTTTATGAATAGTTTTTACTGCACAAACATGGCTTACTACATCATTTCTTTAATTTCGGTAATTTTCATACCTTTTCGATAGTTCATGTGTTAAATCACGTTATCGCCACATACGCGAATGCTGCACTTTATATGTAGCTTAGCTTCACATTATTCCCGCGAATAACTTACATTTTCGCTTCGTTTGTACTTTAAATTCATACATATAACATTATGTAATTTTGTGTTCAAAATCTCCGTTTCGAACTTCAGACACTTTCGTTTTAACACTTTTATGTCCAATATAATTTTAAACGGGTTCGTGCGTTACATTTGGTATCAGAACTTAGGGATATGATCTCTGGCGGAGATCGGGATTAGAACTAGGAGGGGAGAGATGAGTAAATCCTTCGCTAGTGTGTCCTACTAAAGCTTATTTGTTGGTCACCATAATATCGGGATATTATGTGATATATTAATTTGTTCAATTAACCTTGTTTTGAAGTCGTGATTCTAGAATGATATCCAAAATACATTAGATGAGCATTGGAGAAATTATGATGACAGGGGAAGATGGAATCGAAATGAAAGCAAGGTATTCTCAACTCTTTGAAATACCGTGCGTAAATTTCGGGGACGAAATTTCATAAGGAGGGAGATTGTAAGACCGAATTTTATGAAATAAAATTATTCAATTTTTCTTATAATTATTATTCAAGAAATGGTTAAATTGATAAAAGTTTAAAGTTATGGGTGAATTATGCAAATTTTACAAAATACATGATGGCTATAAAATATTCATTGTTGTCGGGGAATATTCGTTTGGTCGTGGAATATTCTTGCTGTCGGGAATATTCGTACGACGGCGCAGTCTTTTGTGGGCCCCATAACAGAAAGCGATTGGATGAAGAAAACGACAAATATAAGTTGTTTATAAATTACTACAGTAGTTATTACTCAATTAATCTTTAAAAATACTCCTGTTGGTTAAAACACGATGGCATACGGTATTGCACCAATTATTGATTCTTACGTGAAGACACTACTCAATTATTCACGGTAATTATTGTTCAATATTTTATTTTATTGATTCAATAATTCTTTGCGTTGATATTTTATATTACTTGTTGTTTCAATAATTGTCACTACACAATTTTTCCATTATCAGAACAATGATTCATATTATTTGAATAATATTATTAGATATCATTATTGGCAATGTCTAGAAAGTTACATCAAGGAGAGGTTTGGTCACCTAATTGCGCTACCAAGAAGGAGAAATTCTTATTGGAAAGCCCTCTTTCTGAGGAACTGCACAGGTTGTCGATATTGTGATTATATAATATTATTTGTGAATAATTAATTATTAATTTTTATGATGAGGAAAATATTCATTTTATGTGGATATAGATGGAGAAAATTTTTAATGTGAAAATTATTGAAAATTAATATTTTATCTTTTTACGATAAAATAATTCATTTAAATATATTATTATATTTTTTAATAATATAATAATGGTGATATTTTTACGATGAATGTAGGATATATGAGTATATGAGGAGGAGGAGTATTTTTGTTACCAAAATATTTAAAACATGTTAAACATGTCGGTGGACCCCATTTCTTGGTTCGAAATTTGATTATAAACAGTAAAATCGCTTTCGTTTATGGATTTGATCAATTTTTGTTTGGAATTTGGAAAAACTTTCTTACGCAAAGTTATAGAGAATTGAATTTCCTATAAAAACACGCGAGATTCAAATTTTTCGATAAAAGGGCTATTTATTATGAATTATTGAAGTTTCGGATTAATTAATTATCATTTTTTGGAGTTTTTAATTAATTAATTAAGAAAAACGTTTTTGACATGTTTGGGGGCATCTTTAACATGTGTTTGATGGCTGAAAATTTGATTCTAGGCATGCGTAGAAGATTATATATATATATATATATTAATATTTTAATAAATTTTCTCGCTTGGTGTTCAAGCGATTTCCTATAAATAAGGTCTTAGGTTATAATTGAAAATCACACCGTAAATCAAGTTTTCTCTCTATATTATCGAGCGTATTCTTGTGAGTATTTTGAGTATACTTTGAGTATTGCTATACGGTGCAAGTTCGTTAAGCGTTATTCCAGTCAGAAGTACTGCTCTTTTGAGGTAAGGGATAATAAGGGATTTTAAGGGTTATTATTTAGAAATTCTTCTGAACCTTCAAAAATTCTGAAAAAATTTGAAATGATAATTTGATGAGTTTTGTTGATTGTGTCCAAAAATGGCGATTTTTGGATGTATAGATTAGGAGTTATGGATTTTATGAGAAAAGACTATTTTAAAAGTAACTGCTTATAACTCCTTGTGATTAACTCCAAAATTGATGAAATTTTTATTGTGAGTACATCTATATAATATCAGTATACCGTGTAAATTTCAGAATTTTGGATAAAAGTACAATTTATGATAAATGTCTGAATATTCGGTGGTTTTGGCCATGTGAAAAATAGTAAATGAATTTTAAAAATTTTGAGAAAAATATATATTCAATATGGGACTATATTCTTTTAAATCTCAGAAAAGAAATATTTTTAAAACTGATTTGGTATTTTTCATGAAAATGTTCTAGTTATGAGTAAATGAATTAAATATGTTATGTGAATTAAGAAAATTGGAAAATATGATTTTATGGCTTGAGAATTATATATGAGATATATGCAGATTTTTGATGAGGGTTTTGGCTATTGGTGATGAGATCTTATGAGGTTGGCATTTTAAGATGATTAAATGCATTTATTAGTAAAGTGTAAACAATTAAAATAAATTGTTTATAAGTTTAAGAAATGATTAAAATATTGTGGTAGTATTAATAATATTAGATTATGAGATTATTAAGTGATTTATAACATTTTGATTAAGTTGTTATGAAATCATTGATTTATGAATCTTACTTTCTTGATATTAAATCTATATGTTGATTATATTATTTTTATATAACATTCTTATAACCCTAATGATGATATTTCTCTTTTGACTTGAGTGTAAAGATGGATAAATTATTGGTATGATCGTGACTATAGGTTCTCTTTGGCCATAGTGCAAAGTTGAATTGTTGACTAGTATGATCATGACCATTGAATTTATAATTGAATATCTTTAACTTAAGTGCAAAGGTGAATTGATCAACATATATGGTTATAATTATGGTTTATATAAATTCTTAAATGATTATGTATTTCTTTGAGATATGAATATCTTTGGTCCGTAGTGCAAAGATGACTTGTTGATGAATATCTTTGGCCTGTAGTGCAAAGATGAATTGTTGATGAATATATTTGGGTCGTAGTGCAAAAGATGACACGTAGTTGAATATCTTTGGCTGTGTAGTGCAAAAGATGAACTGTTGATGAATATCTTTGGCACCAGAGCAAAGATGAATCTGTTGATGAATATCTTTGGCCCGTAGTGCAAAGATGAATTTATTAGTATGATTATGAGCAGGAGAACTGTGATTTGGTATAACCATGATCTTTGATATTTCGTAAAGACAAGTGATGAAAATTATCTTCGTCTGAATGAGAAAATGAATTTAGAATAACAATTACGATTATGAGTTATACATGTGATTGAGGATGAGGAATTGTTGATTGATGTTACTGAGGATAAAAACATTGTTGGTGGACTTTTAACATGGAGAAGATAATAGACTTTATAATCTATTTGACTCTTCTAATGGATTCTTCGTTCAACTATGACTACGGTTGAAATTTTTTTATCATCTACCATATGTTCTAAATCTACGATTTATTATTGATGAAGGCTATTGATAATTTAATTATCTTTAGTCATGATATTTTCTTGAGTTGTCTTTTCACCCTTTTCTTCACAATTCCTTTCGGTGTAATAAAAGTGTAAATTTGACAATGAGGGAATAACAAGGAATAGAATCTACGGTGGCTATAGATGTTGAGGGTGAGGTGAATTCAACTTTGAAAGGGTGTTTTGTCACTATTATATAAGATGTTTAATGACATACAACCTCGAGTCATCACAAGACGAGATTGTGCTTTCATCCACTTCACGATTATATCTACCAAAGACTACTATATATAATCTTGGTGTTTGTTTGGAGTATAATACCCAATTAGAGACAAGTGGAGATAATGATATGTCAAGAGAAGACTCACCATTGGGAAGAAGAATATGATAGTAATCTTCTCGTTTTTCTTCTGGTCTATTCGATTGACCAAGGATAATTACGTAGCCATATGATATCTACTATAACTTTAGACGCATGGCTTCCCAGTATGCGAAGGTTTCATTGAGCACTTCCCAAAGATTCTAATTTCTAAAAGCAGCTTTTTGACTATACCTTTGTGTAAGGTGTCATTGTGACGTCTTCAGATTGGTATATATTTGTATCCAAACTCAAACTCATATGTATACGTTTGTATTTTGCACTACAATTGTTGTAATAAAGTTATAGTTATTTTCCGCATCATGTATTTTGGCGACTTCGAAATGGGTTGGATGGAATGGACCTATTTTGGGGCGTTACATTTGGTATCGAGCTTAGGGATATGATCTCCATGAGATCGGGATTAGAACTAGGAGGAGAGATGAGTAAATCCTTCGCTTAGTGTGTCCTACCTAAGCTTATTTGTTGGTCGACGTAATATCGGGATATTATGTGATATGTTAATTTGTTCAATTAACCCTTGTTTTGAAGTCAGATTCTAGAATGATATCCAAAATACGGGAGATGAGCATTGGAGAAATTATGATGACGGGGGAAGATGGAATTTGAAATGAAAGCAGTATTCTCAACTCTTTTTGAAATACCGTGTCACGTAAATTTTGGGGACGAAATTTCATAAGGAGGGAGATTGTAAGACCCTAATTTTATGAAATAAAATTATTCAATTTTTTCTTATAATTATGATTCAAAAAATGGTTAAATTGATAAAAGTTTAAAGTTATGGGTGAATTATGCAAATTTTACAAAATACGCAGTTGGCTATAAAATATTCATTGTTGTCGGGGAATATTAGTTTGGTCGTAGAATATTCTTGCTTTGTCGGGGAATATTAAATGCGACGGTATGATCTTTTATGGGCCCCATAACGAAAAGTGATTGGATGAAGAAAAACGACAAATATAAGTTGTTTATAAATGATTAGTAGTAGTTATTCTAATTATCTTTGTTAAAATACTCGGTGGGTTAAAACACAAGAAGACGGTATTGCACCAATTATTGATTCTTATGTAAGAAGACACTACTCAATAATTATTCTTTGTAATTACTGCTCAATTATTTTATTTTATTGATTCAATAATTGCTTTGCATTGATATTTTATATTACATCGTTGTTTCAATAATTGTCACTTCTGCGATATTTTCCATTATCGAGCAATAATTCATATTATTTGAATAATATTATTAGATAGCATTATTGACAATGTCTAGAAAGTTACATCAATGAGAGGTTTGGTCACCTAATTGCAAGGTAGAGTGAGAAATTCTTATTGGAAGCCCCTTCTCTCGAGGAACTAATTGTTGTCGATATTGTGATTATATAATATTATTTGTGAATAATTAATTATTAATTTTTATGATGAGGAAAATATTCATTTTATGTGGATATAAATGGAGAAAATTTTTAATGTGAAAATTATTGAAAATTAATATTTTATCTTTTTCGATAAAATAATTCATTTAAATATATTATTATATTTTTTAATAATATAATAATGGTGATATTTTTTACATGAATGTGGGATATATGAGTATATGAGGAGGAGGAGTATTTTTGTTACCAAAATGTTTAAAACATGTTAAACATGTATGCGGTGGACCCCATTTCTTGGCCGAAATTTGATTATAGCACAGTAAAATCGCTCGTTTGTGGATTTCGGTCAATTTTTGTTTGGAATTTGGAAAAACTTTCTTCTGCAAAGTTGTAGAGAATAGAATTTCCTATAAAAATTAGCGAGACTCGAATTTTCTGATAAAAGGGCTATTTATTATGAATTATTGAAGTTTTGGATTAATTAATTATCATTTTTTTGGAGTTTTTAATTAATTAATTAATTAAGAAAAATGTTTTGTATCCAAAACCTTTATGTAAGGTGTCATTGTGACGTGCTACAGTTGGTATATATTTGTATCCAAACTCACAGCATATGTGTTGTTGTATTTTGCACGACAATTGTTGTAATAAAGTTGTAGTTATTTTCCGCATCATGTATTTTGACGACTCAGAATGGGTTGGATGGAATGGACCTATTTTGGGGGCGTTACACATAGAGCGTGATATGTAATTTAGCACATAACCACATTCCATCCACAAACATAACAGAACTGAAAAACTTGCCTTAATTGAGGATTACCGCTATAGTTTACTTTAACTTCTTCTCACGAATCCTACACAATCATGTTCACATACACGCATATTAGATAACCAATTATGTCACATGACTTGCACATATTAAATAATCATATAAGTCATGATCATTAGTTACCATAACCTATAATCTTTTATTCTTGTCTTATAACTATTCTCGGTTTCTTTAGAAACTTTATTTGTTTAAACCTTTTTATACATAATAAGGTTCTCACATGACTTTAGTGTATAAATACTCTACATCCCGAAACATAAACCACTTATATTCTATTTTTAAGAATATTCCTCTCTTTTATAGTAAATTCGTAACCATATGGTTTATGAATAGTTTTTACTGCACAAACATGGCTTACTACATCATTTCTTTAATTTCGATAATTTTCATACCTTTTCGATAGTTCATGTGTTAAATCACGTTATCGCCACATACGCGAATGCTGCACTTTATATGTAGCTTAGCTTCGCATTATTCCCGCGAATAACTTACATTTTCAGAAACTTTAAACAGTCCAAACAAAACTCCAAAAATGCTCTGTCATAACAGTTTTTAATTGTTTTCCAGCTTGACCCTATTACGCTAAAACAGTCATAACTTCTTCGTTTCAAAACATTTTTGAGCGATTCTTGAACCCACGCGAAGCTAACTTCCGGGACTACAACTTTTATTCTTTGACCATTTTCAAATTCTAAACACGAAATTCCAGAAAAATTCATCCAAGGGTCTCTTGAATCTGCTTTCCGAAATTTTGGCGATTCGACGACGACTACTTTGAACTATCATAACTCCTTGCTCAAGTCGGAATCATTCCGCTCAATTCTATGGAAAGCTTATTACGTGTCTTACTACACATCCCTAAAAGCCCGTAATTTTCTCGGAAAGTCTAGTAGTCCCGAATTTTTTTCAAGGTCGTGACCCAAATTTGTTTTCGCTTTCTAATATATTTTACTAAACCAATCGACTATAAAATTCGTTTTAACTTCTTCTTGGTTCATACCAATTAACACGAAACGTGTTCCTACCTCTAGACTTTATTACAAGGTAAAAATTACATTAGAGTTTCATTCTTACCAACATCTTTACAAGATAAAATGATGGGTACTTTCAAACATCACAGATTTTGGTTTCACCCAATTTGATAGAAAATCTATAAAACTCATTTTAAACTTGATTTAATACACTTAAACAACTTTTTAGTTATCTTATAACTCATGTAAATATACTATCTTGGCCCTTAACATTAGCCAATTCTCATGATTTAGCATAATAGTCTCTTTGAACCATTTTATCGAATACGTGTAATATGCATAAGATGTAAAGCCGATTTTTCATGGATTTTAAACATGTAATCATGCCATCTCCTTTCAAAATTCTTCTTATATCCTCCTCGACTCCATTTGATTCCACCATCCAAATAACATCTCACAACCAAACATGGCAATAACAGTAAACAATTACTAAATTTCCATGAATTTACTAAGGAAGCTTACATACCTTTACAAACATTATTTCTAACTTGGTGATGAACAAGTGTAATCCTTCCCTGTAGTAATTGCTTTCTACTTCCCAATTTATTTATTTGTTAGTTCCCATCTCTTCAGTATGCTTGGTGATTTCAATAGAAATTGGAGAAGTTGGGAATTAGGTTGTTTTTTTTTCGCGAATAGAAAGGATCAGGGGATGGAGAAGGAACAGAGGAGTAAAAGTAACTTTCCTCTTTGATCATACAAGAGTTTTACAAATTCATGCTTTGTTTGTTGCTTAGTGTTCCGTTTCTTGCTTCACAAATAAACACCTCAAATTTGAGAACTTAGTGTTATTATTTCTAATATAATGACGACTCCAACAACCCAAAATAACTTCAGCTCTAATCTCAACTTCACACACATTATATATGTAATTTATATATACATATATATTCCCGTATATAGTAATACATATCTAATATTATATTACAATAAGTTCAACATACCCATATACATTTATTTATATTTTCTTCAAGATATATCGCATTCCAAATTATGTATATTAAATATACACAATATTCTTCAAATATTCCATAAAATATCCATAAATTCTTTTCATAAAAATGGAAACTATTTATTAAATAAAATAATTTATTTAATAAATAAACTGTTATAATTTATTTCCATAAATTATTTTAATTCACCAAAATTTATATCCTTCCCTTAGAAATTACTTTAACAATTTAATAACATGTGGTAAATATATTTAAATATATACACCACAACACATACATACCCACATATTACACCGCATATAATTAATAAGTGCATGAGTTTGAATACAAATATTATCTCTTAGAGATTATCTGAACTCGAAAGGAGTCCTCATTACAATTATTATCACACTTTATTTCACGAATAATAGTGAGGACTACTAATCTTATCCTCTGGACCATCACTCAGGTTCCACAGGCTAGTCCCGGTATATTCTCATTTCACGAAGAGAAACGGTGAAAGAAAGGGTGAGCTCAACTAGCCCGATAAAAATATTATGACTAAGATAATGCGAGAATAAATTATCATTAGTCTCCAACAATGTTAAGCCGATAAAATATAATAGACATCAAGTTTAAGCTGCGGTGAACAAAGCGATCCATTAAAAAGTCAGTAGAAAATAAAATCTACTATCTTTTATGATTTAAAGGTTTTTCATCACTTTTATCGTTGAGACTCGACAATAAATAATCCATCATCGAATCACCCTACTTTTTACGGACGAGGATATTCTTTAGTATCCGACCACAATTATCCATGCCTTTACGGGCGAAGAATATTTGTGTATTCATTAATGGTCATGATCGTACCAACAATTTGTCCATCGATACCTTCTGGGCCGATGAGGACTTTTACCACATCATTTGTAACATTACGGTCGTGATTACAAGAATAATCCACAGTGGTCATAATCATACCAAGTCCATCCCCATACCTTCTGAGGCCACAGATGACTTTCAACAAAATATAAACATGAGGATGATGACAATGATATAAAAATTGATAAAAACAAGTTCAAAATTAATTTATCCGAGGAATATTAATGTCCAAATTATCGACATGATCTTTGTTTTTGTAGAGTAAAATTCAAGAATGATCGGAAGAATATTTCCATGAAAAGATCTTTGGATGAAGCGCAAATATCGAGGATATTCTACTAATTTCATGGAGTATAGAAGTCGAAACTTTAACCAATTTGAGTATAATAAAGAATGGAATAACAAAAGAAATCACCGTGCATGCGGTACTTGCATAGACGAGTTATTCAACGAATAATAATATAACGGAACGGTCGAGCAAAATTTTGCAAGCGGGGATGTTCAACAGAATAATAAAGAATGGAATAACAACGAAATCACCATGTAAATGCACTTGGCATAGACGAGGTTATTCAACGAGAATAATAATAAGGGCGGAATCGGTCGGTGTAAAACACTACGAGACGGGGATATTCAACGAATAATAATAAAAAAAGCGGAACCGGGTCGGTGTAAAACACCTGAGACAGGATATTCAGCGGAATAATAATAAAAAACGGAATCGGTCGGTAAAAAAACAGACAGGATATTCAGATATAATAAAGAAAGCGGAATAATAGAAGAATGTCACCAAGTATAGGGTGAGCCCAGCGTATCTGAGTTATTCAACGAGAATAATAAGAAATGGAATAACAACGAGTTCTCTTCATGAATAAGAAAGAATAACACCCCTTACGAGTACAACAAATAATATTCCTACCTTAAGAAGAAAATCTTTGGATATATAAGTAGTGAAGTAGCGAAATACTTTCTTCTTTCTCTCTATATAGTTATCTCTCTCAGAGTTTAATTGAATTAAATGAAAAAATAATGAATGAATGAGCTTATTTATAGAAAAATGGAATGCATAATAACTAACTCATGAGCAGTCGAGATTGATTTACTTTAATCGGCGGTCCATATTTAAAAGCAAAATAAAATAAAATATAATATATTATATTTATAATCTAATAAAATAATAACTTTATAAAAGATTTTACTATATCTGAAACCTTATCTGAGCCTTTATCTGAAAACACTATCGTAATAAAATATAATATATATATATAATTATTATACAATAAAATAGATAACTTTATAAAAAAGTATTACATTTTATATAAAAAAAAAAATTTTACTATCTGAAAACACTTATATCACGAACACTTTATCGACACTAATAAATAGAATATAATATATTATTTTATAGAATAACTTTATAAAAAGTATTACATTTTATATAAAAAGATTTTACGTATTATTACATTAATAATACCAACAAAAGCTGAGTGACTTATCACTTAAGCATCGATAATTAATCTGGTAGTCTTCTTATCTGACCACAGCGTATTCTTTATACTTTTACTTACAAGGTGTTTCAGCGATTAACGGTAAAACTTAGTAGTTATTTTCATAAAAAAATATTTTTGTCGTTTTCTCGATCAAATGATAATTTAGTTTATGGGGTCCACCATGATTGTCTTGGTTGTCTTAATATTCCTGTTTAAAAGCGAATATTCCCAGGCCAATCGAATATTATATAACAACTTGCGTACTTTGCAAAATTTATAAATATTACCCACAACTATTATATCAATTTCACTCCATAATATTCAAAAATAATATTTATAGAAAATTCATCTTTATTCAAAAAGTTGGGGTTTCTGATCTCCCTTAACATGAAATTTAAGCCCTCGAAATTAGAATGCGTTACACGGTATGTCGAAGAGGTAAGGATACCTTGATTTCATTTGATTCTAACTCCCAGTCATTTCCTCGACATCGTGGTTTCTCCACAAAACTTTGACTTGAGGTATAACCTTGGTGCGTAGAATATGTTCCTTCTTATCAAGATTTGAGCAGGAACCTCTTAATACGTCAAATCTTCCTATTTATTCGTCCGTTTCCAACTTCGATAATGTGGTTGGGGTCTTCCACATATTTACGTAACATGGATATGTGAAAAGCGTTATGAACACGAGACATACTTGGCGGTAAAAGCGAGTCTATAGGCCACGCGTTCTACTTCGATCGAGGATTAAAAATGGTAGATAAATCGAGGATTGAGCTTTCCTCTCTTTCCAATCTAAGTAACTCCTTTCCATGGAAGCGACACGTAACAACACATGATCTCTATGTCTCCAAATTCCGTCCTTTCGATGAAGATCGGCATAACTCTTTTTATCGATCTTGTGAGGTTTTTATCGTTCTTGGGATCGTTTGAATCTTTTACGTAGTCATACGTACCAACTCTCGGTCCCAACAACGTTGCTTCACCCACCTCATCCCGTACATCTTTGGAGAACGACACTTTCTTCCATCTGGCTTGAATGGAGCCATGCGATACTTGCGAAGCTGTTGTTGTAGGAAAACTCCACCAATGGTAAGAACTTGTCCCAACTTCCCTTGAAATCAAGGACCACGAGTCTTAATAGATCTTGAGAGTTTGAATAGTCCTCTCATTGTCCGTCCAAATCGAGGATGATATCTTAGAGCTAAATCGTAAATCTGTGCCCATAGCTTTTTGCAAACTAACCCAAAATCGTGAAGTGAATCTTGGGTCTCGATCGAAAACTATGGATCTTGGCATACCATGCGATCTTACAATCTCGTTTATATATGCATCTGACGCAAGGCGTTCAAGTGTATAAGTTTCTCGTATCGGTAAGAAATGAAGCGGACTTGGTCGATCTATCAACAATGACCCAAATCGCATCTATGCCTTGAGAAACCTTGGGAAGACCGATGCTTGAAATCCATGG
The DNA here is from genome assembly GCA_020205605.1 of Panax ginseng. Taxonomy (NCBI): domain Eukaryota; kingdom Viridiplantae; phylum Streptophyta; class Magnoliopsida; order Apiales; family Araliaceae; genus Panax; species Panax ginseng. The sequence continues at coordinate 16,532,530 of CM035148.1, forward strand.
TAATGTGCTCCCACTTCCGTTCTGGAATTTCAAGTGGTTCTGATGGACCTTTTGGTACTTGATGCTCACTTGACTCGTTTGACACGTTAGACACCTTGAGATAAACAACATTATCTCTCTCTCTATATTGCCCCCAAAAAAATGTATGTGAAGAAGATCATGATACATTTTGGTACTCCCGAGATGGATTACAAGCGGTGTGTTGTGCGCCTCCATCATGATTTTATACTTTAAATCGGGGTCGTTTAGGAACACAAAGTGCAGGAGTTGACTCAAAGTATTCCTTCTTCATCGATTCTTGCTTGGCGTAGCACCTTCTTTTGCACTTTCTTCCTCATCATCGCATCGACTCCGGGATCGTAATTTGGCGACTTTAATTTTATCAATTAAAATCGGTTCTTTCGTATATTTTTCATCATCACGTGGGTCCTGGGTCTTTATCTCTATCTCCATCCTTTGCAAGTCATACAAAATGGGCCTTTGCGTTGACAATATTGCTTTCGTGCCGCGTATGATCTTACTCTTCGATCGTCGGCTACCGTTAAACTTTTCGGGATGGTATTGGATGGTATGATCATAATCTTTCAGCAGATTCAAGCCCAGCGTCGTTGTCGCGTGTTGAGTTCCTTTTGAGTGAAGAAATATTTGAGGCTTTTATGATCAAGTAAAGATCTCCACTTTCTCCCCATCTGATAATGCCTCCAAATTTTTAGTCTGAACAACAATTGCTAACTCTCTAGATCATGAGTAGGATAATTCCTCTCATATTCTTTGAGTTATCGTGAGGCGTAAACTATGACTTTCCCATGTTGCATGAGAACACATCCCAACCCTTTGCGAGAAGCATCATTTGATGAGATGACAAATCCCTCGAACGGATGGTATTGTCGAGCAGGTCTTTGAAATGAGTCTCTCTTGAGTTCTTGAAAACTCTTCTCACGTTCCTCGCTCAATAGAACTTTGTATCTTTTTTGAGTCGGTTTGAGTTAGTGGAGTAGCGATTAGAAAACCCTTCTACGAATCTCAGATAATAACCGACTAAAGCGAAAAAAGCTACGTCTTGATCCATTGATTTAGGTTGCTCCCGACTTTGAATAGCTTGATCTTTCTTTGGGTCAGCGGATATTCCATGACTTGATACCACGTGCCCAGGAATCTTTACTTCCTCGAAGCGAACTTCGCATTTCTTGACTTGGCATAAAGCTTATTCACGAAGCTTTTGGAGTGTCGACCTCAAGTGTTCTCATGATCTTCACGGCTTTTGGAATATATGAGGATGTCATCGATAAAGGCGACCACAAAATGATCCAATATTCCTTGAATACTCGGTTCATCATATCCATGAAAGCGGCGGGGGGCATTAGTCGATCGAAAGGACATGACTAGAAAATTCATAATGCCGTCTGGGGAAAAGCCGTCTTTGGAATATCATCGGTTCTAATCTTGATTGGTGATATCCGGAGCGAAGATCGATCTTTGAAAAGAATTTGGCTCCTTGCTGTTGGTCGAAGCGGGTCATCGATACGTGGCGATGGGTACTATTTTTTTTGATGGTGACATGATTGACTCCAGATAATCAATACTGAATCGCATCTCCCATCTTTCTTCTTCTTCACGAATAGAGCAGGGAGCACCCCGAGGAAAATCTTGGGGCGAATAAAGCGATGTCTAACAATTCCTGCGGTTTGAGTCTTTAACTCACGAAGTTCGATAGGAGCCATTCGATATGGGGCTTTGGAAATGGGTTTTGTCTGGGGTTCGAGTCGATACAAAATTCAATTTCACGCTCTGAGGGTAGGCGGGGAAGTTCTTGAGGGAATCGTCGGAAATTCATTAACAATAGAAATATTATTCAAAAGCGGCGTATTTTTGTTTAGATCGTGACATGAGCTAAGAAAGCTTGACATCCATTTTTCAATAAGCGAATAGCTTTATGGCTTGAGATAGCGATGATTGATTTTAATGGTTTGGTTGCTTGAATTAGCATAATAGGTTGATTAGGAATATGAAAGCTAACACGCTTACGAAAATAATCAATTTTTTTGCATGATGAGTAGTTAACGATCAATCCACAGAATTACATCAAATCTGAAGTATTTTTTAATGCAATAAGATCGACGGGTAATGTGTGGTACCAACTTTGAACCAAACAAGACTTATAAGCGAGTGGATGTAATGAAGGTTTTCTCCCAGCGGAGTTTCCACGAGATAAAAGTCGAAGTCTAATTTCTCGGTCAAATTTAATCGTTGGCGCAGTAGGAGAAATAAAAAGAATGGGTAGAAGCAGGTTATCAAATAAAGTGTAGACTTATTTAGAGTTTATGATAAAACTTACAGTGATGACCTCATTCGGGTTCCTTGCTTTACAGGAGAGTCACAACAAAAAGCTCTCCCTTGCACTCTTCTTTTGGCTTTGACTTTTTTTTTACGGGATGACCTTTGGTGCCTCCATCCTAGGTGAATTTGTCTTGATGAGCAACAAAATCGGGCTAAGTGACCTTCTCTTCCACAATTATAACATCTTTTGGGCGACATCATATGATTTGGTGATGTGTCCCTCCCTCGCATTTGAAGCATATGATGGGTGGTCTTTCTCCTTCCTTAACAACAGGTCTCTTTGGTCTTGGCGTCTTTCCATCATTGTTGAATCTCTCTCTTCTTGAAATGTCCATTCTTATTGTTTTGGCCACGATTACCACAAAGTGGTTACCATTTACGGCTTTGTTGATTCCTCTCCACGCTTGTTGTCATCAAACGATGGCTGCTTTCTCCATTTGGTATTATCATTTTGTTGCTTTTTCTCTCTTTTGGTTGCGTTGACTCGTTATCGCGCTCCACCAATGAGCCCTATTTATTTGACATGTCTGAATACAAACCACGGTTTATGAAAATAAGATGTTGGCGTATCTCGACTTTTGAACCTCTTAAAAACATTAGCGTCATTCTCTCTTTCATTATCCACCAGTGGGTGGGGCCTGAATAGGGATAACTCATAAAATTTTGCCTCGTATTGCGACACGGTCGTATTGTTTTGCTCGATTTGATAAACTCCACCTCCTTACATGTAGAATAATACTTTTTGGAAAAGTATTTGTCGTTGAAACGACTCTTGGAACTTCTCCCAGAGACATCTTTATCTGGCGGGTTGAGTCGTTTCTGGAATTCCCACCGATGTCTGCCTCTCGCGCATGACAAAAAGCGTGAAGGGAACCTTTTGCTCCTCGGAGCATCCCAGACATCAAATATCTTGGTGATCTGCTTTATCCATCTTCACTTATAAAGTGGTTTTGGCTCTCCCTTAAACTCGGTGGTCCCGCTCCTTGAAGCTTTATTTAGCGGTGGCCATGGCAGAGAGAGTTTCGATGTTTTCACCTACATTTTGGGCGGGGCCATTCTCTACTTTTTTTGTTGCATGAATTGCATAAAAGCCTCTGAACAATCCATCATTCATCATTTGGTCGGTGTTGTTGTTTGCATGAGGATTATCGCCTTCACGATGCACATTCTCACGATTATTGATATGTGGAGACTCAGCGGTCTCTTGTGCTCCATTCTTTATTCTCAACATTTTGGATGTCATTTTGAGATCTTGCCCACAAAACAAAGGTTAATTGACATATAACATAATATCTCTAAACTCGACGACCAACCAATTTAAATACAAAATAAATTTAAGTAGGTCAAATACTAGCGAAGAATTCCCGTCTCTCCCTCTCTCAGTTCTAGTCTCACATCTTGGCAGGGGATCATATCCTAGCTTTGATACCAAGCTGTGGCCCCCCAAAATTAGGTATACATCACCCGTCTTGGGTGCGTCGGATACGTGATACAAAATTCAAATACAACTTCTTAATCTGTTATATGTATATGCTGATCGACAAAAAATAAAAGCTGTGAGTTTGAATACAAATATTATCTCTTAGAGATTATACTGAAACTCGAAAGGAGTCCTCATTACAATTATTATCACACTATTTCACGAAATAGTGAGGACTACTAATCTTATCCTCTGGACCATCACTCCAGTTTCCCAGGCTAAGTCCCCCGCTATATTCTCATTTCACGAAGAGAACGGTGAAAGAAAGGGTGAGCTCAACTAGCCCGATGAAATATTATGACTAAGATAATGCGAGAATAAATTATCATTAGTCTCCAACAATGTTAAGCGATAAAATATAATAGACATCAAGTTTAAGCTGCGGTGAAACAAAGCGATCCATTAAAAAAGTCAGTAGAAAATAAAATCTACTATCTTTTTTATGATTTAAAGGTTTTCATCACTTTTATCGGCGAGACTCGACAATAAATATTCCACATCATCGAATCACCCTGCTTTTACGGCGAGGATATTCTTTAGTATCACGACCACAATTATCCATGCACTACGGGCGAGAATATTTGTGTATTCATTAATAATGGTCATGATCATGCCAACAAACAAGCATCCATCGATACTACTACGGGCGATGAGGACTTTTACCACATCATTTGTAACATTACGGTCGTGATTACAAGAATAATCCACAGTCGTAATCATACCAAGTCCATCCCCATACCTTCTGAGGCCACGAGATGACTTTCAAAAAATATAAACATGAGGATGATGACAATGATATAAAAATTGATAAAACAAGTTCAAAATTAATTTGTCCGAGAATTATTAACGTCAAATTATCGACATGATCTTTGCTTTGTAGAGTAAAATTCAAGAATGATCGGAAGAATATTTCCATGAAAAGATCTTTGGATGAAGCCTTGAATATCGAGGATATTCTACTAATTTCATGGAGTATAGAAATCAAAACTTTAACTTATTTGAGTATAATAAAGAATGGAATAACAAAAGAAATCACCGTGCATGCGGTGCTTTGCGTAGGCGAGTTATTCAACGAATACTAAATAACGGAACGAATTCGGTGAAAAATAACGGAAGGATGCGAATAATAAATAAAAAATGGAATAACAACAAATCACCGGATGTTTCAATGAAGCGAGGTTATTCAAGAATAATAATAATAAGGGCGGAATCGAATTCGGTCGTAAAAAACCTGAGACGAGGATATTCAACGAATAATAATAAAAAGGAACGGAACCGGTCGTAATGTAAAACCTGAGCGAGGATATTCAACGGAATAATAATAAAAAGGCGGAACCGGTCGGGTGTAAAACACCTGAACAGGATATTCAATGAGAATAATAAAGAAAATAATAGAAGAATGTCACCAAGTATAGGGTAGCAGCGTATACGAGTTATTCAACGAGAATAATAAAGAATGGAATAACAAAGTTCTCTTCATGAATAAGAAAGAATAACACCCCTTACGAGTACAACAAATAATATTCCTACCTTAAGAAGAAAAAATTTGGATATATAAGTAGTGAAGTAGCGAAATACTTTCTTCTTTCTACTATAGTTTATCTCTACAGAGTTTGATTGAATTAATAAAAAAATAATGAATGAATGAGCTTATTTATAGAAAAATGGAATGCATAATAACTAACTCATGAGCAGTCGAGATTGATTTACTTTAATCGGCGGTCCATATTTAAAAAAAAATCTTTTAAAAAATATATATATTATATTCTATTTATAATCTAATAAAATGAATAACTTTATAAAAGATTTTACTATCTGAAACTTATCACGAACCTTATCTGAAACACTATCGTAATAAAATATAATATATTACTAATTATTGTCTAATAAAGCAGATAACTTTATAAAAGTATTACATTTTATATAAAAAAAGATTTTACTATATCAAAAACTACTATCTGAGACACTTATCTGACCTTATCGTAATAGAATATAATATATTACATTTATATAATAACTTTATAAAAGTATTACATTTTATATAAAAAAAGATTTTACGTATTATTACATTAATAATACCAACAAAAGCTGAGTGACTTATCACTTAAGCATCGATAATTAATCTGGTGTCTTCTTCTTATGCTGACCACGCGTATTCTTGTCTTTTTTAACAAGGTGTTTCGAGTTAACGGTAAAACTTAGTAGTTATTTTCATAAAATTTTTTTTTATTTTTTCTCGATCAAAAAATATAATTTCGTTGTGGTCCACCACCAATGATTGTCTTGTTTTATCTTAATATTCCTGTTAAAATAATATTCTAGGCCATCAATCGAATATTATATAACAACTTTGCGTACTTTGCAAAATTTATAAATATTACCCATATATTATATCAATTTCACTCCAAAATATTCAAAATAATATTTATAGAAAATTCATCTTTATTCAAAAAGTTGGGGTTGCATTATCTTAGTCATAATATTTCTTCTTGGGCTAGTTGAGCTCACCCTTTTCTTTCATTATTTCTCTTGAAATGAGAACATAACGAGGACTAGTCGAGGAGCGAGTAGCGGTCGAGAGGATAGCATTAGTAGTCCTCACTATTATATGAAATAATGTGTTAATAATTGTAATGAGGACTCCTTTTGAGTTTGTATAATCTCTAGTAGACAATAATTGTATTCAAACTCACGATTATGTTTTGTCGTATTATACAGCAGGTTGTATTAATAAGTTATATTTGAATTTTGTACCATGTATCTGACGACCCAAGATGGATGATGTATACCTAATTTTGGGGGCGTCACACTATTCATCTTATGTGCAGAAGGTTTCTCGGCCTTATTGAGAAGATATGAACGGCGGGGACTTCTTCATGGCTATAAAATTGCCCAAAGCGCTCCAGTTATATCTCATTTATTTTTTCAGTAATGACTTTTTTATTCTTAGGGCAAATATCGTGAATGTGACATCATCCGAGCTTGCATCAATGAATATGAGCGAGCCTCGAATTGACAAATCAACTTCGAGAAATCTTATTTCTTTTAGTGTGAATACTTCTTTGCCTTCTGACATTTAATTTGCTCTTCCTTGAATGTTCAACGAACTACAGGTCATGGCAAGTATCTTAGTCTACCCTCGTTTATTGGAAGAAATAAGACCCAAATTCTTTCTTTTCTTAAAGAAAAATTTTGGTCTCGTTTGGCAAGCTGGAAGAAAAGATTTCTATCAAAGGCCGGCAAGGAAATTTTGATTAAAACAGTTGCCCAAGCTCTACCAACGTATGTTATAAGTGTTTTTCTTCTTCCTTTGAATTTATGTGCGGATCTTGAAAAGAATTATGAAGCGATTTTGGTGGTGATCTAACTCTGGAGAGTCATCGGGTATTCATTGGAAGAAATTTGGAATGCTCTCTATGCTCGCAAAAACAATTTGGGGACTTGGCTTTAATAAACTCCACGAATTTAATTTAGCTATGTTGGGAAAAAAAATTGTTGGAGGCTCATTAACTTCCCCCAATTCTCTTGTTGCGTGTATACATAAGGCTAAATACTATAGAAGAACTAATTTTCTGCATGCCAACAAGAAGAATAATGCTAGTTTCATTTGGAGCAGTATCATGGCTGCCCAGACGTGTGAGAGATGGTTCATCTCTTAATATTTGGGCAGACGCTTGGTTCCCTGATGACGCTAACCCTAAAATTTCCTCTCCTCAGATTCCTGGGTATTTGAGTACGTCGGTACAGTCTTTGATGATCCCAAATGAACAGTGTTGGGATATTGATCTAATCAATGATCTCTTCATTCCTCGAGAGTGTGCTTAAATTCTATATGTACCTCTTCCTGCTCTACGTTCCTGTGATAATATTTTCTGGTGCAAGGACACAAGTGGTATGTATTCAGTCCGTAGTGCCTATCGAACTCTCACCGCTCATTTTAATTCTATTAATCCTGTTTATTCCTCTCAAATTTGGAAGAAATTATGGTTGCTAAAGATCCCTCCTAAAGTCTGGAATTTAATTTGGCGCATTTGCGAGATGTGTCTTCCAACCAAAGAGAATCTAAAACGAAAGACGGGTTGATATAGATTCCTCTTGTTAGGTTTGTCTTTCGATCCATGGAGCGACTTCACACTATTTCTTCTTTGCCGCCCAATTGTTGTTGAGTGTTGGAGACTTTCAGCTTTACTGCTTCCCTCTCTCAATGGTGATGATATTATCCAATGGATTGAAGCTCTTATTATGGGCAACAACAATGAGGCCATCTGTAACGACCAAGAAATTCGGATCCTTTGTAAAAATATTTGAAAGAATTAAATAATGAATAAAATAATATTACTTGTTATTATATGTATTAATAAGATGTATGTAGTTCTATAACCTAGAAATGTCGGAATATCGTAGTATTCGAACCGCGTGAGAGAATTAAAGTGTTTGAATTTTCAAGACGAAAAATAAATATTTTCCGAGAAAGTTTACGAAAAACACTATTCACCAATTATTGCTCGGGAATTATTTTTGAACTTCCGAGAAATACGTAACGTTAGAATATCGAGACGAGATGGATTATGTAATAATAATCTAAGTATGGAAAACGCAATAATTCGTATGCGGACTTAAATTGAGAATGTATGTATTAAAAATCTAATAAAATGGAATTGTGGATATTGTATAAAGAGCAAGTTCAATATGTATGAGATATAAACCTATGTGGGATTTATTATCAAGCCCAAGTATTTAGTTAATGAGGCCCAAATTAATTAATGCAAGCCCAATAAGGAAATTGGCTAGATTAATTAGCAAGCCCAATGAATTGGACATGATCCATGGGGCAATCCAAGTGTAAGTGGGAAGACTTGATGGGCAAACATCTTATGTGATGACCAAGTGTTGTGATGGCCAAGTAATAGAAGTGGCTATGATAGTGGGTGGTTAAGCGATGAATAGTAAGGAGGTTAGTTTAAGGAGGTGGGATGACATAAAGACCATTATGCCCTAACCTTAGGCTCCTACATAAATATGAAGCTTGATTCATTTGTTGCTTGTTCAAATTTCTTCAACTTCTTACAAGATAAACAACTTAAGTGTTAGAGAGAATAAGTCACATAAGCACTTATAAGTCATCTCAACTTTTGCTAGATTTTCCAAAGTGAAGTGAAGTAATAGTTCATCAAAGGTAATTATCTTGTCTCTTCCATCTCTATCATAATAGGGTTGATAGAGGAGTGGGATGGTTTAATGATATCATGTCATAAGTCATTGATGAATGAACTTAAGCCGAATAAGTCATAAGGAAATGAAAATCATATATTAAGAAATTGTTGTTATGAACTTATTAATGAGACATAACCAAATCAAAATATAAGTTATTGTAATACATAAGTTGAGATGTCTAGATAATGGAATGAATGTGTTTAGAATGATAAACAAATCACTAGAAATAATGTTTCGCCAGAATTTGCACGATTGGACGATAACGAATTCGTGAAATTCTCGGAATGGAAGTCGTATTTTGTGTTTGACATTGGAAACGTTGGTTTTCGATGAAGACAAGTCATATTTGGCATTATAGAGTTGCGGGCTCGAAATGGCCGGATTCCGACTTAAAACGAAGAAACGAGCGTTGAACGTTCACGAACGTTTATCGTTTTCGTTAAAATGGACTAATAGGTGAAATTTTAGCAAAACGAAGTAAAATAGATAAAATTCTTGCATGAACGCATAACGTACGTAATTTGTGACCCGTAGGCTCTTGAACGAACCAATTCGGACTTATAACGAAGAAATTCTGAGTCAAGAATTTTAACTTTTGAAAAATCATCCCAAAGTGTATGCGGTGCAGAAGAGCTTGTGGCGCATGGCTATTGAAAACAAATAAGCCCATGGCATGACAAAGTGGCAATTATCTCCTGAGAGTCATGTGCATGTAACAACATATATATCACTAAGACTTCATGCATGGCAACTGAGTCCGGATTTTGAAGAATAAGTAAGCAGCAGCCATGATAGCGACACTAAGTCTGATGGCCGTGTATTGCGGCACAAAACCCTCAACGAGACATTAATGAATGTTTACAAATGAACATAAAGAGTAATTGAATAAGGATTATAATGAAACATTGTTAAGACATTATTAAGCCTTAAGTATGAACACTTAGGGTTTAGTTAAATCAATTGCAAATAAATGTAAGAATGATCTAACGGAAAGCCGGAACCTATAATAACAAATATAGTACGTAATTTGATTGAGAAGTAGGGTAAGATTCTTTAGGAACCATGTATGATCATTCATGACCTAAAGTTCTATGTTATGCTATCATCTAATGTATAGACCTTAAAGATGTAAAGTGCACGTGTTATAAATTGTAGCAGACGCTAAAGGCAAGTACTCTAACCCTTGTTCCAGTTCGATCTAGGAAAGTCTTTGTGTTTCATGTATTCTTCATATAAGTTAGTATTTGAGGAATGTCAAAGTCAATCCTTTCGGCTAGACGTATGCTATGTTATTCTATCAAGTGTTGATAAGGATTTACCGAACTAATATTGTTGTTGTTTTCAAAAGTAGATTGTGTATGCTCAAATTGTTTTGTTGTCAAGCAGCCAGACGCGTGAGGTTGCCACAACTTAAACGTACTGTACGTTTAATGGATGTAGTGTTGATTAACATAGAAATCTTATATGGTGATCACCTAGACGCGTTTCGTAAGCTATACCGGACTTATAGACTTCGTGTCGGGATGTCCTTTTCAAAATACTTATGAAATCTTACTGGTCTTGAACCGGAATTGATGTTTCTTGAATTTGTTGTTGTAAAACATTTTGAATGAAAAAGATGTCTTTATTTTGAATTTTCAATAGTACTTACGTAACTCTTGTCCGATTATTGAAGATATCGATTACTATGTTTCAAGCATCTTTATTTTCCTAGAATTGTTGTACTTTGCTTTGAAATTAGTTAGGCTCATTCTTGCTTGAACCATATGAATGCACTAAAACAGAATGAATGGATGGATCCGTGAGGATAAATGGAAGGCAAAGGTGAACCCGTAACTTGCTTATGTAATAGTATAAATTTTGTAAGAAATAATATTGATATTATGACAAAGACAATGTATTGGTTGTAAAGAACCTGAGGAAATATAAATATTCTTTTGATATATATAAGACATATCCGTTCTTTTGAGGCATTTCAATTGAATGCTTATGTGAACTGTAGCACCGTGTAGCACCATCTGTCGGGTTGGAAGATACCCGGATTTGGGGGCGTCACACTATCCAACTGTCTTGTGTGATTTTATGGTTTCTATGGAAAAATCGAAATGATGTGATTTGGAAAAACTTGAGTAAATGGCCTTCGACGATTGTCAACTTGGCTGGTTCCTTTCTTACTCAATGGCAACATGCCCAAATCCTCATAAATGGTGACCTCTTCTACAATCAAAATTACGGCATTGTGAAATTTAACTTATTATTAATGAAATTTAATTTTCTCTATTTATTATTTTGAAATAGTAAGGGTTGATTTGATTAATGTGGATAGTTATGGGTAAAATCATGAAATATTTCAAAATAAGCAGTGGTTATAAAATATTCATTGTTGTCGGGGAATATTAGTTTGGTGGTGGAATATTCTTGCTGTCGGGAAATATTAAATGCGATGATAGCCAGTGATCTTTTATGTGGCCCATAACGAGCGATTGGATGAAAAAATGACAAATATAAGTTGTTTAAAAATAGCAGTAGTAGTTATTCTGATTATCTTTTGTTAAAATACTCGAAATGGTTAAAACACGATGGCACGCGGTATTACACCATTATTGATTCTTACGTGAAAGGCCTTCTTCGATAATGGTTCTGATAATTCTTTATTCGATATTTTATTTTATTGATTTAATAATTCTTTGCGTTGATATTTTATATTCTTTGTTGTTTGATAATTGTCATTACACGATTTTTTCATTATCGAAGCGATAATTCATATTATCTGAATAATATTATTAGATAACATTATTGGCAATGTCTAGAAAGTTACATCTAAGGAGAGGTTTGGTCACCTAATTGCTTGGCAGATGAGGAGAAATTCTTATTGGAAAGCCCCTGCTTTTTCAGGAGCTGCACACAGTTGTCGATATTGTGATTACATAATATTATTTGTGAATAATTAATTATTGATTCATATGATGAGAAAATATTGATTTTATGTGGATATAGATGGAGAAAATTTTAATGTGACAATTGTTGAAAATTGAAATTTTATCTTTTTACGATAAAATAATTCATTTAAATATATTATTATATTTTAATAATATAATAATGATGATATTTTTATGATGAATGTGGGATATATGAGTATATGTGGAGGAGGAGTATTTTTGTTACAAAAAAATTTAAAAGCATGTTTTATGTGTGTGGTGGACCCCATTTCTTGGTTGAAATTTGATTATAGCTTTTTAAAATGCCCGGTTTGTGGATTTGGTCAATTTTTGTTTGGAATTTGGAAAAACTTTCTTACGAAAGTTGTAGAAAATTGAATTTCCTATAAAAACTCATGAGATTGAATTTTTTACGACAAAAGGGCTATTTATTGTGAATTATTGAAGTTAGAAGTTAAAAATAATTGATTTTGAAAGTTTTAATTATTTTAAATTACAAAAAACGTTTTTTTCATTTTGTTTTCCTCATTTAACATGTGATAGGGCTGAAATTCAGATGGTAAAAGCATGCGTATGAAGTTTTGGAAAAATATAATAATATTTAATAAATTTTCTACTTTGGTGTTACAAGCATTTTCTATAAATAGGGTCTTGGGTTAGAATTGAAAATCACACGAAAATTGAAGTTTTCTCTCTCTATATTATCGGCGTATTCTTGTGAGTATTTTGAGTATATTTTGAGTATTGCTATATCTGATGCAAGTTCAAGTCATAGCTTTATATCAGGTGTTTAATTTAGAAATCTTGATCTTTCGAGGTAAGGATATTATTTTTTTTAATGATATTATTTCTTGATATCATTATCTTTGAAATATTGATCTGAAGTTTTTATCAAATTTGGAACTTTTGGTGTCGAGATTCTTATTCACGTATCTGACCTTTATTCACGTATCTGACCTTATTCACGAATCTGACCTTATTCATCGAAAAATGAAAATTTTCCTTTTAAATCTAAAATATCTATTGTGGATACTAGCTTTGATTGTATCCATGTTTTGATCATTCTTGAATTTTACACCACTATGATTATTTTTGAGGTATTTTTTGGACATGGATAAAACAAAGTCTGAATCCTTAATCCTTAATCCTTGTCATTTTGTTTCCTTTGGATTCGTTTCTTTAAAAATATTTTTCATCATCCTCGATCTTAAATGATGATATTATTGAATATCTTTGGCACATAGTGCAAATGAATGATTTCGATGAATATCTTTGGCGTAGTGCAAAGATGAGCAGTGTTTAGATGAACATGACCAGTGATGAATATCTTTTTGGCTTTGTAGTGCAAAGATGAATATTTGATTCGGATATATATTGATTGATGTTACGAGGGATAAAAGATGAGCGATGAACTTTTAAATTCATACATAGAAGATAGTAGTTTGCATTCTCTCTTTAACTCTTCTAATGAATTATTATTTTCAATTGCGAATATTGATTTAAAACTTGTTGTCTATTGTATTACATTAGATTTTTCTGTTGAAGACTAACGATAATTTGTTGTATATTATCTTAGTCATAATATTCTTCTTGGGCTAGTTGAGCTCACCCTTTTCCTTTTTGTTCCATTTTTCTTCTCGGGGGCGAGAATATAGCGAGTGCAGTTGGGGTATGGAATGAAGGTTACAGAGAGAGTTGTTTAGTAGTCCTCACCATTTTTGTAAAATAATGTATCGATAAATGTGATGAGGATTTATTTGAGTATAGATATTGTCTAGAAGATAATATTTGTATTCAAACTCACAGTTTTCTTGTTGTAATAATAAAGTTGTAGTTGTTTACATACCATGTATTGACAACTTCGAATGGGTGATGTATACTATTTTGGGGCGTCGTGGTTGGTATCGAGCTTAGGGATATGATCTCTGGCGGAGATCGGGGAATAGAACTAGGAGGAGAGCAGTAAATCCTTGTTAGTGTGTCTACTAGCTTATTTGTTAGTTGGTCGATATATAGGGATATTATGTGATATATTGATTTCCTTAATTAACCCTTGTTTTATGGCGATGTTTGAGAATGTCGATTGAGAATATTAATAGTGGAAATGAGGCCAGTGGAGCGCTGTACTCACCAGCGAGGAGAGCGTCTGCAGGTGTGGCAATGTTCCTCCATGAACAACACCACTTGAAGGCGAGATGATGAGCGAGGGGATGTTTAGAAGCTTTTTGCGATTCATGCAAAAAATCGAATGAGAGAGACTTCGTGTTCAAAATCTGAGGAGAAAATGATAGCAATTCACGGGTTGTCACGACCCAGCGATTCGAAAGTTGGGACCACGAATTTAAGGAAAGCGGATCCGATCATGGCGGAAACATGGGTCAAAACAAATTACAAGATATTCGATGTCTTGGGATGCGGAGAACGAAGAAGTTCCATTCGCCACCTTTATGTTAAAATGGCGAAGCGGACTCTTGGTGGGAGTGCATGAAGCGTACCCATCCGGTACTTTTCGGCGTGTCTTGGGAGAGCGTTTGAAACTATTTAATGACAAATACTTTCACGAAAGTGTTAAATCGTATGAAGGAAGTGGAGTTCATTAGTTAGAACAAAACAACATGGCGGTGTCTCGATGCGAGGCAAAGTTTGCGAGTTATCGAGTTTTGCACCTCATTTGGTGGAGAATGAGGAGCGTGTATGCGCGGATGTTTACGAGAGGTTTGAAACCCGGCGTCGACGATATCTCATTTCTCATAAATTTTCTCTCTATTAGGATGTTGTAAGCAGGGCTCGATTATTAGGCGAGATAACTTGAGTACGGTCAATGAGGGGACCCTGATCGAGGATCATCTGGAGATAGCGATCAACAAAACAACGATAACCGGGGAGGAGAAAGAAAAAAGGACACAAAAATGGTAACCACTACGGTGGTAATCATAGCCGTGAAAATAGAAGAAGCGAGTCGGGAGGAGATTTTAAAAGAGGAGATTTAACAACGACCATGTGAAGGCAGCGGTCTTGGCGTGACAAGCTGGTTCTAAGGGAGGAGAAGCGACCACCGGTCGTATCTTTATAAATCTGGGAAAAGAGGGACATATCGATCAAAGCGCCTGACAGATTCAAGGTATGCTATATAATTGTGGAAAGGAAGGACATATCGCTCGAGATTATGCGGTGGCGAAACCTAGTTCGGTGAGGGACGGTGACTCGAAAAATTCCCCCGAAAAATCAAAATCAGCGGTTCTGGAAGAAGCGTTTGTTGTGGTTGGTCAAAATCGAGGAACCCAAACGAGGTGATCATCGGGTAAGCTATTTATAAATTCTTGCGAAGTTTATACCTTACTTGATCTGGTCTTTTACCCATTCATTTATCTCTCCTGCTTGTGCTCAATGCGTTTAAACTTGACTCAGGAGAAATTAGACTTTGACTGTCTGTCTGTGGAAACTCAGTTAGGAGAAACTTTCATCACATCCATTGTTTATAAATCTTGTTTGATTCAAGTTGGCACCATCACCTTACACATTGACCTTATCTCTTTAAAGATACTTGCTTTTGATGTGATTTTAGGGATTGATTGGTTAACTTCTCATCATGCCAAAATTGATTGTTTTAAATAAGGTTGTTAGTTTTCATATTCCTAAACAACTTTGTTATGCAATTCAACAAACTAAACCATTAAAATCAATCAACATCATATCTAATCATAAAAGCTATTCGTTTATTGAAAAGCGGATGTCAAGCTTTCTTAGCCCATGTTATGGATTTGAATAAAGACACGTCAAATTTGAATAATATTCTGTTGTTATTGACTTTCTGGCGTATTTCTGAAGAACTTCCGGTCTACCCCCGCGCGTGAAGTTGAATTCTTTATTGATCTTGAACACAGTACAAAAGCCCATTTCTAAAACCCCATATCGAATGGCTCTATTGAACTTGAGGAGTTAAAGGTCCAACTACGAGGAGTTGTTGGACATCGGTTTCATTAAATCTAGTACATCTCCTTGGGGTGCTCTGTTTTATTAAGTAAAGAAGAAAAGCGGGAGTATCGACTTTGTATTGACTATCGGGAATTGAACCATGTCACCATCGAGAATAGGTATCCTCTACCTCGTATTGATGACTTGTTTGACCCGATTCTGAGAACACAATTCTTTTCAAAATCGATCTTAGATTACGGATATCATCGGTGAAAGATTAGGCGAGGATATTCAAAAGCGCCTTTAGAACTTCGATGCGGGCATTATGAATTCTTAGTCATGTCTTTGGATTGACTAATGCTCTCTGCGACTTTCATGGATATGATGAATCAAGTATTCAAGGAATATTTGGATCGATTCGTTGTTGTCTTTATTGATGACATCCTCATATATTCCAAAAGTCGTGAAGATCATGAGCACCATTTGAAATTTGGTACTCGAAGGCTTCGTGAAAACAAACTTTATGCCAAATTGAAGAAATCGAGTTACGGCGAGGAAGTAGCATTCCTTGGGCGCGTGGTGTCGAAACATGGAGTATCTGTTGATCCGTGAAGATTGAAGCAATCTGAAAGTTAGGGACAATGAAAGTCGGTGGCCAAAATCGTAGCTTTTGGGCTTAAATTTGGTTATTATCGGAGATTAAATGGAAGGATTTTCTCGAATCGCTACTCCATTAACTTTCGGTAACTTCGGAAGGATATAAAATTCGTTTGGAGCGAAGAATGCGAGAAGAGTTTCCAAGAGCTTAGAGGAGACTTATTTGGCTTTTATTACTACAATACCATCTGGTGCGGATGGATTTGTTATCTCTGACGATGCTTGAGGCAAAGGTTAGGATGTGTTCTCATGCAGCGTGGGAAAGTCATAGCTTATGCCTCGCGACAACTTAAAGAATATGAGAGGAATTATCCTACTCATGATCTAGAGTTAGCGGCCGATCGTTTTCGTATTAAAGATATGGAGCCTTATCTATATGGGGAGAAAGTGGAGATATATTCGGACCATAAAAGCCTTAAATATTTCTTCACTCAAAAAAGAACTCACATGCGGCGGCGGCGACGTTGGCTCGAGTTGTTGAAAGACTACGACCACACTATTGATACCATCTGGAAAAGCGAGCGTGGTAGGCGGCGCGTTGAGTAGAAGATCATATCACGAGGAATGAGTGCGATGATGTCAAGTATCTGCGTAGAGCCAACTTTAATAGAAAAAGTTAAGGTTGCTCGAGCCCACCGCAGGCCGGGCGGCGATCGTATGAAGAAGAAAGTACTGAAGGTGTTATTAGGAGCGAGAATTGATGAAGAAGGAATACTTGAGTCCACTCCGGACTTTGTGTTCTAACGACTACGATTTGAAGTACAAGATTATGATGGAGGCACACAATACACCATTTGCAATCCATCACGGAAGTACTAAAATGTATCGTGATCTTGACATACATTTTGGTGGAACAATATGAAGAGAGAGATTGCAAAGTTTATCTCGATGTGTTTAACTTGTCAGCGTGTAAAGGCGGAGCATCTAGTACCTAAGGGTCCGTTGCAACCACTTGAGATTCCGAAATGGAAGTGGGAACACATTACCATGGATTTAGTTTCACGGGTCTTCTACGGTTTCTCGAGCATCGATGCCATTTGGGTTATTGTTGATAGATTAACCAAGTCTGCTCATTTCTTGCCGTCTGGAGACTTATTCCCTTGAGCGTCTTGCTAGTATATATGTAAATGAGATTGTGAGGTTGCATGGCATGCCAGTATCCATAGTTTGGGATCGTGACCCAAGATTCACTTCAAGATTTTGGGTTAGCTTGCAAAAAAATGATAGAGCGCAGTTCTGATTGATTCGGCATACCATCCTCAAAGCAGACGACAATCGAGAGAGGGACTATTCAAACTCTTGAAGATCTATTAAGACTACTGTGTCCTGAGACTTCAGGGCGGTTGGGATAAGTATTTACCATTGGTGGAATTCTCCTACAACAACGAGTTATCGAGCAAGTATAGGTGTGGCTCCATTTGAAGCATTATATGGGCCGAAAAGTGTCGCTCTCGATATGTTGGGATGAGGTGGGTGAAGCAACATTGTTGGGACCCGAGTTAATGCGTATGACTCTGAAAAGATCGAATGATTAAACCAGCGTATACTGAAGCGACACAAGATCGACAAAAGAGTTATCGCGGATCTTCATCGAAAGGGCGTGGAATTTAGTATAGGGGATCATGTATTGTTGCGAGTTGCTCCATGGAAGGGAGTTACAAGATTTGGGAAGAGAGAGAAAAGCTCGATCCACGATTTATTGGTCCATTTCAAATTCTTGGCCAGAGTAGGAAATGTAGCTATATAGACTCGCGTTACCTCAAAGTATGTCTAAATGTTCATAATGTGTTTCACATATCATCATACTTAAATAAATATGTGAAAGACCCGAACCACGTTATAGAGTTAGAAGCAGGACGAGATAGCGAGAAGACTTAACGTCTGAAGAGGTACTGTCGAAGATCTTGGATAGGAAGGAGCATATCCTACGCCTGAAAATCATACCACAAGTTAAAGTTTTGTGGAGGAATCATCTTATAGAGAAATGACACAGGGAATTGGAAAGCGGAAATGAAAGCGAGGTATCCTCACCTTTTTTTTGAAACACAGTCGTCGTCGATTTAGAGGACGAAATTTCATAAGGAGGGAGGTTGTAAGACCCCAACTTATTATTAATGAAATTTAATTTTCTCTATTATTATTTTGAAATAGTAAGGGTTGATTTGATTAATGTGGATAGTTATGGGTAAAATCATGAAATATTTCAAAATAAGCGAGTGGTTATAAAATATTCATTGTTGTTAGGGGAATATTAGTTTGGTGGTGGAATATTCTTCTTTGTCGGGAATATTAAATGCATGCAGCCTAGCGATCTTTATGTGGGCCCATAACTGAAAGCGATTGGATGAAGAAAAAACGACAAATATAAGTTGTTTAAAAATAACGGTAGTAGTTATTCTGACAGATTATCTTTGTTAAAATACTAAATTGGTTAAAACACGATGCATGCGCGCGGTATTGCACCAATTATTGATTCTTACGTGAAGAGCTTTTACTCGATAATGGTTACGATAATTCTTTATTCGATATTTTATTTTATTGATTTAATAATTCTTTGCGTTGATATTTTATATTCTTTGTTGTTTGATAATTGTCATTACTGCGATATTTTTTTCATTATCGAGCGCATAATTCATATTATCTGAATAATATTATTAGATAACATTATTGGCGATGTCTAGAAAGTTACATACAGGAGAGGTTTGGTCACTAATTGCGGCGCGAGTGAGGAAATTCTTATTGGAAAGCCCCTGCTTTCACAGGGCTAGCTGCACAGTTGTCGATATTGTGATTACATAATATTATTTGTGAATAATTAATTATTGATTCATATGATGAGAAAATATATGATTTTATGTGGATATAGATGGAAAAATTTTAATGTGACAATTGTTGAAAATTGAAATTTTATCTTTTTACGATAAAATAATTCATTTAAATATATTATTATATTTTAATAATATAATAATGATGATATTTTTACGATGAATGTGGGATATATGAGTATATGTGGAGGAGGAGTATTTTTGTTACAAAAATATTTTTAAAGCATATTTTATGTGTCGGTGGACCCCATTTCTTGGTTGAAATTTGATTATAGCTTGTAAAATCGCTGCCAGTTTGTGGATTTGGTCAATTTTGTTTGGAATTTGGAAAAACTTTCTTACGCAAAGTTGTAGAAAATTGAATTTCCTATAAAAAAACTTGGGAGATTCAAATTTTTACGACAAAAAAGGCTATTTATTGTGAATTATTGAAGTTAGAAGTTCAAAATAATTGATTTTTGAAAGTTTTAAATATTTTTATTTATAAAAACGTTTTTTTCATTTTTTTTCCCTCATTTAACATGTGATGAAATTTGAGTTCAGATGGTAAAAGCATGCGTATGAAGTTTTGGAAAAATATATATAATAATATTTAATAAATTTTCTACTTTGGTGTTACTAGCATTTTCTATAAATAGGGTCTTGGGTTAGAATTGAAAATCACACGAAAATGAAGTTTTCTCTCTCTATATTATCGGCGTATTCTTGTGAGTATTTTGAGTATATTTTGAGTATTGCTTTATCTGGTCTGAAGTTCAAGTCATAGCTTTATATCCAGGTTTTTAATTTAAATCTTGATCTTTCGAGGTAAGGGATATTATTTTTTTTAATGAATGATATTATTTCTTGATATCATTATCTTTGAAATATTGATCTGAAGTTTTTATCAAATTTGGAACTTTTGGTGTCGAGATTCTTATTCACGTGTATCTGACCTTTATTCACGTATCGACCTTATTCACGAATCTGTTTTATTCATCGAAAAATGAAAATTTTCCTTTTAAATCTAAAATATCTATTGTGGATACTAGCTTTGATTGTATCCATGTTTTGATCATTCTTGAATTTTACACCACTATGATTATTTTTTTTTGAGTATTTTTGGACATGGATAAAACAAAATCACGAATCCTTAATCCTTAATCCTTGTCATTTTGTTTCCTTTGGATTCGTTTCTTTAAAATATTTTTCATCATCCTCGAGTCTTAAATGATGATATTATTGAATATCTTTGGCTGTAGTAGTGCAAAGATGAATGATTTCGATGAATATCTTTGGCGTAGTGCAAAGATGAGCAGTGTTTAGATGAACATGACCAGTGATGAATATCTTTGGCACATGGTGCAAAAGATGAATATTTGATTCGAGATATATATTGATTGATGTTACGAGGGATAAAAGATGAGCGATGAACTTTTAAATTCATACATAGAAGATAGTAGTTTGCATTCTCTACTTAACTCTTACAATGAATTATTATTTCATTGCGAATATTGATTTAAAACTTGTTGTCTATTGTATTCTATTAGATTTTTCCACTGTTGAAGACTAACGATAATTTGTTGTATATTATTATCTTACATAATATCATAATATTCTTTTCTTGGGCTATTTTTTTGAGCTCACCCTTTTCCTTTTTGTTCCATTTTTCTTGTATCGGGATGAGATTTATATGAGAATATATATTGGGGAAGATAATATTTGATGGAAAGAAGTTACAGAGTAGTTGTTTAGTAGTCCTCACCATTTTTGTAAAATAATGTATCAATAAATGTGATGAGGATTTATTTGATCTATAGATATTATTTCTCCTCAAAAATAGAAGATAATATTTGTATTATAACTAAACTCACTTTATTTCTTGTTGTAATAATAAAGTTGTAGTTGTTTACATATAATAAATTGGAACTTATGTATTGACTGTAAAAGGTTTTTTTAAAATAAAGCAATTCGATCCGGAACTTATTGGGTGATGTATACCTATTGCCCGTATATATATCTATGGCTCTTATTTTCATCAATTTTATCGTCTGTAATTGAAAAATGAGTATGGATTTGTTGCAGCCGTCGCATAAGACTTTTATAATTAAGAAGAAGTTAGCGAAGAAGATGAGGCAGAACCGCCCAATCCCTCACTGGATCCGCATGCGTACCGATAACACTATCAGGTATTGTAATGTTTTCAATTCCCTATTTTATCATTGACATGTATATAAGTATGTATATATTTGTTTTTGTATGTATGTTCTTTTGGAGTAATATCTAATTTCGATCGATTATTTATCTACATCTCTCTTTTACTAGGTACAATGCCAAGCGCAGACACTGGCGCCGCACCAAGCTAGGCTTTTGAGCTAGGATGCTTCTCTGTGGGTATTCTTATTCACATTTCCATTGTCAAAATCTAGTTGAGATTTTGATAACAATGTGTCTCAATGTTTGTTCCTTATTATTATCAGAATTATAGTTTCATATTACTATGACTTGTGTTCAGGATTTTAGACCTGAATTAATGACTATTATGAATGACTTATGAATTTTGTACTTTTATTTAACGGTTTCTGTATTTTAATTTTAATTGCCTTGTGGTTCTTTTACATACGCTACCAAGGATATGAATACCAGGATATATTTTGCAAGTTTGTTTTTGTTTTGATAGCTTTGTTTTTAAAGTTTAGGCATTATGATCCTTTGAAACCATCACCATCTAATCTGAGTACTGCAAGTACTAAACCTTTCATGGAATGTGCAATTTGTTAAGGCAATTTTTTTAATATTTTTTGTATTAGCACAAGTCTATTTGATATTCCCCTCCCCCTCTCCTCTTTTTGGGAGTGAAATATACATGAGTTTTCAAGTTGATATCATTTGTATAGCTTGTAAGTATGCTATACACCTACTGATGTAATGTTCATTATTATTTTGCTTTGTTTTCGAATTAATCTTTTATTTTAAGTTGGAAAGTTGTCCCATTTCATTCATTCAACAAATTTCATTTTTTAACTAATCTGATGTTTCAACTTGCAAAAATATTAAAACTTTAGCCATACCATACCATACCATACCACACTTTTCCTTCCCTGAATAATAATGAAATATGTAGTTCTTTGGCATATGGTGTTTGAGAAGCTGCTTAAGACTTGTGTTTTTCATGGTTTGTACATGAAGCATGCTGGACTTGTTCCTCCACCACGTGTAGAGGTACCATGTGGTTATAATTCCTCGCATGGATGTCAAATTATGTGCCATGCTAGAATGAAAAGGAGAACTAGTTATTTCCTCCTACCATGTGGTTATAATTCCTCGTAGGAGGTCAAATTATGTGCCGTGCTAGAATGGAAGGAAAACTAGCTACTATTTATACAAGGCTCTAAATGGATGAGATCTTGGTCCCATGGTCAAAAAGGTCAATATGGTAAATAACAAATTATTGGATCAGGCTTTCAATGTTTCTTTTTGTCTACTTTTTCCTTTTTATGTTAATAAGTTGGACTTTTTAATAATTACAATGATTGAGGATTGACAGCAATCAGATTCAGTTCACTTCAAGGACCTGGTTATATAAAGAAGCGGGTAAATGTGTGGAAGTTTATAAAATTTCCCCCACCATAATCCAGTTAATTTATGCTGGTGATCTTATGCTTTGAATTTTGATCAATGCTTGATCATCAACCAGCTACAAGTATCATTAATTCATACCACCACCACTCATACAAACGGCTGAATAACTTGGTATAGCCAGTGGAAGTACAAATGTTACCTTTAAGATGGAACGGGTGAAGGAATGGAATGGAGAGGAAAATAATTCATTCTATTCCGGTTAGAATTAGTCATTCTATATATTCTCCCAAAAAATAAAATTCATAATTGTGAGAGAAGTGAAAAGGGCTCATTCTATTCTAATTGCAGCAAGTGTTTTTACTGCAATTAATGGTTCGTCCTATTGTGAAATTATTGATGGAAGTGCAAGTGTTTTTACTGCAATTAATGGTATACGCGAAGGCTCCTCCTTTAGGTATTGTGCCAAGAATAGTAAAGGCCAAGAATATGGTGTTGGGAGAAGTGGAACTGTTGCTAGTAAAGTATAACACCAAATTAGCCGAGTGAGTTTTAAAGGAGCACTTTAATCTCAAGTTGAACTCGACTCACAAAATTATTAGCAAGTAATTCAAGAAACTCGCGAGTAGCTCGAGACATTGTCAAATTGTAGAATCGAGTATCAGATGTAGGCTACCTACTAGTAAGGCTGTAAAATGAGTCGATTCGTATTTGCTCGACTAAAAGTTCGATTCGAGTTCGACTCGAAATATAAATGAGTCAAATATGAGCACATTTTAAAGTTCGATAAATTATTCGAACATTCTCAAATTATAATTTTCTAATTATACTCTGATCATATTCGTTGGAAAAGTTCAAACAATTTCTAAATTTCCGATTCGAATTGTGCTTTCACTTTGTAGCTAAATGAGCCTCAATCAAATCTTATTTTATACTCAAAAAATTTTGTGAACCAAATCTGAACAACTCAATACTCGGATCGACTCGGTTCGTTTACACCCTTACCTACTAGATTTAAATTTAACAAACTAGTTAAGAATTGTTTTAATAATAATATAAACTCAAACTAGTTTAGAATCGAGTTGACAACATTTACAATCCCTATAGAAGAAGAAAGGTGTATTCGATCAACTGTTATACTGTTTGCTCTTGCAAGAACGAGGACTTGGAGCTGTTCCGTCTGATTGCAAACTGCTGCAGATAAGGCTTAATTAAGCCTTAATTTTAGTATTTCAAGTGTACTAAAAAAAAATTGAAGTTAATTTTGACACAGAAGTTTAGTATTTCTAGTGTATACTAAAAAAAATTGAAGTTAATTTTGACACATCAAGTTTGATACAACATATTTATTCAAATATTTAAGTTAATACGGGATAAAATTACTTAAATCTATATTATTTGAAGTCAAACTCAAATCTTGATACTTCAGTAAGATTTTAGACCCATATAATCTACAACTATAGTAACTCATAAAGCAATACATATGCATCTTGAAATGAAGCAAGAAAATCCAAACATGCTAGTTGACAGTGACTGCAAATCCAAAATTACGTTTCATCATTCACATACATATTCAGGCTCTGAGACTACTAAACATATAATATGATCATATTCTCGCACCAAATTCTACTGAATAATGCATTCAGAGTTTTCATTGGATTTCAAATGACCTAACAGATGATCTTTCTAAGCTAACATCCACATAGAACATTAATAACGTCGACTCAATATTGAAATATTATCTTTTTAAGTTTTCATATTAAGGAATTTAAATTTCTGGATATTGGTCGTAATCCAAGCTAGCAATAAGCAGTTGAACTACAATCTAGGACCAAGGACATCACTTCCCATCACCACCAAAGAGGTATCCCAAGGATGAACCACCACCAGGGGCCGCATGTACCTTAGTCGAAGGGCGATCCTGCAATCATGCGAAAACCATTTTGCTGATGTTAGAACTACAAAATACACATGAAATAGCAAAATAATGACAATTTGCTGAGAATTAAATTACTCCAACAAAATGTAAACCAGGAAAACAAAGACAAAGTACCCAATTAGTGCAATATTTTAAACCATGCAATCCAGTTGAGTGGAGCGAACAGCGCTCACAAGTTCTCTTGCAAAGGGAGTGAAACCAATACAACCTATTATACCCTTATTGATGCTTATAAGTTCTCATATAGAAGGAACATTAACCAATACAAGTATACAACCCATTATAATTCCTAGTCCTTAGAGCATCTCATAAGAGGAAGCCAAGTTGGCCGCATCCTGACAGGTAAGTTGCCCCAAGTATAGGGATTAGAAGGATGTTGGATAAAATGTTATTCAATATTTTTAGAGCAAATAAAAATTGCAACAGCAATAATATATTGCAGAAATATAGATCTCAAGTCTCATCAATTCTATTTTTAGAAGATGGTAACAGCTATAAGATTAATTGCTACCAAGAAAATATATCTTGAAATAAAAAAAATTCTAATACTAATAATGCTAAGAAGACATGTGTAAATAGATAAATACAGATAGATAGATATATATGTATATAAACTGAATAAATAACCTGATAACCTCAGCTGCTAATGACATACCGTGATAAAGTTGCCACAGTTTTGCCCTTCAGTCCGAAGATAATTGTTAGTCTTACTGTCATGAACCGCTACTGGCCTTTGTTTACTGCCATCATCAACGCCCACTGCACTATGATTACTGTTTACAACAGGCTGCGAAGGAGCAGCAGGCTTTTGAGGAGGTGCATTATTTGAATCTGGTCCCTTGTTCTGAGCTTGTTGAGGACTATTTGTAGTCTCTCCACTTCCAAACAGGTAGCCCAAGGAACTCTGACCTCCACCAGCGCTAACTCCACGACCCATCTTGGAAATTATCTCTAGTTAACCAAGAGCTGCCAAACAGAATAAATTAGTTCCAGATCATGACACAGGAATAAAGAAGTCTTCAAAATACATTAGCCACAACACATAGTAATATGTTGTCTATGTAGATGACTATGCATATCTTTGTTTTGGCAATCCTTGGGCCTTAAATTATTATGTTTCCAGACCACAGAGTTCTTCAAATCTCATGATTTTACTTTTCTTTTTTGCCTTGTATCCAAACTATTGTTTATTGAGTTTTAAGATCTAGGTTACTATGTCACAAGTAATCATCAGCTTATCTCACATCAAGCAGATAAAAGTATACCAGGCTTACTAGTTAACTGAAAAAGAATATGATAAATTTTAATGTCTACCTTTTATTCTCTTTGGCCAACAGCTTCCATCAGTTAAATGAAAACCGTTATTATTTCTAGATTTTGTGTGTTGTGACAAAAAAACACTATAAATACACAGGGAACATAACGTAAATCTGAGATTGTATCAACATCAACGTTGCCTCAATTCTGTATCTACCAACAATTAATTCCTGTAATTTGTAGCAATAACACAAATTGAATATACTATAAGAGATATATCTTTTGTACAGAAAACAATTTGAATAAAAAAAAGTTCAAACAGTAGAATCACGCGTAAAATAGATCGCAAAGCGAAAGCAAATGGAAATGGTGCCAGAAAAAACAAAACCAAAATCTATGTTAGATTACATCATAGGATAATGAGGATGAACATCATGAGAATCCAGATCTAAGAATTCATCACCATTATAATAAAAGTAAAATCTAAAAAACTGATAAAAATTGTATAAAAAGAAACAAAAACATCATCGGAATGACCAAGACATTGAAATTCACAGAGATCGTACCTCCTCCACCGAATCGAGAGAGACTAAATTGAGAGAAGGGGAGAACGGCTATATAAAGGAAGCGAAATGAAGCATTTATATCGTGTGGTGAAACGGAGAGGAGGAGGAGCGTCTTAACATTTTGAATTTAATAGTCGTTTAATTTTAAATAATTTTGATTATAGTGGTCTACACACATTTCTAACTAATCGGCCCATTTAATTAAAATGGCCGGCCTTAAATTTGTTGTAATGATATATATATATATATATATAAACGGTAGGATTTATCTCAAATTTTGAACGACCCACATAATTTATTAAATGAGTGGGAAATTCAAGATCATTTGTATTTTATTATATATATATATATATATATATATATATATATATATATATATATATATATACGGGAAAACTCAAAGAAAGATAATCCTTAAATAAAGATAACGCCTTAAATAACATAATTTTATCAAAACGACGTAGTTTTGGAGGGACGCGGTGGTATTTTTGTAAATACCATGCCTTTAGTTTTGATTCTAATTTATTTATAAAATTTTAAAATTCAAATTGTGATATATTTTATTTTGAAACAATAATTTCTTATATACTAATTTGTTTTAACTACTTTATAAAACTAATTATTACATTAAATAAATTCATATTATGTTGAACTTTAGAATTTTACAATTTGACTAGGTAAAAAGTTAAAAGTCCTGTTATATATTATGATAAATTTACATTAAATTATAATTGTAAAATTCATCGAATGAGATTAGTAATAATTATAAGAGGGTCATATTTATTACACATTTCTCTAAAAAGATTATCACTATTACTTATTAACTTAACTGACAATTAAAAATTCGATGAAAACGTTTACAATATATATTATTTTCCAAAATTTAACAATTTTTTTGGCAAAACAAGAATATTACATTTCAAGCAAAGGGTGCTAGCGGGAGATCAGAGTAGGATTGTTCAAATATTTTGGTTTTTTCGGGTTTTTGGATTGGACCAAACCGTCCGATTCAGTACAAAATATATAAAGAATTGGTACATATTTTAATGGTTCGATACATGTTTTTCGGTACAAAATATATAAAGCAAAGGGTGTTCAGTACAAAGAATCGGTTCGGTTCGATACAAAAAAATCGATATATACTGGTTTTTCAGTACGACATTTTAATGGTTCAATTTTATCGAACCGGACAGGTATATATACCGGCCGGTTTTCTATTTTTTATTAATAAATAATTAATAGTAGTAATAATAAAATATTAATAATATTAATAAAAAAAAAATAATAATAAAAATAATAATTATATTAATTTTCAAGAAAAATCAAGATGCGAATCGGTATTGCCGATTCAGATATCTTTCAGGCCCAACCGATCTCGATATTCGGTATCAAAATTTGGCCGATTTCGATACCAGTCCGATTCAGACCAATTTTTACCGGTTGAACACCCCTAGATGAGAGCATATTTTAATTTGCAAAAACAAGGTAGAGCTTGATTTTGTATGTAAAAACACATATACTCTCCTATATCCCAAAATGCGTCTAAGGTGATGTTTGATAAAATTGAGTAATTAAGATGTGAATGGTTAATATATTTTAATAAATTAGATCATTCAAATGAAATAACATATGAATCTAAAAAAACTATTTGATAATTAAGAAGTGTAAAACGTCTTAATGACACTATTTTACCATTTTAACCCTCTGAGTTATTTAAAAAATCTATTTGAATGATCTTAAAATTTGAAATTAAAAGAGTACAATATTTATTGAGGCTATTTTTGTCTATAAATTTTAAATAAACTATTAAGAGACAGCTCTTAATATTTAAGATTTGAGTTTTTGTCTTAACGATTAAGAGACAATTTATTTTTTACCAAATAAAATTTGCCTTTGAATCAATAACAAATGAATAAAGAGTCATTCACACAAACAAACACCACCTAATTTTTAAAATATACTAATTTATATGTGCTAAAATTAAAATGAGATTCCCCTTTATATTGAGACAGATGGAGTATTGGTTAATCTATCCTTTGTTCCTACGTAAATTCAAGTTTATTCTCATTCTTTATCTTTTATTTGTAAATACTTTAGATGTGCTAAAATTAAAATGAGATTCCCCTCTATATATAGAGACAGATGGAGTATTCGTTAATCTATCCTTTGTTCCTATGTAAATTTAAATTTATTCTTATTTTTTTATTTAAAATTAATACTATCTGATAACATACGTGTATAAATTATATAGAGATAAAATAAAAACGACCGACACAAAATCACTAAAATAATTGATTGACTCGCTAATTTATATATGTAATCTACATTTACGGGGGAGTAGTTAGCATAAGTTCATTTTTAGGTAAATTGGTCACTGACACGTAAACGAGCTCTTACGGGGTTGACAACATGAAGACGTGAGTGGAACAGTGTCACTACACAATTGCACGTTGAGTTTGGTGGAACGATGGAATATGGGAGAATGCTTGCACTACTTTTAAAGCTAAAAACATCCCAAAATATTTATATTAGTATATTGATTTTTATTATGAGTGGTTAGTCCGAATGTCAAATTTGAACATAAGAATAAATTTATATATATATATATATATTTATATATATGTGTGTGTGTGTGGTGTGTGTGTGGATTCCTTATAGACGTGGTGGTGTAAAAGGATTACACCACCGTCCCGGGGTTAGTTGCAGTTGTACTTAACAGTAGTAGCAATTACTTGATTCAAGAAGCGCATGGAATTTGCATCTTCTTCCGGCCTCATGGAAGCAAGTCTCTACCATATTCTGAATTCAGCAAAATCTGGGGCAGGCTGGGTGATAAAATTGTGGGTAATTTTAATACCTACTCCTTTGAAGGGTTTCATACAAGTGAAATTGGAAGAAGCATATATCATACCACCAGCAGGTCAATTGCTGATCACAGACAGGCCTTGTTGTTCGCATATCAATTATCAGCATTAACAAAACAAAACAAACACTTGGTTCGCCCATATCATGCAATCAGAAATCTATAGTTTTGATCTCAACTTGCACTCTCTCGTCGAGAAGGATATGAATATCCCTCATCTAACAATTTCACAACAAAAATTTTAACTCCTACGACATCTGAACTGGATTGCATTGATGCAAAGCTCGAAACAGCAGCCTATGAAACTGTAAACAATCCCGATGAATGTTTTAAGTCAAAAAATTCCTGTTTGCATTTTAAGTGCTCGTTCTTGAATCATGCCAGTAGAATAAGAGAGGGATTTTTAAACAAATCAACAAAATGAGTCATTTACACCATCTTCGCAATCTCTACCAGTTGCTTATGTAGGGTTTGAGGCCGGGAGAAAAAGGGTGAGTGGTCAGCACCTTTAAGGCGGAAAACTCGTTCAGGTGGACTTCTGTTTATCATACTCACCTGTAACTGGATGGGTATTGCATTATCTTCTGGAGTTTCTATATAAAAGCGCCTCACAGAGCCATATTTCTCATCAGAAATAGACAGCTTTTCCAAAACTGGTGAAAAGGGGATTGACCTCATTGAAACAGATGCCAATGCAATATCCTGGAATAGGGAACCAAATATGGACTCAGAAATATGAACAAATGCGTGAAACACTGCTTACCAAACACAGTAAGACCACATGAACGACATTTCTAATGGATAAGGATCCATAAAGATCAACTACACATTAACAAATTATAAGGAGAAGTGATGCGATACTAAAAGGCATCCTCAGGCAATAATTACTTCTCTTCATAAAGTACTCTAAATTCATGAACATCATGGGCAACTAAATTCATTTTGATCTCATAATTTTAATATAAATAACCATTTATGTGCTTATCACAACTACAAATCTGAGAGTCCAGTAATATTTAAGCTGCAAAATATATTTTGACTTTCACTTGCTTTACATCATATGAAAGGCCATTATGTTCAATGATCCAGTCAGTTCAGGTTGTAGATGGGATATACTGGGATCTAGAAAAACCCTAAACTCGGTATATCATACAATTTAGCTACCCTTTAGACCACAACCTGCATTCTAAAGCCCCAACCAATCACTTAGATTCCAATATATTACAGAGCTACCATTAAATGTAAACTAAACTTGTACTGCAGAATGCATTATCAAGCACATGTATGTGATAGGGTGCATATATTGTGTATCTATTGTCTAGTCTTCTAAGCACCAATATTGAAAGAAGAAAACAATTTTCATAATCATGCATCAAGGTCAACACAATGCAGATACTGAAATTGCATAACATAACATGCACTATCTTTTTTCATGGCCGGTCATATATAAAGAATATTTAGTCTTATATTTTTAATAAGATGCATCATACCTTTGCAGGACTCTGATTGAATAACAAGTCCCCTAAAAGAGACTTGCCAAGATCAATAGCTGTCGGAGGTTGATCATTCCCATTTGCATATCGGAATATCTGAGCCTGCCGCATCAAATCATTCGAGTTGTCCTGCAATAATTATTACATTTCAATTGCTTTGGAATTTCCTCAATGTGCAAACAACCCAAGGCACTAGAGGAGTGGTGAAGGAAGTAAAGACCTAAACTTTAAATAAGATTCAGACACCTTGCTTGAAACAAATTCACAATTTGAAACTTACCAAATGTCCAACATTTACTATCACTTCTGAAACTTACCTCAAAAGAAATGTCTGTGTTTTATTACTAAGTTTTATACTAACTGAAGCACATCACCTGAGAAAAATACTTCACCTATCAGGGTCAGGCTAGGATTACGTTTGAGGAAAGTGCCTCGTACATTTCTAAAAGATTATATCTATTAACGTATCATATCAAAGCTCCATTTTCATTCAAGCAATATGCCAGCGAGTACAGGAACTGTACATCCTTTGGATTTTATTTTATTTAGGTGGATTAGTACAGTCTGGAATATCCAATTTGATTTATAACAATATGTTTATGTAAAAAATTATCTGGACCAAGTATGAGCAGAGACACTAGAAGATTATGGGATGCATGGCTGAAAATACCCGCAACTCCACTTAAACACTGCTACAAATTTATGCTCAATATATAACATTGCAAACCTTCAGCTAAGAATATATATGTGGTACATGATTTTTATTCCATAATTTCTGAAATTCAATTCATGAAAGCACAATTGTGTTTATGTTTCTTTGAATCTGTAATGAAAAAAAAGAAAAGAAAGTTAAATCATCCCTCCCAATAGAAACCAGTTTTAAAAGATGTGAAAATCCTTTTTTCAGTTGTATGAAAATTGGAGATCATATAATAAGATAATTTTATGAAGTAACAACCGGACCTTTTGGGAAAACATATCGAGAGCACTTTGCCCGCTAATCAACATAGCAGCAGCAACAAAGACAGCTTTTGAAATTCTAGATGGAAACAATTCCATTGCATATGATACACATGCACCACCAAAATCATGTCCTACCAAAATTACCTGCAAGAATCAAGAAGAAAGAATGTAATTAGGTTACATTTCCATTCTACAAATGATCTACACACTAATATCCATGGTAAACTTATAAATACCAGAAGTGATGCCTATATATGATTACATGAATAAATTTACAATGGCCAAACCATAAAAGAAGGGGCTTAGCACAAGAAGTTTCTTTAGGTGGTTGTACTTTTGGGCTCATATAGCAAAAACTGTTTCAATTTCTATCAATTTGGACAGAGAATTTAATCAAGAAAAAACTGGAAAGCTTATAAGCATAAAATGCATCTTACGGAAGTATAATTAGGCTATCACCCATAAAACAGCTTACAGCAACTGTTAAAATGCTAGGGAGATGTCATAAACAATGGCCAAGCTTAGAAATATAATCAATAAGTATGACTACAACAACCATTCAGCTGTTTGGCTATCCTATGTTTCATTATATCCAAACTGATGGAAAGTTCTGTGGTGAGTTGTTATACAAACTTGTGGTTACTTGGGCCTCTACAGGCTTTAGCATAGAGAAATGAACTCTCCAAAACTCGTTTCCTTAAAACACTTAATATTATGAGAGCATGACTGGCTTGTTTCTTAGTTTAAAATTTATTTCTCCAAAATTAATTGAGAAAAGGGATACACAGTAAGCACAGTTTTCAGTTGCTCTGTTTTGTAAAGAGAAAGAATGAAAAACAGAGAAAAAAAATATAAAAACAAAATACAATACTAAATACATGTAATAACTAATTATTACATGTCCTCTAAATTTCAAGAACAAAATACTAGATGTTTTGGCATTTTCTATTATTTTTGAGGATCTTCAACATTAAAGTACTTGACTGGAGCAAGGAAAACAAAAGAATAAAAATATTTCTAATATTCCATGAAAACTAATACTACCTCAGTTCCAAAATATAGGATCAATATTGACTTTTTGTAGTCAATTTGAAATATTTCCAAATTCAAAATTGAAATGATTAAATTTAGTTTTAGACAATACAATTATGAAAATTGTAATCTATTTAAACAGTAACACTACTTACAAGATTTATTCTTTTCAAAGTTAATTGAACCACGTCAATTTTGAATTTGAAAATATCTTAATTTGACTTCAAAAAGTATCCTATGGAATGGAGGGGAGTAGTATCTATAAAAATCAAATCCTAAAGAAAACACTGAAAGGACGATATTTGACCTTCTTTCTAGCTTTATATAGCTTTGATAATTAAAATTGATTACAGGAACTAACTAATAAAATAATTCTTGTCTTTCTTTTGTCACAAGACTTTAAGGTTATACAAATGATTGACAAGAAATTGGAACAAAGGACATACGAGAATCTAACCTTTTCCCCATCAGCAAGGTTATCAAGAATGTCAGTGAGTGGCTTTACATATTGCGAAAGACTTGAGATGTTGTTTGTATCAAATGAATGAATTCCAGAACCAGTTAAATCAACTGCAGTAACTTTGAATCCAACTTCTTCCAGAAGTGCTATTGTTTTATACCAACACCAGGCACCAAAACCACCTCCGTGAACAAGGATAAAATGTTTGGTCTCTAAATCATCTACCTTTACATCCTGATCCTGTCAATCAAGAAACAGTTAGAAACTAGTCAGCATTTAACTAAAGATGACTAGAAACACTAAAAGTGCATAACAAGAGAGAACGAGCAAACCCCTGTGAAGGATTCTATATTTACACAAAATATCTTATGCATATAGAACAAGATGACAGCATTAACAGGTTCTCCCAGATATATTAAAGCCTGAAAACATTAATTGAGCTTAGAGGAGTTGCATTTAAGAAATTACTTTGTTTGAATGTTGTATAATCAATGAGAGGATAAAAGATATAATAACGGTGTCAGAATATTTAAAAGTGAATGTATCATCTGGTAGCTTGTGAAATCAAGTTGAAATGCTGATCTTGAAATGGAAGTTGACAAGTGGGACTCAAGAGAAAGGAAGAAAATATTTTCAATTCATGTTTTTGTAAGATCTACCAGAAATTTCAAGCACTATAAAATAATACTCAGGTGTATTTTTTGGTATTTGAAATATAGCTATATAAGACTCTAGTTGAGCTCCTTTGGCTTTGGGGGAATATTGTATTTTCAAAACCATTTACCATGTTTCAAAAAAAAGAGAAGAATACTTGCATATTTGGAAATCTAAAAGGAACATTACATGTGGTGAATAGTCTCACAAGGAATTACAATAATGCAATAGCAATTATAGAATCAGGTAACTTACTAGGCATATACAAATCATCTCCAAATTACAGTCCAATTAGGAAGTTCGATCTAAATCCCAATTGTTTCAAGAAATCTTAGAATATCAATATTTAAAAGAAATGCTCCGAGTAAACCTTTTACCTTATCTGTTTAATTATTGAGTTTTGAGTTTGAGAAAATTGGCTAAAAACCTGGTTACAATGGGTGATACTAACAAAGTTGTGCATATAAAAGTTCACACCTTTTTCCTATTGTGCCAAATTTGTTCATAATTTTCACCTGCAACTTATCAATTTAGATAAAGAAGCCCAAATTTACCCATTATAATTAAAATCCATATTTTCCGTAAACAGTCTCAAAAACCAAATTAAACCAACCAAAAAAATAAATTAAAACCATTGAAACAAAACAAAAATCAATATCCATGTACAAAGACGAAAAGGGGTAAACCTGATTAACAAGCTGGTGAGGGTGAAGCAGGGGGTCAGTGAGGGAGCGAGCCCTGGAGCTGGAACTACGAGGCAGCCCTTGCTGCCTCCTGGAGTTGGAATTAATGGGATACCTGAGAGAAGTTGAGCGATCAAAAGGCACAGAAGCCACGCCGTTTTGCTGCTGATGCTGCTTTAACAGAATCGCGGCGGCTAAAGCCTGCTCGTGAAGTTCGGCATCATCAAATTTCTCCTTCTGGGAGCCCGAAGACCGAATCCGAGTCCAGCGATTGCTGGAGTTACCGACGGCTACTACTGAACTGGTGGATTGATGGTTGGATATGCGTTTAGAGGGTTTCTTCTTAATGGACCTCCGAGAAAAACATATGCCCATTTTGATCTTTGCATGCAGTATCAAGAAGAAAGAGAAATGAATGTAAGCTATTATATTAGTCCTATATATAGATAGAGAGATTAGATTGAGAGAGAAAGTGGAGGAGAGATTTTCAGGTGAACAAAAAGAGTGTGCTGAGAGAGATTGGGCCGAGTGGGATTGTTTTTCCGATTTCCGAGGATTAATGGTGATGATGATGTAATTTATTGATGGATGGATGGATGGATGGATTTCATAAATTAATACTACCCCACCCCACTCACACGCGAAAAAGGCAATTCCCAAATTTTATTGATTACAAATATTAGTATTATTTTTTATATATGATTGTTTGCGTATAACTCGAGTGATAAAAATAACCGACCCTTAAAATTGTGTCAACATAATGTTATGTACACTAAAATTGCACTAAAACATGATATTAACCGCTATGCACCCCCAAAAAAAGAAGTTAGTAACGGTAATAGCTTAAAGAAGAAGTGAGGGTGAGGGTGAGGGTGAGGGTGATCATTGAATTAATTGGTTTATAAATTTGATCCTCTGGACGGTTTGTGAGTTCAAATCTGTCCTCTACTTTTCCTCGGCATTCAATTCAACATTTCTCGTCATTCCAACAGAACAACTACCTGTTTTTCCTTTTCTTTGTTTTTTGTTAGAAAATAATATTATTATTTATTGGTTTCACATTATAAAATTATTATTAACTTTAAAAATAAATATTACTTTTTAATTTAAATTAAGATGATTCATTAAAGATTATAATTAAAATAATAAATAATATTTTTTAAATAATTTATAATATTTACCCTCGTGTTTGATTTGTGAAATGTTGTATTCAATTGTCACTTATTAAGTCACAAAAAAATAATAGTAATAAATCAAATATGAAATAAGAGCGCATCCTTAAATAAAATTCTATTTAAATATTGTTATATTAATATTAATATTAAATTTCGACAAGTAAATGAAATCATTTTTTTTTTTTTTTTTTTTGGGGGCGGAGGAAGTAGTAGTACTGTAGTAGGTACTGCTCCTAATAGAATAGAATAAGTAGTAGGAGTAATAACTAAGTGAGGTTTGAAAATGGATTCCTGCCGTCTAGAAAAGCAACAATATCCTTTCAATTTAATACTCCTAATACTTCCGTATTTGTGATCGGCGGGGGGCGGCCAAGGCAAGTCGGCTAGCTTGACAGTGTTTAAATTTCTTACAACATCGATTAATGCCAAGAATCGTCTATCATGTTAATCTTTTCACTTGTGAAATACGGTTAAAATTAATACTACTATTACTCTTTTTATCCATATTAAAAAAGAGAATAAAATAACAAAACAAAATATATATATATATATATATATATATATATATATATATATATATATATATATATATATATATATATATGTGAAGGTGGGAAAGTAGTGGGTACGAAATTGGTCTTTAATTTCTAGCTCAAGTTTAACTTCCCAACTATAAATTCATGCATATCCGAATATTAATTCATACCAAAAAAAGAGAGAGAAGGATTTATATTATCATAAAAATATGTTAACTTTTGTTATGACTAGACATATTTATATTAATTTAAAGATTATTCACAGACACAAATCAATATATTTTTGTTACTAAAGTATTTGCTTTACAGTTAACTTTTTAGTGTTCATTTTATATATAGTCTCATCTTTTCCACCGACTTCAATTAAGTGTATATATATATATATATAGAGAGAGAGAGAGAGAGGATCAGGATTCCCTTACGATATTAAAATGCGGACTTTTTTTTTTTGTTTTTTTTAAAAAATAACTAATTTTTTTTTTAATATTTTATGGAACTGAATTTTTTTCCATAATACAGTGTTTTTGGCGTGATTTGGATACCTATACCAAAAAATGTATGTGACTGTACATACATTTTTTTGGTATAGGTATCCAAATCACACCCAAAACACTGTATTATGAAAAAAAAATTCAGTTCCATAAAATATTAAACTTTTTTTTAGTTGTTTTAAAAAAAAAATCGCATTTTAGTATCGTAAGAGAGTCCTTACCTGATCCGGACCCTATATATATGTATATAATCAAAATTGAATGAGTGCCGTAAATCTCATCATTTATTTATGCGATCTAAAAATTGGAATTATGATCGACTCTATCAACACAATAATTTTAATTGATACAAAAATTATAATTGTGTAGTATATAATAAAAAAATATTACTCATATAATTTGTTTAATTCTAAATTTTTATGAGTCATTTGAGATTGATTTAGAGGCATGTGATAATATAATGATGGTATGCACATGAAACCAATGTTAATGCTATAGCTTTCAAGTAAAGATGCACATGCAACTCATCATTACAGATTTTGGCCATATAATTGATTCATGAACATACCATACCAGTTACCCCTAACTTTGTGAATAATATATAGTGCTAAAAATCACTTATTTTAGCTAAAGTATTTGCTGTCTTTTGCAGTCTTCATTTATATATTAATCCAAAGCCCAGCGCAGCGCAAGGATTCCGGTTGTGGTCCAGTCCAACCTTCTCTTTGTGGATCATGACTTCAAAATTTATTGGGCTTTTGGACCACTTAAATTTGATGCATCAAGGGGTCATAATTGTCCATCACTCACGTCACGTGTACCAATCACATAAAACTACAATTCACTTCATCCTATTCTTCACTGGTATATTGACTCCAGCGTTCGAATCTTGTTAATAGCAAAAAATAAAAGGAGATTTCTTTTGTTAGGCAAAAAGATTTAATTAATCTATTATTCCCTCTTTTATACGTATACGTAACTAACTCCATAGGCCGCATGGAGATGGAGTTCCACCTTCTTCTTGGGATTGATTTCAGAAACATTTACATATTATAGTACATTTATAAAAATAATTACAAAAATCATACAGTTATAAAATAATTATAAAAATATGACAATTTATCATATATATTTACAATACTAATTATATTAGGAGTCCTTAATTTAAGGAGTTAATATTATTTACCGATACGATGACAAATTAGTTTCCATCTTTCTTCAGTCTCTCTATTCTCCATTAATATTTCTCTCTCTTCTCCCTTACTATTTATCTCTCTCATCTCGAATCCACTCGTCGTCCTCTTCCGCCGTCGTCGTCGCCGCCGCAACACTAGTCTCTCAACTCGTCGTCGTCCTCTTCTTCATCTACTGGTATCTACTGATATTTTTTCATCTAATATTTCTTCATCTACTGATATTTCTTCTTCTTTTTGTATTGGTATTTCTACTGGTATTTCTTCTTTTCTTCATCTTCATCATTAATTAATTAGTCTTCTTTTTTTACTATTAATTAGTATTTATATTTTATTTTTATTTTTTCTTTTTGTCTTGATATTTCTACTAATATTTCATTTTTTTCTACTGATTAGATTAGTCTTCTTTTTTGGTGGCGTAAATTAATTAGTTAATTATTTTTAATTTACTTTTGTTTGACTTGTTGATTCACGGTTGTTCATTTTAGTGAAAAGAAGGTTTTTGGATCGAAAGCATACATGTTGTTCTATTATCATATAATTTTTAAAGGTGTGTTAATTTAAATTTTGTTAGTATTACTATCATATAACCTGCTTTAGTTATTACGCATTATATTTTGAGTTCTTTATTAATTTGTGATTAGGATATATCATTTTTGTTACCTTGATTTGGTAATTTGGTTACTTTTTTATGTTGTTATGGTTACCATGTATTTCTTAAGTATACATGGTTGATTAAACCGGTTTTAGTGTATATGTTGTTTATGTATTGGTTACCATTAATATATATTTTGATTCTTAACATATAACTGCTTGGTTTTTTCATTAGTATATATTTTTTATTCTTTATTACTTTATGATTTGGATACCATTCTTTTTTCTCTCAATTGGAATTTTGGTTACTTTTATATATTAGTTTGGTTATAATGTATTTGCTTAAGTATACATTGGTTGACTAAACTGGGTTTGGTCTACATGTTGTTTATGTGTTGGTTACCATTAAAACATGGTTTGATTCTTAAAGATATAACCTGTTTGAATTCTTCTTTTAGTAGTATATTTTTTGGTATACATGTTTTGTTTACTACATAAAATGGTTTGTCTTACATGTTGTTTATATTTTGGTTATCATTAGATTATATAATATAACTTTTTGGTTACTTTGCTTTTATTATGGTATGGTTAATGTTATATTATGATATGATAACTATTATTGTCTGATCGATTTGGGGACGTTGGTTATTTGTTATATACCGCTTTTTGACTCATCGTGTAATTGTTATATTATGTTTTGGTTAGTATGCTCTTATTTGTTAATCACTATGTAAATATTTATGATATAGATATTGTTTATTTCTCAGTTCTTAATGACCGTAAATCTGATTTTGTTTATTTGCGGTTATGAGATCTTTACTATGAGGAATGCAATTCATTGGAAAAGTTATATATTGGTGACATGGAAGTCCCCAAAGATTATTACCAAGAAATTGAACTCAAGTCGATTGGAGAAGTTTAAGGCATCATTAGTTTGTGGATGTATTATTTTTATAAATAAAAACCCAAGTCATAATAAATCATGTATTTACTTAGTATACATTGATGTATTATTTTTGTAAAGTCCTTCAAACATAACAATTTGTTATGGTTAGTGAGTATGTAATGTTTATTGGAGCTTATGTAAATGGAATTACATATTTGATTGTATAATTAATTATTTGACATTATTTGTTGGTTTGTATTAAGTTGTTTCTAATACATTGTTTGAAAGTTGCAGTTGGTAACCAAACATGCATAGAAGGGTAACCATTTTATTTTTTGTAGTAACCAGATATTTACAAGCTTGTATCGGGACATATATCAAATGTTAAATATACGTGTGAGTATACATGGGTTACCTAAACCCGAATTGGATATCTGAGTTGTTTCTATTTTGGTTACCATTAAAACATGTTCTAGTTACTTTTTATATTACTATTTGGTTACTTCTTTATTTTGTTTTAATTCTTTGTTACCTTATGGTTTGGCTACTATTATTGTGCCCTCGATGTGGGATTTTGGTTCTTGTTATTTTTATTCTAACATGTACATTATGTACCCTCACATGTACATTATTTTTGGTTACTAACATATAACTGTTTGGTTCTTGCATTAGTATATTTTTTTTATTATTTGTTAGCTTATGATTTGGATACCATTCTTTTTCCTCAATTGGGATTTTGGTTACTTTTATATGTTGTTTTGGTTATAATGTATTTGCTTAGTATACATTGATTGACTAAAAACGAGTTTGGACTACATGTTGTTTAGTATACTTTAGACTAATTTATGGGGGCTTGATGTAATGCTTGTGACGCCCCCAAATTCGGGTTACCTGACCCCCGAGTTTGGTGTTCACGATTCACACTATAATTAGCATTTAACTACCCATAATATATATAGATAGTAACTTTCATAAGATTTTATCGAGTTTAATAATAATACATCACCCAAAGTTCACTAACCTTAACTTTACAAACATACCCTTTGTATAAAACAAAAAGGGTTTACAATACAACATATTAAATATGTTTAAAATAACTAATTTATAACTACGCCTTTGCCTTTGTTACGCTTTCTGACTCTCCTGCAACTTCGTCCCTAAATTTGAAATGTTTTATTTAGCAAGGTGAGCAACAAATTTGCCCATGAAGTTAATACATACAATAAATGTATAAGTATTCAAATCACCAGACTATCTATTTTGATAGAATGAAACCAAAGTTCGGGAACTTTGAAATAATCGAACAAATTGTTATTCAATAACAAGTCTTCTCATATTCTATACAACATAATAACTCAATAATGAAAGAGTACAACGCTTTCAAAGTTTCTACGATATTCAAATGAATAATCAAGAATCAATTCTATGAATGAAATATTTCTCCAGATTTATCTTGAGTGATCACACAAGATCTTTGAACTTAATTTCTGGTGTCTATCAAAGATACTCAAACTTCTCATGTCTATCAAAGATTTACTTTGATATAAGAATGAATTCTACGAAATATCAAACCGGAATGTTTTCGGTTTATCTTTGAAAGATCCATTGGATCTTGAACTTCTCTTCTCGAAAGTAACTATCAAAGTTATACTTTGATATACCCAGTGTATCGGATAACCATAAAGATTAAATCATACCCCTCTGCAAAAGTACTCGAGGCCAACTCTTTTTGTACCCTATATTATGCATAATACTTAAAAGCAGCCATGACGGTTAATTCACGACCAATAAAATGTTCCCCTTTATATAAAAAGGTTGTTCTTCTCGGTCTTGGAATCAAAAGTTTGATTTTACAACGAAATACTGGGATTTCAAATTCTATTTGCTTCTCGGTCGAGCCGAAATAATTGGCATCGATCAGTCAATAATAATTGAATCTATTTCTCGAACCTATCAAGTTCTAACCAATATTGGTCTAGCCAGAATAATTAGCTAAGACATTTCTCAAAGATAATTTGACAATAAAATGTGAATTATCTCAGATCAATTCTAACTTCTACGAGATATGAATATCCAACAACAGCTTATTCTATAAATATATATTTACGAATCAATAATTCAATTTGAATTATTAAGCATGCAATTAACTGCGAATAATCAACAACAAATTCCACGGATGTGGTGTAATTAGCAATAATTAACCACTACAATAATTGAATAAATTTAACTCAAGGTTGAGTTAGAAACTTGCCTCTTCCGGCGATTACAAACCAAGCACAAAATACTTATCTGCTTTGAAGACCTATAACCAATAATATCGGTCTTACAATTAAAGACAATTATTCATAACACGTAACAATCGTAGTTCACAAATAAACTTCTCCTAGCACATTAACACATAGCCACATCGGTGTTTATAACCTATATAAACACATAACAAGTCTAACTATATCAATCGGTTGGACTTGATTCCATTCTCGATTATTCTTGCAGGTCACCCTCATCCGACAATTAACACATTGATTGTCTATTAGACTTCAGTCTCTAAGCTTCAATATTAATTTAGATAAGTCAATTATCAATTATAATATTTTTTTAAAGCTTTTAATAATTATCAAGCAATTATTATAATTTATAATAATTTTTCAAACATCTAATCATTTTTAAATGATTTAATTATCAAATAATCTTATCATTATTAATATTTAATAATATTAAAATATTAATAACATACTTGTCAAAATATTAAAGTTATTATCAATAACTTAAAATATTTTTAAATCAACAATATTCCACTTAAATGATTTTTAAAGTAATTAAAATCATTTTAAATCACCACCATTAATATATAAATATTAATGAAATTATCATCTAAATATTAAAAGTCATTAATTATAACTTAAAATATTTTTAAACTATTTTTCTCATTGTTAAATGATTTTTTAAATCAATAAAATCATTTTTAATTCATTTATTTAATATAAAAATTAAATAAATTCAAACATCATTAATATTAAAGTATTAATGAGAATTCTCCAAAAATATTGAAAATTATATTTTATAATTTAAAATATTTTCCAACACATTATTCTCAATTAAAATGATTTTTAAATCATTTAAATCATTTTATCTTATTTATTTAATTTAATAATCAAATAAATCTAATATCATTAATATTAAATTATTAATGAAAATTCTCCAAAATATTAAAAGTTACATTTTATAACTCAAAATATTTTTTAAATACATTTTCTTATTTAAAATGATTTTCATAATATTAAATCATTTTTCTCTAATTTATTTAATACACTAATTAAATAAATTAAATACCTTTAATATTTAAATAATTATAAATATTAAAGTAAAATATTCCAATTAATCGAAATTATTTTTCATAAATTAAAAATAATTTTTAAAATCATTTTTGGTAATTTTTAGAATTTATTTCTA
Organism: Panax ginseng; assembly: GCA_020205605.1. Classification (NCBI taxonomy): domain Eukaryota; kingdom Viridiplantae; phylum Streptophyta; class Magnoliopsida; order Apiales; family Araliaceae; genus Panax; species Panax ginseng. The sequence continues at coordinate 16,575,690 of CM035148.1, forward strand.
ATTTTTATTAATTTAAAAATATTCGTAAAATAAAATTAATTAAAACCGTCATTATTTAATAGCCTTTATAGCGACACAAAGCGTCATTGTTGGTGTTCTTGGCTCAAGAAACAACGACAATACGGCGATTCACGGTTAATCGTTTGGCCGCTTTGCCATTCTCGATCCAAAGCAGTTTAAAATCTTTAAATCTTGTAGGGTTTATGTAACACTACAAGAATCAACAACAATCAAGGTGATATCACTCAACACCATCAAGATTCAAGCCCCAAAATCACCGACAACGTGACACGGAATTTTTACGGGCATGAAGCGATTCGAGTTGCCATATTCAACCTCAATTATTTACTGCTTTGGTTCATTGTTTATGTGATATAAAAGTTTGAACATGTAGTCCATGTGTCGATGAACAATACCATACCAACAAATCGGCTAAAACATATTAACCTCGTCGAGATCCAAATTTCGATCCTCAGCCAGAATCCTTGTTCATACCGATTACGGGTTTCCGAAACATAAAATCGATTCGGGTGGTCTAGTTTGACCATCCATAAAATCAATACATTTGATGTTTATGGAATATAAAGCGTGTTCTTGGACTCGATATTACGATCTACAACATGCATACAACAACATCAACAAAAAAACAATCAACCGGACGGATAGGGACCTTCAAAGATCTTGTCGAGTTCGGTTTTTCACTTTACGGGTAACCCAGATTTTACTCGGTCGGCTTAGGTCGGCCAATTTTTTCAATTGCTAATAACTCTTGATTACGACATAAAATAGCTCGATTTCTTTTGCGGACTAAAGACCATATACCAAGCTATAACTTAAAGCTTTTAAATAACAAAAACAACAAACACACAAGGATTTAAAGCGGTGACATTCCTTTGTCGGAACCTAATTTTTTCTCAAGAACAGTTTTGAAAAAAATTATTTTAAGGCACTTTGATGCTATGGATCCATCATGGATCATTATATAACAACTAATAACATATTATAACACACTTTTAAACACTTAAACACAAAAATTTTCTAACCATAAAAAGATCAAAATTAACATTTTCGGCTATACCTTTTTGCTTGATTTTTGATCTTAGCTCCCCAAGATGTTTATGATTGATCTAGGTTTGGTATTAGGGGTGATTTACTTAGCAAATTCCGGTTCATGTATGAAAAGAGTTGGTGAGAGCTAAGTTTACAAAATGTCTAAATTATGGACTTTTTTCTCTACAAACTAATATATAATGCTTGATGTTGCATTGGTGATCATGTGGACGATTTTGGGCTGGCGATTTCTTTGGATTTTATGTTGCAAAAAGTCAAGAGAGTTGGTGACCTAATAAAGTTGTTGGACAATTTTTGCAAGTTAACATATAAAAATCCCATAAAAGGGCATTTAGGTCATTTCAATTTTTCTAGAATTTGAACTTTATGAAACCCTTAGGGTTTAGGGTTTGGACAATCTAGGGTTTAGGTTTTGTACCCTTTAGGTCTAAAAATTCTAATTCCCAAAATTTACAAATTTAGGGTTTAATTAGAAAAATAAATTTTCTAAAATAAAAATTAGGGTTTCTAAAATAGAAATTTAACATACAAAAATATAATTAGAGTTTTCTAATTATAGTTAAGTTTAACAAACACTTTAGGCATGCTAATAAAAATTAGGGTTGCCTAATTAGGGTTTCCCGGCGTACAATTAGGGTTTTAATTGTACAATTTATTTTCTAAATTTAAGATTAGGGTTTTAAATCCCTTATTAAGGTTTATTAAATACAAACCTTATCCGATCAATTATTGATCAACATTTCTATCTGATCAAACACATAATCAACAATACAATTATTTTAATTGTATTTTCTACCGGAATCCTATCCAAAAATTAGGGTTAGGGTTTTCTAAAGTTGTTAAGCACAACTCTACTCTAATTTCTCAGTCAAAACATATATTGACTAATTCTCGAGACTTGTCTCACAAATTCTTAGTACAATATTAACAGTCAATGTCAATAAAAAAAATTTATTCGTAAAATTTTAATTATTCGAAATCTCGGGTTATCACATTCACCCTTCCTTAAAAGGATTCCGTCCTCGGAATCACCGCCTTCTTATTCTCTACAATCTTTTAAAGTTGTATCACCAATTCATTTTTATCAACACAATATTCATTTGTGTCTTACATGCTAACCCGTGAGTTGAATCTATAAAAGAAAACAATTCACAACAATATTTATCCAATATTAATCGCGTAATAAATATTAAGCAAAATCGTTACATTCTTTGCTTACCTCCTGGAGTAGCCCATCGCCTCCAATGTACATCATATTAAATGTCACAGGCGGTTGATCTTCCCCGGTCACAATCGGTCCTCGGATTGCCAAGGTTCCACTACCGGGTCCCTTGTTGGCGCTTAACTTCTTAGCATTTCTCTTCGGACAATTCCTTACCAAATGATCAGTTGATCCACAAGCATAACAACCTTGTATCTTCTTCGGATTGGGACAATTGGGTGACATGTGGCCCTCTTGTCCGCAGTTATAACAAACCCCCTTCCTCTTCAGACAAACACTAGCGTGGTTCTTTCCACAATTCGAGCATGGTTCCCCCCCTTCCTCTTGTTTGGATTACTGCCACCGCTGCTTCCACCTTCATTGGTCTTCTTCTTCTTCTTCTCCTGATGAAAACGAGATGCAGCCTCGCTTCCTCCTTCAGCAATTAATGCTTTCCTCCAATAGAGCCGCAAAAGTGTTGATTTGTAAGCATGCCTACTTTGTTATAAATCCCCGCTTCAACCCATTCTCAAACCTTCTCGCTTTTCTTATTCGTATCCACGATGAGGAGGTGCAAATCGCGCAATTCATTGAATTTAGCGAAGATACTCAAAAATGCAGACAAATTCTCTGCTTAAGTTCCAAGAACTTAACTTCCATCCGAAACTTGCATACTTCATCGTCCAGTAGTTCTCAAAACAACAATTTTTAAATCGGTCCATGTTTACTACTGCATGATTACCATTTCTTGCTTGATTGGTTTCCACCAATAATTGGCTTCTCCTTCATTATTAGATAAGTCGCATGGCCGCCTTTTGCTCTTCCGCCACACGCCCTGTGATCACAAACGCTTCTCCATTTTTTTCACCCAAGTTTGGGCTTCATTGGATCATCGCCCCTTAAATTCGGCGGTCCTACCGCTTTAAAATCATTAAAATTAGCCAATCATCGGTTGGTGATTCACTTCTCTTTCCCTAGTTGAGCCCTATTTTTCATAGCTTGGGCGGCGATATCCACGAAATTTTGCATCGGTCCGGCCGACCTCCTTCGTTATTCAATCGATTGCTTCTTCTTTTGATTGCGATTACATGCTTTAAGCGGCGTGATCCGATTTAAAATAAAATCTTATATTAATTCTCTTTCTATACACAAATTCTTAACACAATAAGAATTCAACGATAGTTCTCATTTAATCGCATATTTATTCAAATAAAGACATAGTACTTATAAGACTTCAACACATTTTACTATCATGTTAAAATATTTTAGGATTAACGTTCACAACTTTACAAAAGTTGCCATTCTCCAACTTTACACAAAAAGTTGACATTCTCCATTTTCAAATTACCATTTCCAGTTCATCAAACTTACCACACTTATGAGTTCATTAACTTGCCACAATTATATTAGTGTATGAACTTATCCTAGTCGGGACCTTTGGCGTCCCATTCATTTGAGGGTTCAAAACATTTCATATAATTATGAGCCATTAATTTATTATAAGTATGAGTTTTAAGAACTCACAAATTTATCTTAATCTTATATTCATATAGAAAATAAAGATTTTATTCATTACAAACATATATTTACATATGTTTACACATTGTTCTCGATATTACAACGCTTAATATCAAAAGCTTCTACCAAAAGATACTACACTTATATCTTAATTATCTATCGACCACTGCCTTCTCCAGCCTTCTTCTTTGGGACACTTGTTAAATCCAGGTGCCTGTTTTGCCATGAAAAAACATTTCCTCATATTAGGCTTAGGACAATGCAAAGAGATATGTCCTTCCTAACTACAGATTGAAGCATACATTCTTCCACATCATGCATTCTCCAAATGTGAGTCTTTCCACACTTGATACAAGCTTTCTTCTTCTTCGGGTTTGAATTTCCGAGTTGTCATTGTCTTTGTTCCTCTTTCTTTTCTTCCTTGTCCTTCTTGCGGTTCCTTGACGATCCACCACCTTCATTTGTTCCACTGCGCTTTCAAATTCATTCTCATTCTTCATCATTTCACGTAATGCCCGCTCTGTCTTCCACAACTCCTCCAAGAGAAATACCATGCTTCGGAGTTCCTGGACTTCCACAGATAGCTGATCTTGTTCACCAACCTTGATCTTATTCTTCAGTTCCACCTTAATCGCTCTGGACTCGCCTCCTCGTCTCCACTTAGATACATCTCGGGATAATCGTCATGATCACTCCCAAGATTAACCATTGATTCATCTTCTCCCAACTTCTCAACCGATTCGCTTTCTTACCTGGCACCCCGACTCATCGGCATCAACAACAATGTACCACTTAAGATCTCCGAACTCATTTCGTCTTTTCCAGACATCCTACAATCAGTTTAAACCACTTGATTAGTACTTCACCAGTACAAACTTCTCACACTATGTGTCCATATTTCTCATTATCGTTGCACTTTGGCAATCTCTCACTTAGTACTCTAAATGAGTATTCTCTATTTCGCTTATGGTTATAATCCTAGGGTTTTCCCCACCCCACTTAAGGTTTATAACCTACAGCTCTGATACCAACCTGTGACGCCCCCAAATTCGGGTTACCTGACCCTCGAGTTTGGTGTTCACGATTCACACTATAATTAGCATTTAACTACCCATAATATATATAGATAGTAACTTTCATAAGATTTTATCAGAGTTTAATAATAATACATCACCCAGGTTCACTAACCTTAACTTTACAAACATACCCTTTGTATAAACAAAAAGGGTTTACAATACAACATATTAAATATGTTTAACATAACTAATTTATAACTACGCCTTTGCCTTTTTCTACGCTTTTTGACCTCTCCTGAACTTCGTCCACTAGTTGAAATGTTTTATTTAGCAAGGTGAGCAACAAATTTGCCCATGAAGTTAATACATACAATAAATGTATAAGTATTCAAATCACCAGACTATCTATTTTGATAGAATGAAAACCAAAGTTCGGGGAACTTTGAAATAACTGAACAAATTGTTATTCAATAACAAGTCTTCTCATATTCTATACAACATAATAACTCAATAATGAAAGAGTACAACGCTTTCAAAGTTTCTACGATATTCAAATGAATAATCAAGAATCAATTCTATGAATGAAATATTTCTCCAGATTTATCTTGGTGATCACACAAGATCTTTGAACTTAATTTCTGCATATCTGTCATCAAAGATACTCAAAACTTCTCGGTATCTATCAAAGATTTACTTTGATATAAGAATGAATTCTACGAAATATCAAACCGGAATGTTTTCAGATTTATCTTGAAATGATCCATTGGATCTTGAACTTCTCTTCTCGAGTAACTATCAAAGTTATACTTTGATATACCCAGTGTATCAGATAACCATAAAGATTAAATCATACCCCTCTGCAAGTACTCAGAGCCGGCCAACTCTTTGTACCCTATATTATGCATAATACTTAAAACGCAGCAAGCATGACATTCGAATTCACGACCAATAAAATGTTCACCCTTATATAAAAAAGGTTGTTCTTCTCGATCTTGGAATCAAAAGTTTGATTTTACAACGAAATCTGGGATTTCAAATTCTATTTATTCTCACGAGTAAAAATAATTGGCATCGATCAGTCAATAATAATTGAATCTATTTCTCGAACCTATCAAGTTCTAACCAATATTGGTCTAGCCAGAATAATTAGCTAAGACATTTCTCAGTATAATTTGACAATAAACAGGAATTATCTGTATTATCAATTCTAACTTCTACAGATATATGAATATCCAACAACGGTTATTCTATAAATATATATTTACGAATCAATAATTCAATTTGAATTATTAAGCGTGCACTAACTGCGAATAATCAACAACAAATTCCACGGATGTGGTGTAATTAGCAATAATTAACCACTACAATAATTGAATAAATTTAACTCAAGGTTGAGTTAGAAACTTACCTCTTCCTGATTAATTACATTTGCACAAAAATACTTATCTGCTTTCGAAAAGACCTATAACCAATAATATCGGTCTTACAATTAAGACAATTATTCATAACACGTAACAATTTGTAGTTCACAAATAAACTTCTCTCCAGGCACATTAACATGCTTTAGCCACACATCGGTGTTTATAACCTATATAAACACATATGAAGTCTAACTATATCAATCTGGTTGGACTTCTCCCATTCTCGGTGTTACGGTCACCCTATCCGGCAATTAACACATTGATTGTCCATTAGACTTGGTCTCTAAGCTTCAATATTAATTTAAATAAGTCAATTATCAATTATAATATTTTTCTAAGCTTTTAATAATTATCAAGCAATTATTATAATTTATAATAATTTTTCAAACATCTAATCATTTTTAAATGATTTAATTATCAAATAATCTTATCATTATTAATATTTAATAATATTAAAATATTAATAACATACTTGTCAAAATATTAAAGTTATTATCAATAACTTAAAATATTTTAAATCAACAATATTCCACTTAAATGATTTTTAAAGTAATTAAAATTATTTTAAATCACCACCATTAATATATAAATATTAATGAAATTATCATCTAAATATTAAAAGTCATTAATTATAACTTAAAATATTTTTAAACTATTTTTCTCATTGTTAAATGATTTTTTTAAATCAATAAAATCATTTTTAATTCATTTATTTAATATAAAAATTAAATAAATTCAAACATCATTAATATTAAAGTATTAATGAGAATTCTCCAAAATATTGAAAATTATATTTTATAATTTAAAATATTTTCCAACACATTATTCTCAATTAAAATGATTTTTAAATCATTTAAATCATTTTATCTTATTTATTTAATTTAATAATCAAATAAATCTAATATCATTAATATTAAATTATTAATGAAAATTCTCCAAAAATATTAAAGTTACATTTTATAACTCAAAATATTTTTAAATACATTTTCTTTATTTAAAATGATTTTTCATAATATTAAATCTTTTTTCTCTAATTTATTTAATACACTAATTAAATAAATTAAATACCTTTAATATTTAAATAATTATAAATATTAAAGTAAAATATTCCAATTGGTCAGAAATTATTTTTCATAAATTAAAAATAATTTTTAAAATCATTTTTGGTAATTTTTAGAATTTATTTCTAATTTTTATTAATTTCCGAAATATTCAGAAAATAAAATTAATTAAAACCGTCGCTAATAGCCTATAGCGACACAAAGCGTCGCTGTTGGTGTTCTTGGCTCAAGAACACTGACAGCCGGCAGTTCACGGGTCATCGTTTGACCGCTTGCCATTCTCGATCCAAACAGTTTCTGGGAAATCTTTAAATCTTGTAGGGTTTATGTAACACTACAAGAATCAACAACAATCAAGGTGATATCACTCAACACCATCAAGATTCAAGCCCCTAAAATCACTGACAACGTGACCTGGGAATTTTCTGGGCATGAGCAGTTCGAGTTGCCATATTCAACCTCAATTATTTCGCTTTGCCTCATTGTTTATGTGATATAAAAGTTTGAACATGTAGTCCATGTGTCAGTGAACAATACCATACCAACAAATCAGCTAAAACATATTAACCTCGTCAGATCCAGCTCGGTCAATCCCTGACAGAATCCTTGTTCATACCGATTCTGGGTTTCCCAGAAACATAAAATCAGTTCGGGTGGTCTAGTTTGACCATCCATAAAATCCAATACATTTGATGTTTATGGAATATAAAGGCAGGTTCTTGGACTCGATATTACAGTCTACAACATGCATACAACAAAGAACAAAAAAAAAACAATCAACCGGACGATAGGGACCTTGAAAGATCTTGTCGAGTTCGGTTTTCACTTTACTGGTAACCCAGATTTTTACTTCGGTCGGCTTGGGTTGACGGGTTTTGGCAATTAATAACTCTTGATTCGACATAAAATAGCTCGATTTCTTTTGCAGACTAAAGACCATATACCAGGCTATAACTTAAAGCTTTTAAATAACAAAAACAACAAACACACAAGGATTTAAAGCGACTGACATTCCTTGTCAGACACGAATTTTTTTCTCAAGAACAGTTTTTTGAAAAAATTATTTTAAGGCACTTTGATCTTTATGGATCCATCATGGATCATTATATAACAACTAATAACATATTATAACACACTTTTAAACACTTAAACACAAAAATTTTCTAACCAATAAAGATCAAAATTAACATTTTCTATTTATACCTTTCTTGCTTGATTTTTGATCTTAGCTCCCCAAGATGTTTATGATTGATCTAGAAATTTGGTATTAGGACCGATTTACTTAGCAAATTCGAGGTTCATGTATGAGAAAGTTGGTGAGAGCTAAGTTTACAAAATGTCTAAATTATGGACTTTTTCTCTCTCTAAACTAATATATAATGCTTGATGTTGCATTGGCTGATCATGTGGACGATTTTGGCTGCTGATTTGCTGGATTTTATGTTGCAAAGTCAAGAGAGTTGGTGACCTAATAAAGTTGTTGGACAATTTTTGCAAGTTAACATATAAAAATCCCATAAAGGGCATTTAGGTCATTTCCAATTTTTTCTAGAATTTGAACTTTATGAAACCCTTAGGGTTTAGGGTTTGGACAATCTAGGGTTTAGGTTTTGTACCCTTTAGGTCTAAAAATTCTAATTCCCAAAATTTACAAATTTAGGGTTTAATTAGAAAAATAAATTTTCTAAAATAAAAATTAGGGTTTCTAAAATAGAAATTTAACATACAAAAATATAATTAGAGTTTTCTAATTATAGTTAAAGTTTAACAAACACTTTTAGGCATGCTAATAAAAAAAGGGTTTAATTAGGGTTTCCTGCGTCATGATTAGGGTTTTAATTGTACAATTTATTTTCTAAATTTAAGATTAGGGTTTTAAATCCCTTATTAAGGTTTATTAAATACAAACCTTATCCGATCAATTATTGATCAACATTTCTATACAGTCCAAACACATAATCAACAATACAATTATTTTAATTGTATTTTCTACCGAATCCCTATCCGAAAATTAGGGTTAGGGTTTTCTAAAGTTGTTAAGCACAACTCTACTCTAATTTCTCAGTCAAAACATATATTGACTAATTCTCGAGACTTGTCTCACAAATTCTTAGTACAATATTAACAGTCAATGTCAATAAAAAAAATTTATTCGTAAAATTTTAATTATTCGAAATCTCGGGTTATCACAATGCTTACGTTGTAGCTACGTCAAGCAATAAAAAATAGATACTATCATATAACTGTTTGGTTACTTCATTTATGTTTTGGTTCTTCATTAGCTTGAGATTCGGATACCATGTTTGTTACCTTGATTTGGTATTTTGGTTACTTTTTTATGTTGTTATGGTTATCATTTATTTGCTTAGTATACATGGTTGACTAAACTGATTTTGGTGTACATGTTGTTTATGTATTGGTTACCATTAAAACATGTTTTGGTTACTATCATATAAATATTTGGTTACTTATTTAGTATGTTTTTTGTTCTTTGTTAGTTTCTCGATTTGGATTCTATTTTTGTTTCCTTGAGTTGGGATTTTGCTTATCGCTTTTTGTTGTTACGGTTATATAATATATTTGCTTAATATATGGGTTGACTAAACTTTGTTTGGTCTATATGTTGTTTATGTATTGGTTACCATTAATATATGTTTTGGTTACTAACATATAACTATTTGGTTACTTCATTAGTATATTTTTTGTTACTGTTAGCTTATGATTTGGATACCATTCTTTTTCCCTTAATTGAGATTTTGGTTACTTTTATATGTTGTTTTGGTTACAATGTATTTGTTTGGTAAACTGTTTATGATATAAATATTGTTTATATCTGATTACCAAGAAATTGAACCCAAGACAGTTGAAGAAGTTTAAGGCATCATTAGTTTGTGGATGTATTATTTTTGTAAATAATAAACCCAAGTCATAATAAATCATGTATTTTCTTAGTATACATTGATGTATTATTTTTGTAAATTCCTTCAAATATATTCTACAAGGTTTATACTATTCTATTTCTACTTCCATTTCCACAAACACATCTTACATGTTCTGGTTACTTTCATATAACTATTTGGTTACTTCTTTATTATGTTTTGATTCTTTGTTACCTTATGGTTTGACTACTATTATTGTGTCCTCAATGTGGGATTTCAGATACTTTTATTTTTTTTATTCTAGTTAATATGTAATTGTTTAGTATACATGGATTGCCTAAACTGGGTTTCATTACATGATGTTTCTGCTTTGGTTACCATTAAAACTCAAGTATATAGTTACTTATCATATAATTATATGGTTACTATTTTATTATGTTACATTATGGTTATAATATACATGGATTGCTTAAACCGAGTTTCATTACATGATGTTTCGTTTTGGCTACCATTAAAACATGTTCTCGTTTCTTATCATATAATTATATAGTTCTTGTTTTATTATGTTACATTATAGTTCTTTATTATTAGTAACGAGATAGTTACTAAGCTTGTATCGGGACAAACATTAATTGTTAAATGTACATGTGTGAGTGTCCTATTTATCTACAAGCTTGTTAGTAACAGATAATTATCATAGATAGTTCTTAGCTTGTTAAGAACGGATAATAATAAGCTTGTATCAAGATCGTTATATAAGCTTGTATCAAGACTATTATAAAGCTTGTATATGTTTACTTTATATTGATAACTCATGATGGAATCAAAAATAAAAATATTAATCAACATCAATTTTGTTTCTCAGACACCATCAAAAATGTTATCAACCATGTGGTTAATGGTTACGAAACGAAGAAACAATTATATATTCCTCAAAACAATTAGATTTGTTGTATTGATTTTTATCGGTCTCCATTGTCTAACAACCTGAATAAACATTATAAAGTAACCAAATCAATATTGAGACAAGAAACCAAATTACATAATATTAGTAACTGAAAATAAACCAAATTTTTACATGCAAATTTGAAGGCCTAAATGATGGAATTCGACCAAAAACCATGCGTTCACACCAAAGAAAGTCGGTGACTTTTGATCGTTGACCCGCTTTTAATGAAATTAGGCTCGAAAACGCCAAAATTCGACACTCCAAACTTGATGTAAAATTGCCAAATTGTCACCGCAATCAATTAAATAAGATCTGACAACAACCAATATTTAACAAATGTATGAAGGTAACCAATGTAGTCAATAAGTAACTACCAATATAAAATAAACAATTATAAAACTCAATAACATTATAGAGTAACCAAATAAACACCTTTCAAGATCTAAATATATATTATACAAGAACTCAAGATATATGTAATTAGTAACGAAGATTATAAAAAATATTTTTACATTCATTTTACAACCAAAATAATCAAGAATGACTTTGTTACAAATTAAAGACTAACAGTGTATAAAGGTAACCAATGTAGTTAATCAAGAACCATCAATATAAAAAAAATCAAGATAAAACACAAAGAATATTATGTAGTAACCATGGTAATATTACACAATAAACAAATCAACATTATAAACTAACCAAATTCAGATTAGACAAAGAACTAACATATATTTACTTAGTTTCCATAACATAAAACATATTTGACAAAGATTTTACAAAAAAAAATAAATAATATAAAAAATATCAATATATACTTAAAGGTGTATTGGTTACTATTAGTCCAAACATCAAATTTGGTGTATTGTTACTATTAGTCCATATAACTAATACAATGTAGTCAATAAGTAACATCCAATATAAATGAAACAATTACAAAAGAATATAACATTATAATTTTACACAATAACCGAGTTAAGACTATCGAAAGTAACCATTATAATTTTACATAAGTAATAAAAACATTAGACAATAACCAATATAATGTAAAACAAAGATTCAAGTCAAGATTAATCAAGAACCATTATAATTTTACACAACAACCTAACTCAAAGAATATTCAAGAATCATATAATGTTACACAAGAACTGAATCAAAGATTAATCAATAACCAAAAACAACCAAGAAAAAATAGGGTTTTCCTTGCATTTTACAATAAAAACAACCAAAGATAATTTATTTGTTACCAACTAAAGGCGACTTTTGTAAGAATGTAACCAATTTGGCTAACAAGTAACCATTAATATAAAAAACATAAGTAGAAGTTATACATTAATATGCTTCAAAAACTAATAATACAAAGAACCAATTAATCAACTGCGAGAATTAAGTTTGCATTATTTAGTAACCAAGTCGGCATGAGTCACTAAATAATATTTTACACAATAACCAAGTCAACATTATAATAATTTTATACAAGAACTAATTCGAAATTAATCAATAACCATTATATAGTGTTACACAAAGAAACAAGTCAAAGATTTATCAAGAATCAATATAATATTACATAGTAACCAAATCAAGATTAATCGGTAACCAAGTCAAAGATTAATTAGTAATATTATGCAAGAACCAAAATAGCATTAATCGAAGAATTAAGACATCATTAGGCGGTATAATGTTACACAAAGAACTAATACAAAATAATCAAGAACCAATTTATATAACCTTAGTAACCATAATATAAAACATGTTTTCAAATACATTTTGCAAGCACAACATTCAAAGATTCAAACTTTGTGACAATTTAAGTTCGAAAAACTTAAGAAAGATAATCAATTTAGTAATTAAGTAGTAGAATTATAAGTATCTATATGCTTATAAGTTTTAAACTTACATACCACAAGATTTGAATCGGTCGATGTTGATTTTGTATTCAACAATCAACGCAACAATGTTTTTGGTTACCGATCTTGAAGGCGGCGTTGATTTTTTAGATGCTTATTTTCGATCTTCTGATTCGTCATGCGACAACATTTTTCTTCTTAGAGATGCAAGATTACTGCAGTGGTGTGTCGCGACGAAAAGCTTCGCTTTCTCCGATCTCGGTGGTGTGTGTCGCGAAGTGGTGAAGATTTGAATTTCTCCCAGATCAAAGTTTCGCATGTTTTGTTCATCGCTTGATTTTAGGGTGGTTAGTTGATATAGAGAGTCCGTGAATCGACGATATCGTGATTTTAAAGAACTTTATATTGTGTTGTTTTATTTTTGTAATTATGTTGTGCGTGTTTTATTTTTATAATTACTTTTTAAATATTGTATATTAGTGTAAAGGACCATTGATTTCAACTGTTGACGAAAAGAGGACTTGGACTTCTTTGCTAAAACTTAGTCTGGGCCCATCATAATTGGAGGCCCATTATACATTCTAGGTAAATGTTTCTTTTTCTGAGTACGGTCCATCCATAAAGCCTACTAAATGAAAGTGTTCGTCTTAATCTTATCTTGCTGGATATTGACGACGGCCCATTACATATTCTAGGACAAGTTTCTTTTTTTTTTCTTTTTCTTTTTAGGGTAAGGCAGTCAGTAAGGAAGGAAGGAAGTGGTGGGGATGAGGTGGAAGGAGGTTGTGGTGTTATTGTGAGAAAATGTAAATCACACAATTAAATTAAAAGAAGAATAAATTTACTAATTATGTAAATAAAACTTTAAATGCATTAATTGTGTAAATATTTTATGAGTGCACTATTATTATAATAAAATTTAAAAATGTATTAGAAAATGTAATTGTTCCTTCTTTTTATTAACTAGCGATGTTTCTTCTGTTCTTGCATGTTAATAAGATTGGATTGGAATTTGGGTGGAAGAATGAACTTAACTGTTATTGAGCTAGTGACGTTATAATAATATTTTAAAAATTTAACTAAAACATAATTAATTTGAATTATAATATTATTAAAAGTGATTAATTTTAATATTAAAAAAATTTTGGTACAAAAAAATATTAAAAAATAATTAAAAACCGGTTGACCATCGGTTCGACCGGTGTTTATGACCATATCAATAAAACCCTAACCAAACCGGATCGGAATGCCAAGTTGACTATTTAAGATTTTATTTTATGTCATTCATCTTAAAAACTAAACTATGCACATGCAAAAGGGAATATATTGGAAAATTTTGAAAATTCACGTATTTATTTTGTAGACACTAAAGCATTATTATTGAAACAAAAATAGACATCTTAGTATAGTTCATCTAGGTTACAAAGTTTAAGGAGTATGTTTAAGTTTTATAATTGAGTAAATTAATAAAGATAATAAATAAAAGGGGATGGAGAGAAGTCATATACGTATTAGCCTACCAGGATTAGTTGTTTTGAAGAGTTTCCTCTAAATAAATAAATGAATTAAGTTTCACATAAAAACTATTAGTTTTCACTGCTCTCATTTCAAGAGAATTAATTATAATATATTCATTGTACATAAACATATATTACTATTATTATTATTATTATATAATTTGTAATTTAAAAATTATAAGCTAATGACTAAATTATCCTTGACATGACCAACCAAATTAATTTCTCTCTCAATATTATTCACGAATTTTGTAAATAAAACAGTTTGTTTTTTGTGTGAAACTAGTATAAGTAAAGCTGAAATAAAAATATATTTTGTCAATATTTATAATTTTTGTAAATGAAGTTGGTGACTGGTAGGTGGCAGCATTAAATATCATATACATAATACACTTGAGCGAGAAAAATGGGAGGAGAACTGAAGCTTGACTTTGACTTTGAAACATTGACAAGAGTGTATTGTACTATACTGATACGCTATGTAGTATGTCCGATCTCCAGTGCAATTATATACTAGTATATATATTAGATGTGTTCCGACTACTGTATAGACGGTTTAATTTATTTTAAACTTTAGATGATTCAGATAATTTAATGAGTGAGCGAAAAATTTAAAATTATTTATATTTTATTATATATATATATATATATATATATATATATATAGAGAGAGAGAGAGAGAGAGAGAGAGAGAGAGCAGTAGTGATTCTAAGGCACAAAAAAGCAATGCACCAGTTGCATATATATACAGAAAAGCTCTATTTTAAAAATACTCTATATAAGAATAACCTCTACAATATTATAAAAAAAATTGGTCCTAATTTGGGCCATTTATAAATAAGAATAACCTCTAAATTGTAATATATTATATATTTTTTAAGTCCCAGTATTAAAAATTATACCTCTATATAGTAATAATTTCATATATATATATATATATATATATATGAGAGAGAGAGACAATATTAATTTTAAAAGACTACATTTTCTATAAAAGACTACATTTCTTATAAATGACTATATTTTCCTATAAAAGACTACATTTCCTATAAACGACTACATTTTCCTAGTTTGAAATTCTAAATAATTTATGATTTCTTTAATTTTTGTTATAAAATCTATAAAATCTATAGTTTTGTTAAAGTGGATATTTTTGAGTGTTCGGAAAATATTTTGTACCAATACTTCTATTTAGTAATAACATCTCAATTAAAATACAAATAGTTTGATACCAAGCCTATTCTTAAATAGAAGTTTTACTATATATATATATATATATATATATATATATATATACACTATATTGGTAATTAAGTATGAAAAAAGAAGAAGTAAATATTACTCACTAATGTACGTTTTTATTAACCCACACACGTAAACAAGTTGGTGTGGTGTAGTAGGGGTTATCACGTTACTCTTGTCTTGCACACATTTTTGGAGAAGGGTACAAGACTCATGAAGTCACGCTTGGTGCCCCCCAAGCCCACCTACACGGCTACACCTACAATATGGAGTATATGAAAACAAACATCACAATAGTCCTTGAGCTACGTACGTACCTACCATTACCAAGAAATCAAGTGATTTATGCAGAAAATTAAAATGCAAATGCCAATAATACACAAACAATTTCATTATATTGGCTGGCTGGCTGGCTGGCTCTCTACTTTAAAATCCGTACGAAACAAGTCAAAATTATTAGAGGATGGAATAGAACCCTAAAAGTAGGAAAAACTGGAAATGTGTCTACTAGAAACAAAACATGCCCACGAGAATAATATCATTATCCATATGGCACCTGTTTGTTAGTAGAAAAGAAGTCGATGGAGCCTACGTACAGTTGAATCATATATATGCCATAGTAAGTAGTAAATGTACATAATTAAATCATTGCAACTCCTTGCTATCCATGCCCTACTACTACTGCTGAGTACTTAGTGTTTGTCATATATACATATGATATATCCTTTTGGTTCCTTGGATCAATAATGATGTAGTATCTAGATCTCTTGTGTGTACAGGACACGGGAGTAGGTAGGTATATATTGACAGTAACCATTCCATGACCTCAGATTCCCATGCCTTTGGACCATCTAATTATCATGTGAACAACCAACTTCATATATGCAAGTACATCAAACTCCATTATCATCATGCATGCATGCATGCATGCATGCATACAGATACAGGCTAACGTAACCGATCCATGTTAATCCAGTAGGCAGTTGTTTTAATCTCAAAGATATGTTTGAAAGCCAATTGGCAGGTAAAATCTGCGAGCAAAACAGAAAATAAGCCAATGGTATGGATCAAACTGATCACTCCATGGATCGATTACTGATGACAAATATAAGCTAATAAATAAATTCCTAGCTCTAAATTATTATTAATTGTTTAGATAGATCCCAAACCCACCTAGCTATTTAAAGTTTTGTTGATGATCCCAAGTAACAGCTATATATATAGTACTCCACACGGCGAATGACACGGGGAGCTAGCCTGATAAATGAATCGGCATGTGCATTACACCAATGACCTGGCCACTTGATATTAATTAGTTGATTGAATGGAATTATGAATTGTCATTTGACTTTTCACCAATTTCATCCTTCTCAAGGAATTATGAATTATTTTGTCCAACAGATCATACTTCATAGCAAATTAATGCTCATACACACAAAATAAACTAATAGAGACTACACATATATAATAATGTTGATTTATAAGAAATTATTTACAACAAAGTAGTATTTCCCACCATGCATCACTGTGCATGCATGTGATTCCTCAATCCAGCAAGAACAAATTAACTACTCCAGTATATATAATAAATTGATGCATTGGAGGAAGCTAGTAGTCGTTAGCTTTCAAAAGTTGGTTTCTTACACCCCAAGTTTAGATCCATAAACATTTTCAACTCTCTCATGTGATCAAAGAGATAAGATGGAATCTTGGACTATAAATCTCAAATTCAGTAATCTGGAGTCCATTTTGGAACTCTTAATAATGTGACATAATTCCTACTACCTTGCAAGGATGCATATCTAATAGGATAAGCAATTAATTGGGGTATGAAATGGAGTAGCAAACAAGAGTTTAATAATGTGGATAAATGCACATGGATGGTGATTTGGTGGGGGATAAGTGGGGGGACATCATGTGCCTATCATGTGGACTGCTGGGGTATCACTCTTCTTGGAACATAGTATAGTAGTATAAGGATGGACCCAGCCTCATGGAAACTAAGAAGCCATCTCTCATTGTATACTCTCAACCTCAAGTATCAACCATCACAATCACTTCCTTTTTTCTTTTTTATCTAAGTAACAAAAATATGTAATTAAATTTCCTCCATTCCAAAATATATAGGATCATTTTTGACGTTTTGAAATCTATTTGAGATTTTTTTTAAAATTCAAACAATTAGTATGTATTCATTTCGTTTTGGACAATACAATTATGAAACTATCTAAAATTAAAGTACTATTAATTAATTAGAAGACGTTATTTTCAAAACTTAAATGAATCACATGTCAATTTTGACTTTAAAAATATTTTATTAAATAGAGGGAGTATAACTTACAAATATTTGTATGCATATATAACTAGTATTAAGGTCTGGTGTACCCTAATTGTACCGGTATAGGTACATATATACTTTCCCATGCATGCAGACGTCTTCCCATATATACCCATGACGAGTCAATTTTTTTAGTACTTATTGATCTCTCTGTGTTAATAAATTATTAGGTGTCCGCCAGCCAATACAACTCACCAATAAAGCTCCACGAGCTCTACACATTATTAGGGAAAAAACAAGAAAGAGAACAAAAGAAAAGAAAAGAAAAGAAAAACGGAAGAATCAAAAAAAGGTAAGACTGCATGATATAGTTGCTGGATGTAATGTGATTCAAAATGTGTTATCTATGAAATCACACTTTTCCGAGATTATACAAGATTACAAGATTGTACAGGCAATATTTTTTCTAGCTAAAGGACTATATAAAAACAAAGGTAAATTTTAGGAGTCTCTAATTTTATTTTGAAACCCCTAACTTTACTTTAAAACTAAACCACCAACAAAATCAAGATTACCTACTGCAGTATGCAAAAAAAAAAAAAAAAAAAAAAGTTGGGTAGAATTCTACTTTGAACTTGTTAGCTATAACGTTACTTTAAAACTAAACCACCAACCAACAAAATCAAGATTACCAGTACACTACTGCAGTATGCAAAAAAATAAAAAATAAAAAAATAAAAATTAAGTTGGGTAGACTTCAACTTTGAACTTGTTAGCTATAAGCTATATAAGGTATATCACCTCTACAATCTCTATAGTCTATATATGCGTCTAAAGTGAGTTACCTTTATTTTACTCACCATATTAACTTGCCATAAATTAGTAAAAATTAATCAATATCCAATTCTTACTAGGGATATATATATATATATATATATATATATATATATATATATATATATATATATATATATACACACACACAGTACAATCATCATTAATTCCATTAATAACATTACACTGAATTTGCATTATAACTATCATAAATGAGAAGGATAGGAGAAGTGCCCAATACACAAAGAATTGACTGGCGATGGGTTAGAGGCAGACAGTTCTTGACATTGCATAATGCGGTGGGGAGCCATATGTTGTAAAATAGCGCACATAGCTATAAATTACTATAGTTTTTCTTTAAAATATGTTTGAGTTTTATTTGAGATACAGAATAGAGTCGCTTTAAATTCATCATCGTCAGTTAATAATAATAATAATAACAATAATAATACTAATAATTATTATCTTATAATTCTTTTATTACTTTTATCCCAGATTTGATAGAATTACATCACCTGTTAAGATGTTTGAATTATTTCATTTAATTGTACAAACAATATAATGCATTTGACAAATGACTGGAAAGAAAGTAACACTTGGATTGCCAACATGCAATTACCACAAAATAGTACAGAAATTAAAAATCACTAACAAGGAAATAGATGTTGAAGGAACGTCTTACAGCTTATGGGCATATGTTAGTTGTAAATTTGAAAAACCCTTCTTGGCATACCACTTCTGGACTCTAAAAAGACTGAAACAGCTATGTTTTGAATATAGTAGGTCCTCTGAGTAGTCCCACCCTACAATGACCTGTAATGTTATGCATGTATTCAGATAAATGTGACCACAATATATCATGTCATGTTTTGCATAGCATTAATCCATACCTTGAGAACTACCATTACCAATTAAGAAAGTGACCAGTAATAAATATCTCGAGTAAATTACTTAGAGATAGTACTACCAATAAATCTTAATATAGGACAGTCATTTTTTCGAAATGCAGTAAAAGTTACCCTATTCTCCAGCAGCCAAGCTCTATTTATGGCCTTTGGTGGTTGTTTTTTTAGCCTAATAAGTAACCCCTCCAACCAAGTCTTCATAATTAATTCACAAGGGCATAAGGTGCAACTTTCCTGCACTTGGACATGAACACAGACCAAAGACTTTGCACAATCTAGGGAACCCCAGCGGTCCAACCTCTTTATATGCTAAAATTGATCAGATGATATATCTTGCATTATGTTGCAGGACCAATAGACTGAAGCCTGGACCACATTATGTTCAATTCGCACAATTTGCACTGACAAAGATCTCTATAGAAAAGATCCTAAGTTAGAGCGGGAATGACATACTTCCAGGCTCATGAAAACTCAAAATAAAAATTGCTGCCATCAGTTATCTTTGATACTTAATACAGGATAGCAGTTCCAGTCTCACATGCGATGTATGGCCATATTCCATATAATTTCAGTTGAGGAAATTGATAGCTTTTAAGTTGTAATGGCATGGTATGTAAAAGGCCAATAAGATGATCTCCAGAAACACACAACACTAAAAAACATTTAAATTTATTTAGTTCTTTATCGTTTTCCTTCTCAAGAGTCACCAATTTAGGGGTGGGTTAAACAATTTTGAAGCTACATTGCTAATGTATTAATCATCATTCATCAATGTACTTTGTGAAAAAAATTATGCTGCATTTCAGAACTGACACACTCGTGGAAAGAAACTCCATTTTCAGAAATAAGAAATTCTGACCACCTCTGCTGCTTTCTTTTTCTTTCCTTTATAAATCTTAAAGAGGTCTCTTAAGTAGAATTATGAGCTCTGCACACCAATAATAGCAAGCATTTAGAGGCTAATAATACCAGGGAGAGTAGTAAATTTGAGCAGATTCAGTCACCTAACTCATAATACACAGAGGTATAATTAGAGAAATATCATAATATGGATAAAAGAGGAAATATCCAGCAATAATGCATGGCAACCAGGACATACCATAAATACAACACAACTAAGAATATTTGAGCTATCCAGTACTACAATGAACAAAATCATCATGATGTATTAGATACATAGAAACTGTATTTTTTACAACAATATAACAATACTCGCAAGTCGGAAGCAATGCAATTAACCGAAACACTAATTAGGACAGGGAAAAGAATAAAGAGAAATAAATCATTGTTTCCTTGTCCATGCTTTGTTAACAGGAAAGATGAGACTCTGCAGAGAGGGTATTCTGGTCAATTGGAGAAGGGAATGGTTGAAAAAGGGCTTTAGACTCTGCAGCCTTGCCAGTGCATAATCCACTTTTCCTAATTCTTGCAACCTCTGACAAACTCCACATGCCCATGTAAAGAGGTCCAGACTCCAGAGTTCAGACCCACCCACATTATTTAGTCCACATGGAAGTGGAAAGAAAATGACATTATAGATCTGACCCACATATTCACACTAGATCTGACCCACACGTCTCGTCTCTCTCTCTCTCCCGCTCTCTCAAATAAAAAAATGTCACTGTAGCCTCTCCCCAAATTTATAATAATCCCACCCAAATTCGTTTTCCGCAATAAAAATTGCGCATTGCCTCCATAATATATACTATTACACATTTCCTCCAAAACTCTAGCCTCTAGCAGCCTTTCCTTGAGATAGCCAAAACAACAAGCTTGTTTTATTTTTCTTGGGTGAGGAAATCCAAAAGAAAACATCTGTTCTTGGGTCTGCAGAATCTCCATGCAGTTTGCACTTAAAGTCATTTAGAAGCACAAAAGGTGGGGGATAGTTTAGTAACTGTTCGGAGCTGGGTACATTCTTTTTCATAACTACTATTCCTTTTGGCTTTCAAAGTATAATTGCCTATCAAATCCAGAAAAGCTTAAACATTATTGCATTGCTCATAGACTCATTGAACAACTGATCTGGGATTCTTTAAATCTTCAATCTCTCTCCTAATCCATTCTATCTTTCTCTTACCTCTGCCCAGAAAATTCTTCAGAACCCCAAAAACCAAACTTCGGGAAATATATCTGTTCAGTTACACATACAATACTTGTTCAAAAGTCCCATTATTGAATTAGTTCTAAACAAACTGTAAAAATCTGTCATTACACAGATGTATGCTTAAAATCCTTAAGATAGAGAAATATTTAGACTCCTCTCATCTTCCTATATATTTTCTCATCTGCCAATAATTTTTTGGTAACAGAGATTGAAACCAACTAAGAGATAATAAAGAAAAAGCTATTGAAGCTCAGAGGGTCTAAGCACTTTGTAACTGGAGTCCGAAGAAAGAGGCAGAGATGTCTACAAAGCTTCTACCTTCATTAACAGATGAAAAAACAGATATGCAGAAACAACTTGGATGCATGAAAGGAATCTTTCAACTCTTTGACGGCCACAATTTCCTTCCTGGCCGACGAGCCACTGGCCACAACCACAAAAGGCTTCCTCCAGGTATTTTCCTACTATGACTAGGCTTCAGTTTATGATACTTGATACTTCAGAATATTGACTTTTGAGTTTTGATTAGGTTTATAAATAAATTGAAGTTCATGTTCACTCTTCTATGTGCAAACATATCTTAGACTAAAGCAGGAAGAAAATTCGGATTAGCTTTACTTCTCTTCAATATTGAATATTTTTAACTAAGACAACTTTCAATAATTATGTAATTGGTCTTATCTTTATCACTTTCAACACCTGAAAGCTACATGAAAATGGTAATTACCTTCTGTTTCAAAGAAGTGCATAAGTGTTTAGCAGCTTTACCCCAAACGTTCTGATATATAAGTGCAATGTATGAGTATAAAAGAACGGTGATAGAAATTAAAGCAATGCTTCAGATAATATCACACTATAATTAGCAATACATTGATAACTATGACTATGCTATGTTAACTTTGCTAAAAATATGGCAGTTGAAAAGGAATTTGTACCCTCCCAAATTTCTTCACAAAGTTTTTCTATATATTTATATAGATAGATAGAAAGATGGATGGATAGATAGATATCTAAGATATGTATGTCTATGTTTTGATAGTTCCTTCATTGAAGATAAAGGCAATTCAGAAGATTTAACCCACTAACATTCAAGTACCATGATAGTTCTCCAATATCTGTTAATATGAAATAATCATGTATTTCTATTATCATTTTCTTCCCCCGTATCTAGCTTTTGCTTATCATAAGCTTGAGAAAGCTGGTATGGATGTATATTATTGTTATGCATGTATATGTCACACCATAATGATCATTTAGTAGTCACAATGCTTGAGCACCAAAACAGTTGAACAGTACTACAAGTCCAAAGTTTATCATTTTCCTAGGCACAGGTCAAAATGTCATCCATGGAATGGAGCGAAATGGCACAATGGAGAAAATGCAGGTAAAATTTTAAACCTTAATTGCATAAAGTTGTTTATTTAATGAGTTTCCTATAGTATATGTTAACTTACAGATGAAGGAAATTTTTTTTGAAGCAGGTAGGGAAAGAGAAGAAGCTAGTGGCCCCCGTTGATTTATCCAGAACCTCCATTTCATCCTCTTGTTCATCATCGACCTTCTCATCAGTCGATTGTAGTAAAACAGCTCAATCTGAACCATCATCATCCTGCCAAAGCAGTTTCCCTGAAACTACATCTCTGGCCTTACCCCTGAAACAACCAAGTTCCTCTTCACAATTGTCGCGGCAATCCCTTGATCTCCGCGACATAGTGAAAGACTCCATGTACAAAGAAGCCTGTGGATTATCAGTTAAAACAACAACAAAAGAGGAAGGAGGAGGTCATGCCATAAAGCATATAGATTCCCCAAGGCCTCTGCAGCGGCACAAATATGTTCAACCTAAAGTTATGAGACATGATGGATCACTCCGAGTTCTTGCCAAGCTTCGGGATGGACCGTGGAATGCCAAGGAAGATAAATACGGTTCTCTACCATGTGCACCAAGGGACAGACCTCGGTACTCTTATGATGAAAGAGAATCACAAGATAAATTGAAATCAACCGCAAAGCTCAAAGAGCTTCCAAGGCTATCATTGGACAGCAGAGAACGTTCCAGAAGAAATTCTGCCTCTGAGTTGAAATCGAATCATCTGTCAAGGGAAATAGGAAGGGAAACTAAGATCTCCAGCCAAATCTTAAACCTAAACCAAGAGCCAGGAAGTAATAAACGACCTTCTACCATTGTAGCAAGGTTGATGGGTTTGGAACCTATCCCAGATTTCTTTCCAACAGAGGAGTGTCAGATGATGAAAATGAAATCCAGCCTGGATGAGGATGCTGATATGATTTCAAGATCAACAAGAGTGTATGATGAAAGCAATCAGAATAAAGTTCCAGGATCCCCAAGGGTTTCATGCAAGAACCCTGCCTCCCCCAGATTAAGAAATGACAACACAGTCAAGAAATCAACCTCAAGTTCAATGTTCCCATTAGAACCAGCTTCATGCAGACAAACAGACGGCAACCAAGGCTCTCAGAGACAAACATTGAAGTATCGAGAAGCTTCCAACAAGTCTCCACATGCATCTCCTTCTGTTTATGGCGAAATCGAAAAAAGGTTGACTGAACTTGAGTTCAAAAAATCTGGCAAGGATCTCAGAGCTCTTAAACAGATACTTGAAGCAATGGAAAAGACAAGAGAGAGGTCAGAGAACAAAAAAGAAGAGCAAACTCCAAATTCCGAGTCTCATACAAGTAAATGCAGCCCATACACCAGCTTTGATCAGGCGTATACACAGCAGAGGCCAAGTAACAACCCAGTTTCACCCATCATCAAGGGGTCTAGTTCTCCACAAAAATGTCGACCCCAAGTTGTGATAATGAAACCAGCTAAACTAATTGGGAAACCTGTGATTCCAACTGATTGTAAATCAGGTCTCCATAAAATGTGGTCCGGAGACAATGCAGATAACATAAAGGACTTGCTTTGCAGGCAAACTGCTAAAGATATCCATCCAAGAAAAAATCATCTCACAGAATCTTCTAGTTGGCCTCAACCTGTCAGTAACAAAAAGACAAATGTTGAAACCCTAAGATCATCACGATATCCAAAGGTACCTCAACAAATGAGGGGAGAAAATCCTGCCAGTTTCCAAAGGAGCTCTGGGGCCCTGAGCCCAAGATTGCAAGAGAAGAAGCATGGAATAGAGAAGCTATCTAGTCTGTCCACCCAGTCATCTGATTTGAGAAGGGCCAGAAAGCAATTAATTAAGCAGCCAATGGAATTAGGCTCCCCAAGAAGAAAATTAAAACCAAAATCTACCAATTCGCAGCATGGTGATGACCAAACAAGCTGCTCAACTAGTGAGGCAAGAACCTTGAGTCACCAAGGTGATACAGTTTCTATGCAATCAGAGAGTGTCATCAGCTTGGCTTCACAGATTGACACGGAAGTCACAAGCACAAATCATACCAAGGAGATATTTAGCCCTTATCAGCCTAAGGACCCTCCTGAAGAAGTGAGTAATTCTACCTTCAAGTGTTCTGATTAACATTCTAACCAATTTATTAACAGGTTTCATCTTTTTCTTTCCAGGATTTCACAGCTAGATTCACTGAAGACAGATTAATTGCTGAATTTGCAACAAAGCCTACATTGGAACAACCGAGTCCTGTCTCTGTTCTTGATACTGCATTCTATGATGAAGACGCCTTCCCATCTCCTGTCAAGAAGATATCAACTGCTTTTCAAGGTGAGTTTTTGTTTCACAATAAATTTGCATGTACCACATTTCAGCTTGCCATGTTCATACTCTGCAAAATGAATTTTAACTACAACTATATACTGATTGATTCATTACAGAACAACAAAGAGTAAACATGAATAAGAACACATAATTCAAAAAAAAAACATGATGCATGATAATAGAAAATGTAAAGTCTGCAAGACCAGTTTCAAATTTAGGTAAAGCTATTTGCAGTTTTTTTTTATAATATTTTATCCATGCAAGTTGCAACTAAAGTCTTTCTAGCCAGTTGGTATCTAATCATGTTTGTTCATTTATCAGAAAATGCAGAATAGTACAGAAAGAGAGCATAATACTTTGATGCAGTACACAAATTTTAAAATGAAAAAAAATTGGAAATCAAAAGAGAGATTTCTCTTTCATTTACTTGATCAAAGGATGCAAGCCTGACTATCTCTATCACTCTCTCTGTGTGTACAGATTATGACACTCTAAATAGTGACAACGCTGAGTGGAATGCAGTGTATATAGATAACTTACAGAACAGCAGAAGAACCAACCTCAGCTCCAAGTTCGATCATAGGAAACTAGAAAACATTTACCACATGGTTCATAAACTTCGCCTAGTGAACTCAACAAAAGATGAAGCTACGACTAATCACATTGAATCTCTTTGTGACAATACAAATCCAGACCACAGATACATTGTTGATATTTTACTAGCAGCAGGTTTACTTATAGGTTTAGGCTCCAGCTTGACAACCATTCAGCTCCATCCATCAAGAATTTCAATCCATCCCAACTTGTTTCATGTTCTTGAAAAAGCCAGGGCGACTGAGCTTGCAGACGAACACCATGAGAAAAGTGCAAGATCAAAGCCCAGCGAAAAAGTCCAAAGAAAACTAGTGCTTGATGCTGTAAATGAGATTCTTGCCCACAAATCCCTCTTGGAAGGTTCAGTTGAACCCTGGATTTTACAGAATAAGATGGGAGAGAGAAGCATGAGTGGAGAGAAGCTTTTGAAAGAACTGTGCTCAAATATGGATCATCACCATGCTACTCCAGACGCCAGATTAGATGATGATGATGATGAATTGACAAGCATCTTAAGAGCTGATATGGTGAATCAACCCGAAAATTGGACAGATTGTAGTAGCGAACTTCCAGGAATAGTGTTAGATATAGAGCGGCTGATCTTTAAAGACTTGATTGGTGAGGTTGTGAGTGGTGGAGCGGCTGGTCTGCAAGTGCAGCCAGGAAGGCATTGCATGCAATTGTTTTCCACGTAACATTTCACAATCTTCTCCTGTGTTCCTCATTATCAATTAACGGGGACCCCATCTTTTCCTCTTTTCCAGCCTTTTCAGTTTAAAAGTATAGAATATCATAAATGAGATCATAGCTTTGCTAGCTTCAGAAAGGACCTTTTATAGGGTCTACAGTACAATTTACAATACAGCTAATACAAATATATATATATATATATATATATATATATATATATACACATATTATAGCAGCGTTTAGCTTCTATTTATCTTTCACATCATGTAAACTATGTATATGCAAAATCTAAGAAATCCTAAACCATTTTTGTCTATTTGTGAAAACAGAAAAGGAGTATAAACAAGTCCACCTTATAGAGGCATCTTTGCAAACTTTTTCAATCTAATCCAAATCACTCAACTGTTTGTAGTTGTTAAAATGGCACTCTCATGCAAGACAAGGTTTAGAAGGGTTAGAGCTTGGGTAAATGAGCAGGCAAAAGGGGGAGAAGAATCACGTCCAAAGGGCACAATGGCAGTCTTAACTCATACGAAGATGTATTAAACTTCAAATTTCAATGATGGATTACATCACTTTACATAGATTAGACAAAATCCTAATTCTACAATAAATTAAGTAATTTAATTTAATAAGAAATTAAACTCCTAATTAGTAAAATAAAATAATCTCTTCTATTATGAAATCATGAATGTAGAAAATAATCTCTTCTATTCAACTAATCCTACTAGTACACAAAAACTATGCACCAGGCAAATCCAAGCATAAGCTTATGTGTACGCCTTGGAGTTAGTACACTAATTTAAAATAACCTTCTAACTATAATTAAAAGACATGTATTACTTACAATTGATTTATCCCTAAATAATTATAAATAAAAAAATATTTAACAAATAATTTCTAAAATTTCTTATTTCTTTCCACATCATACGCCCTCCATTGGGAAAAACTCGTGATCGAGTTTATAGTTTAGAAATAAGAGAGGACATGAGTAAAGTGTAGTCGTCCCATGTTTCATCTCCATGAGCAAAACCTTCAGTTGAAGGAAGGACTACATAACGAACTTTAAGCTAGTAGGCGATGCAAACAAAACTATTTGAAAAGATAAAATCAACATACTAAACGCCTAGTAATTCGTCGACCTCATCGGTGTTTGGCTTGTGATTTTCATAGGAAGATTACCTTTCTTCACCCTCATTATTAATTAATTTCAGTCTTAATTTAGGCTGGCAAAGTATTTAAAATCTGGTAACTGGTCAACTGAATGAATCAAACAAGTTGCAGCAGAACCATTCACAATACAAAATCGTCTTCCAAATCAACCAACATTATTTCCCAAGCAACCCAATAGAAAATAAAAATGTAGGTACTGAACCACCAAAAAGAGGACTCAGCTTCCGAGTATATTTGTAATCTATATATTAAGTTCATGAACCCAAATTTCTTCAATAAGGTAGTAGTGAGTAATTATTATGAGGTGCCAACCATAATACAATCTTGGAATACATTCAGGCTTAAGAGCATGAAAAAACAATGTATTCTTCAAATGTAGCATCTTTTGTTTTTATGACAAATATAATTGTATAAATGTACCATTCTCAATTATGAGAACTGTTGCAATATTAAATATAGCCATTTAGATCTCGGTATTTATAAGTACAAACCTATGTTTAACAGCCGCCAAAGGCGGATGTACCACAGTATCAGTGTGCCTTTCTATCAGGTGATGCACCAGAAAAGGAAATATGTGAAGTAACAAAGAATTTCAATTAGAAAGAATCATCAACAATAAGGTTCACCATGGCACCTGACAAGAACATACCTCAAAAACTTGTAAAAGCCGAGAACATACTCCTCTAACAATCTCTAACTTCAATATACAGACAACTTCATAGCCCTCGACTTTGACTACCCTGGAAACAGCATATGTTCTAATTTCCCAAACAAGTATACAAAAGACCTACTTTACAACTGAGTTACTTCCTGTGGATTCTCCATAGACTCCTTCAGGATTTGCTCCACTCTCCTTTTCTTGTCATCCTTCACATTATCACTCCCAACACAAGAAGTGGTTTTTGCAACTCCCACATTCTGGACACTTATTGCTGCACCCAATGACTTCTTGCCGGTTTGAAATTTAAATTGAACAGCAGGACGACTGGTTTGAAGAATGTTTTTCTGACACTCTTCAGAGTTGCATGACCTGCTTTTAATGATGCGACAAATGTCTCCAATACAGTAACATGATTTGCCCCGTCTGCTTGATTTTCCACCACATTATCATCAAAGAGTTTTGTAGGAAGAATAACTTGAGACAATTCTTTCTTCCCAAACCATAGAGGTGCTGCGATAAAAGAATTGCTATAGGCTGCCAGTTTCAGACTAGAAGCATCTCTCTGATCAATATTCAGCAGCAATATATCCTTCCAACTTACTATACTCTTTAACCTGGTTGACTGTATCCATCCTTCTATCTCCTCCTCGATCACTCCCCGCAGGCAATCATGTAGAAGTCTTGGGATCAGGAAATGCAGGCAACCACATGGGTATGTGTTCACCTGGTGGTGATTCTCCAGTTTGAATAAAGGTAGGTGTCTTGTTCCGTTGTTTAATAACTGGAAAACGGGGAATGGACTATGCAAATGAGATTCCCTCAGCCAAATCAACATACTCGACAATATACCAAATAACACCTGACTCCGCAGGACAACAATTAGTCTCAGAAGCACAAGAAAAACTCCGTGACATTCCTAAATCTTCCAACCCTTGAATTATATCCAACAGATTACGCAACAAATTTGCATTCCAGTTGACAATCTTTCCTATATGGCTAATGTATCGAACATGTGCTGACTGTTGAAACCCTGAAACCCAGAAGTCTCACATACCTGAGCTAACAGCCATCTTTGCAATACACTTCATTTATTGAATTATTGTTTGAGTGATAATTATGTCCTAACGCAGCTTTTCCACTCCCCCTCACAATTGCTATTTGCTCATATTCAACACTTCATATCACTTACATTATAATCTTAATTTCCCAAAATAGTATTTCCATATTTAGTTGTATAAAGGTTTGAATACTGATCAAATAAACTTTCATAAAAGAGGGTGAAAAGAAAGAAATAGATATACCAAAGTTCTTACCAGTGAATTATAGGGTTTTTGCACTTCGTAATTTAACTCAACTGGATAAGTCTGTCTCTCAAACCAGAGGTGACTACTAACGTCTAATTTGAAGCCGAGTAATTCGTTTAAACCCGGAAAAACACCCAGGATCAAGATTACCCTGATGAGAGAAAAAGAATCTTAATCGAGGTGCTGGGCGAGGGTACGATGGTTACTTCAAGTTATAAGCTAGTAAGCTACCCTTAAATTAATATAGTAAATTACTAGTATCCTAGATTATCCATTTTTTTAAAAGAATTTTAATTCATTATATTTTTTTAATTAAATAATTACTTTTTTATTTTAATTCAATTATAATTGTCGTATTAAAAATTAATAATATATAATTATGTGGCAAATTAAGACTCATTTTTTATTTAACTTAAGATCATTTTATATAATATAATTGAAAGGGGGCAAATGTGAAAAACAAATAACTAATAAATTTTTTAATTACAAATCATCTTCTTCTTCTTCTTCACTCCACCACCGCCGTAGCTGCAATTCCAGATCTATAGCCGATCATAAAGAGGAGTTACAGCCACCTGAACTACGATCATCCGTTTCCTTAAATGTCCAAAGATTAGAGGAAAAAAACAGAAGATCCTAAATACAAGCAGATTTTTAAACATCAAACCGCAACCAAAACCATTCTTTTTCTCTCCTCTGAGGACAGGAACCCAAACACTTTCCCTTTGTCTTGATGATTGTAGGTTTGTAGATGATGAATGTATTTAGATTTTTATTAGTATTTTGTAATGATATTAAGATTTACTAAGTTCATGTTTATTTACAACAAGGATTAAGATTATAATACATACATGAAATTATAATACTCTAAATAGTTTTAATTACATGAGAATATTAATTTAAAATAATATCATGTTTAAGATTATTTAAAAAATTGAATAAAAAATATTATTTGAACTATTATACTTTTATCAATAATAACATAATTTAAATTTATTTATACATTAAAAACATGATGAACAATTAATTATAAATTTTAAATATTACTAAAAACAAATTAATGCTTCACTATGTGAAATATTTGATGATCAAATTATCATAAATTAACAAATAAATAGTGTAAAATATAAACATGATATGTAAATAAGATTAGCTATTTTAGTTGGCCACCAAAATTTAAAGACAATATTTTTATAGACAAATAATTTAACTGAAACGGTTGAGAATGACTATCTTCCAAAGTCTTAATCATGTGTTGAATCAGATTATGTTACTTTCAAAATATATACATTATAAATATATATCAAGTATAATTTAATGGCCCAAATTTTAATACTATAATTTAAAGGATACAAATATTTCTAATAAGTTTGGGAGAAAATTCAAAGAAAACAGCTTTATTCTCCGACGTTAAGCATATGATACCACTAACAAATTGGACACGAGTTTTCTTGCTTTTATACTCTGTTTTATCTTGGTGCAAAATTCAGGAGTCAAAATCTGTTTTCATCAAAAGGGGAGATCGTTTCATAAATGGATATAATAGAATATTATCATCATTTTACAAAAAATATTGAGGTTAATTTTATTTAAAAAATTTTAGTTTTAAATAGTGATATTATAATACTTGGTTCATGATATTAAATAATCTCTCATATTAAATCATTTTATAATATTAGTGTTGGGTCATGATCTTTTTCCTTATTGGGCCAGACTTAATGGGCTCCTCCCTGGAGTTATGATTATTCTTTCTTTTATTTATCCTGGATCACAGTGGGTAATTACTAGATGAGTATGGTTTCACTTGAAGCCTTTGTGGGGTGTAGATTGGGGATAGAACTTTTGTTATCATCTCTGCGTTTCATTTAATGAGGATTGAATGAGGCTTAGTCGGTTTGAAAATTCAGTGGGCTGAAAAGTCGATTCATATATAGAAACCCGGACTTTGGGGATATAAAGCAAGGATGACACACGGTGAAAGGTAACTTCATAAATTATTGCTCTCAAGTCACTTTAGATATTTATTCCTCCATTGTTAACCTTGTGATCGCTTTGTCTTGACTCTCACACCGGAGCTATCCCCAAGCGGTCTGGCCAATCAAAGCTTTTGGTGTTGGTATGCGGGATCAAGGCGCTCTTCGTGATTGGGGCGTGGAGAAAGATTACAGCGTTAACATTGGGCGCTGAAGGAGGCGTGTTCTAGTGTTCTTGAAGTTTTCAATCACAAATTGTAGGCTTTCTACGTCCTAATCCATGGTGAAGCGAGTAAGCGATTACTCTCTAAAGGATACCCGATGGCTATGACTTCGCTTCTACACAATGAGTATCTGTCGAGGATTGATTGGGTCCTTCAAAGAATGCTTCATGCTTGATACTGCTTCCAGCGGGTTTACGAGGTTTCTCGTTAGAGAGCCGGATGATCTTTGGAAGAAGATTGATTTTTCTTTGCCAGAGAATACCCGACCATGGTGGGAAAAGGGTGAAGGTATACTTCTTAGAATCCTATACCGAAGTGGTCGGTAATGACGAATCGATCAAGTTAGAAAAAGTCTACACTTTAAAGACATGTCTCGAGGCCTTCCCGGGATCGAAGCAGAACCAACAACCATTTTCTGATTGATTGGTGAGAAAGGTATTTACCCTATATTGGTCTTCTGGATTATGGTCGAAGCGAGTAGATGAAGACCCAATGACCATTTTCCTGATTGATTGGTAGAGAAGGGTATTCCGCCTATTGGTCTTCGGGATTATGGTCGAGCGAGTAGATGAAAACCAATGACCATTTTCTGATTGATTGGTAGAGTAGGGTATTATACCTATTGGTCTTTGGGATTATGGTCGCAGCAGACGAAGGCTCACCACAATGATGAAAAAGTTTCACCAAGTAGATCCAAATCACACTCCCGAGAGTCCATTAAGGGCACCGCATACAGCACTTGTCTTCTTGGAAATCCATCTAAAGTTCTGACTCCATATGGAAAGCGGTTGAGGAGTCCGATAAAGCCATGCTTCGACACTTCAAAGATAAGCGAGCTCATGGACATTGCATATAGATGGATATTATTTTTCGGACATCGAGATAAGAAATTTATTAAGGATTCGATCACAATAACAATTCCACCAGGTGCATTATCGAAGTTAGCCCACTACAGATCTTTATAACTTTGACGACGATGGCGTCATTTCTTGAATCGAGATCTTTGTGAAGAAGTCCAAGTACAAGAAAGTGTCCATTTTGTTCTCATTGATGAGAATCTTTATCGAAGGACCTTTTTCGTCATCATTACTTAAACATTTGGTTCCATCCGGCGGCGTGTTGTGTTCTTGGGAAGTACACAAAGATATTCGTGACAATTATTTGGCCCGAAGTTGTTGACCTACAAAGCACTTCTACAATGATATTCTTGAAAGAACTGGGGATTCAAAGACAGAAAAGACTTGGTATTCTACTTTGGACCTATCTCCCACTATTGAGGAATTTGGTATACCATCCAAGTCGCAAATGTTGTTTGGAGGATTCATGTGGATATTTGTCGACCAAATGGTTCGATCCACATCGACCACCAAAAGGCTATATTTCGATTTTATCTCCTATACCTCTTTTTATGCAGGGGGTAGTCGATCGGGTCCATTACTGGATCAGTTAACAAACGCCACTTCATGGGATCAAAGTTTAAAACATTCATAAAGAACTTAGTAGCTCATCCATATTCGACAAGCCCGCAATGAATGCCACCTCGGAGTTAGGAGGTTCGGGAGGACTCGCTGACCATTCGATGGTAGCCTCTTCGGCAGGAGGTCACTTTGGCATTGTCAGGCCCTTCGGGGTAGGCAATTGTCTTCACTTTGGCATTGTCAGGCCCTTAAGGGTAGGCAATTATCGTCACTTTGGCATTGTCAGACCCTTCGGGGTAGGCAATTGTCGCCACTTAGACTTCGTCAGGCCCTTCGTAGTAGGCGAATGTCATCTTTTGACTTTGTCAGGCCCTTCGTGGTAGGCAAGTGTCATTCTTAGACTTTGTCAGACCCCGAGTGGTAGACAAAGGTCCTTATATCTTGATCCTTATATCTTGGTCCTTATATACTTGTTCTACCCCTAGTGGTGAGCAAGATCTTGATGGTCTGAGGGAGGATCAAATTAATCCACTTCACATATGACC
Source organism: Panax ginseng (assembly GCA_020205605.1). NCBI lineage: Eukaryota > Viridiplantae > Streptophyta > Magnoliopsida > Apiales > Araliaceae > Panax > Panax ginseng. The sequence continues at coordinate 16,609,804 of CM035148.1, forward strand.
GATCTCATACTTGAGTAGCGATAAGTATGCATTACTTTATTTTGTTCAAGTGTTGAGTTGGATTATATTATCATTGTTCTTAAGCTTGTTATATAGTTTGCTTAATTATTGACTAACGGTTTAAAATAAGAGGCACTTTTACGCAGTTTTAAAGTTGATTGATGATCCATTATTGACAAGAAATGTTCACACGTAGTAATAAGGCATGAAGTTGATATTTCATTAAATATTAACTGTTTACATAAAGTTAGAATTTTCACGAGAAAGTTCTACAACTAGAGATAAGGAGAGGTCATCTTGAAACTTCTTCCTTGTCATCGTCACCATCTAAAGAGTCTAGAAGAGATGGATCTACCCTTGGCAAAACTTTTTTTGCCTTTACTTGACAGATTTCATATCCTTTCGCATATATATGGGCGATCTTATTGTTCAAATTTCGGCGGATTTTCTGTATTCTGCCTGGATATCCCTACGAAATTCTTCGGTCAGTGGCGGACTCAAATTCTTAAGGGCCCGAAGCTCTTTGAGCTCTTCTTCGAGCTTCTGACGATGTGCCAGATGCTTTGATCCTTTAGCTTGACAGATCGACATTTGTATCAGTGATGACCCGATGAGTGGCCTTGGTCGTTTTCAGTTCTTCTTTGATCTTGTCGATATCCTTCCGAAGGCATTCATTGTTGAAGAGAGCAATATCAAGATTGTTTCTTTCTTTTGCCAACACAGACTTCCGGATGGCGTTATCTCTTCGGCATTCTCTTCGGTATCTTCTTCGGCTTCTTTATATTTGAGACGGAGGTACCCGGAGACAGTGTTTACTTTACGGATGACTAATATTAATCGATCGATTCAGTTGATGGTGAATCTCAACTTCCTTTAGTCACGGTATTTCACTCCTTCACCCATCAGTTCCATGATGGAATTATTGCCGAACCGATGATCATCGGTGTCGCCATGCTTCCGAGCATAGATTCATAAGAAAAAAGGTTTTTTGCGGCGAAGGTCCGAGTCGTTCGGGGAGGCGGTGAAATATTTGTTGTTGTATGTCCGTTTGGAAGCGAGTTCTTGATTGGACTTTCGATCTTAATATATCTTCTTATTTGATGTTCACCATATAGGCCTCGGTAAGTTGTATCTTGGGCCTTTGTTGATCTCATTATAATTCCTTTTATTACGGACCGATTCCACTTATACTCTTTCATTAAACCTCCCGTTTAATAAAAGACCTGAAGCGATGTTGGGCCATGATCCTTTCCTTATTGGGCGGACTTAATGGGTTCCTCCACAGGGGTTATGATTATTCTCGCCTATTGAATCCAGGATCACGATGGTAGAATTACTTAGATGAGTATGGTTCCACTTGGGCTTTGTGGGGTGTAGATTGGGGATAGAACTTTGTTGTCATCTCGCATTGCATTTAATGAGGATTGGACGAGGCTTAGTCGGTGAAAATTCAGGTCTTAAGAATAATCGATTCATGTCTGACAAACCGGACTTTTGGGAATATAAAGCAAGGATGACACACGGTGAAAGGTAACTCATAAATTATTGCTCTCAAGTCACTAGATATTTATTCCTCCATTGTTAACCTTGTGATCGCTCAGATCGACTCTCACGGAAGGGTATCCCCGACGGTCCCCAGCCAAATCGAGCTTTTGGTGTTGATTGTGTTTACTGTGCAGGATCAAGACGTCTTACGTGATTGGGACGTGGAGAAAGATTCTGGCGTTAACAATTAGGATAAATAGTCTCAAATCTAAATTTAAAAATAAATAAGACACTTTGAATTAAAATATTAAATAAATATTTTTTTAAACACATCAGCACTGATATCCTACATATCGTAACCGCATCATCATTTTGTAACATCGATTTTAATTGAACCAAAATAAAAAAAAAATGATTGTTTCATCACTTAATTAAAAAAAATGAAAGATCGATCACTCAAGTAAAAAAAAATTCAAATATTTAAAATAGTAATTTATATTTAAGCCTTATAAGTTGCTCCTCATCCTCAACATGACAATTAAATGTACTATATAATTTTTTTTGTCCCAAAAGATTGAGAAAATATATAAAATATTAATTATTTTATCTAATTTTGTAGGACCAAGAGAGATCAATTTAATTAATTCTTTTACTCTTTTTCTCTTTTTATAATATGGCCAAAATATATTTAAAATATTTATTAATTTGTTACTTGAACATTAAATATTTTTTCATTAATTTGACATTAAAAAATAGGAAATGTTTAGCAAAATAAAAAAAGAAAAGGAAAACATTATAAACAAAATTTGACAAATAAGATAAATTCAAAACATACTATATATTTGAAACCAAAAAGCTAAAAAGCATGAGTTTAGCAAAACAATAATGAAAAAATAAAATAAAATAATCAGTTACCATTATCCCTTGAATCTATCTAATAAAATACAAATGATTTTGAATTTTCCGCTCACTCAATAAATCATCTGGGCCGTCCAAAGTTTGGTGTAAAACCCCAACTTTTTGAATAAAGATGAATTTTCTATAAATAGAAGCTCATTCCTTCATTATTTTCTTACGAATTCACTGAACTCTAGAGAAATAAACTATAGAGAGAAAGAAGAAAGTATTCTTCTACTTCACTACTTATATATCCAAAGATTTTTCTTCTTAAGGTAGGGAATATTATTTGTTGTATTAAGTAAGGGGTGTTATTATTTTCTTATTCATGAAGAAAGCATTGTTATTCCATTGCTTATTATTCTGTTGGAATAACTTTGTATCTGCCATTTACCCTATACTTGGTGACATTCTTTTATTATTAAAATCTTTACTATTACATTGGAATATCCTATCATGGCTTTTACTGTGGGACCGATTCCGTCTTTATTATTCTCATTGGAATATCTTGTCTCAGTGCGTTTTTGCCGGACCGTTCCGCCTCTTTATTATTATTTTGTTGGAATATCCTGTCTGCATCGTTTCTACGGGACTGATTCCGTCCTTATTAGTATTCATTGGAATAACTTTTATACATGAAATCTGCATGTGCATGGTGATTTACATTGTTATTCCATTCTTTATTATTCTGTTGGAACATCCATCTTGCGAATTTATTTTACCGACACGTTCCGATTATTTAGTATTCTGTTGGAATAACTTTGTCATGCAAGTAATCGCATGCATGGTGATTTCTTTTGTTATTCTATTCTTTATTATACTCGGTTGGTTAAAGTTTTGACTTCTATACTCCATGAAATTAGTAGAATATCCTTGATATTTACGCTTCATCCAAAGATCTTTTCATGGAAATATTCTTCCGATTATTCTTGAATTTTACTCTACAAAGCGATGATCATGTTGACAATTTGGACATTAGTAGTTCTTGGACAAATTAATTCTTGAACTTGTTTTATTAAATTCTTATATCATTGTCATCATCCTCATATTTATATTATGTTGAAAGTCATCTGTGGCTGTGCAATGCGTAGATGGACTTGGTATGATTATGACCGAGGATTATTCTTTAAGATATAATCATGGCCGTAATGTTACAAATGATGTGGTAAAAGTTTTCATTGGCCCGTAGTGCATTGATGGACAGTTGTTGGCATGATCATGACCATTAATGAATACATAAATATTCTTGGCCCGTAGTGCATGGATAATTGTGGTCGTGATACTAAAGAATATCCTTGGCCGTAGTACATGGGTGATTTGATGATGTGGAATATTTATTAAGCTGAGTCTCAGCGATAACAGTGATGAAAAACCTTTCTAATCATAAAAGATAGTAGATTTTATTTTCTACTTGACTCTTTTAATGAATTGCTTGTTCCGCTGCAGTTAAACTTGATGTCTATTATATTTTATCAGTTTAACATTGTTGGAGACTAATGATAATTTATTCTGCATTATCTTAGTCATAATATTTCTTACTGGACTAGTTGAGCTCACCCTTTCTTTCACTGTTCTCTTCAGGAAATGAGAATATAGCTGGGACGAGTCGAGGAACGGAGTGATGGTCCAGATGATAGCATTAGTAGTCCTCACTATTCTGTGAAATAGTGTGATAATAATTGTAATGAGAACTCCTTTTGAGTTTGTATAATCTCTAGTAGACAATATTTGTATTCAAACTTATAGTTTATGTTTTGTCGTATTGTACACTGACATGTTGTATTAAGAAGTTGTATTTGAATTATGTACCATGTATCCATGCGACCCAAGATGGGTGATGTATACCTAATTTTGGGGGCGTCACGGTTAATATATCAAAGCTTAGGATATGATCCTCAAGCTAAGATGTGAGACTAGAACTAGGAGGGAGAGGCGTGGAATTCCTTCGCAGTAGTATGACCTACTTAAATTTATTTTGTATTTAAATTGGTTGGTCGAGTTTAGAGATATTATGTTACATGTCAATTAACCTTTGTTTTGTGGTAGTATCTAAAAATGACATCCAAAAATGTTGAGAATAGCAATGGAGCACAAGAGACCGCTTGAGTCTCCACATATCAATAATCGTGAGAATGTGCATCGAGGGCGGCAATCCTCATGAAAACCACAACACCGACCAAATGATGAATGATGGATTGTTCGAGACTTTATGCAATTAAATGCAACAAAGACGCGAGAAATGGCCTCCGGTCCAAAATGTAGGTGGAAACACTGGAAACTCTTGGGCGGTCACCGCTAAACAGTTCAAGGAGCTGGGACCACTGGAAACACTGGAAACTCTTGGGCGGTCACCACTTATGGCGGAAGCATGGATAAAGCAGATCACCAAGATATTTGATGTCTTAGGATGCTCCGAAGAGCAAAAGGTTCCCTTTGCACGCTTTTATGTTCTGCGGAGAGGCGATTCTTCGGTGGGAATCGGTAAAATGTACTCAACCTGCCGTACTAAAGATGTCTTGGGAGAAGTTCCAAGAGCTATTCAACGACAAATACTTTCCCGAAAGTATTCGTCACATGAAGGAGGTGGAGTTTATCAAATTGGAGCAAAACAATATGGCCAGGTAATCGCAATACGAGGCAAAATTTACGGAGTTATCCGGTTCGTCCCCACTTGGTGGATAATAAAGAGAGAATGGGCGCGAATGTTTTTAAGAGGTTTGAAGCGGGAGATACGTCAACATCTTATTTCTCGAAGCTGTGTTTGTATTCGGATGATATATAAATAGGGCTTAGTTGGTGGAGTAGCGATAACGAGTCAACGCAACCAAAAGAGAGCAGCCGGCAAAATGATAATACCAGTGAGAGCAGTCATCGAAGCGATGATAACAAGCGTGGAGAGAATCAACAGGCCAAAAATGGTAACCACTTCGGTGGTAATCAGGGCCAAAACAATAAGAATGGACATTTCAAAAAGAGGAGATTCAACAATGATGGAAAGACGTCAGCACCAGCACCCGTTGTTAAGGAAGGAGAAAGACCACCTATCATATGCTTCAAATGCAGAGGGGAGGGACACATCAGTCTAAATTGCGCGATGCCGTCCAAAGCATGTTATAATTGTGGAAGAGAATGTCACTTAGCCCTATTTTGTCGTTCACCGAAGATAAATTCAGCTAAGATGGAGGCACTAAAGGCTATCCCAGAAAAGTCAAAGCCGGTAGTGCAAGGGAGAGCGTTTGTTGTGACCTCCCAAAAAATAAGGAACCCGAATGAGGTCATCACGGGTAAGTTTATCATAAACTCTAGCGAAGTCTATACTTTATTTGATACCGGTTCTACCCATTCTTTTATTTCTCCTACTTGCGCTCAACGATTAAATTTAACTCCGGAGAAATTAGACTTTGACTTATCTGTGGAAACTCCGTTGGGAGAAACCTTCATTACATCCACAGTTTATAAGTCTTGTTTGGTTCAAGTTGGTACCCACACATTACCTGTCGATCTTATTGCATTAAAAATACTTGCATTTGATGTAATTCTAGGGATTGATTGGTTAACTACTCATCATGCAAAAATTGATTGTTTTCGTAAGGTTGTTAGCTTTCATATTCCTAATCGACCTATTATGCGAATTCAAGCAACCAAACCATTAAAATCAATCACCGCTATCTCAAGCCATAAAGCTATTCGCTTATTGAAAACGCGGATGTCAAGTTTTCTTAGCTCATATCACGAGATCTAAACAAAAATACGCCGGTTTTGAATAATATTTCTATTGTTAATGAATTTCCGACGTATTCCACAAGTACTTCTGGCCTTCCCCAGGCGTGAAATTGAATTTTGTATCGACCTTGAACCCTAGACAAAAACCCATTTCTAAATCCCCATATCGAATGGCTCTATTGAACTTGTGAGTTAAAAACTCAACTGCAGGAATTGTTAGACATTGACTTTATTCGGCCCTAGTACTTCTCCTTGGGGTGCTCCTGCTTGTTCATTCGTGAAGAAGAAAGATGGGAGTATGCGACTTTGTATTGATTATCGGGAGTTGAATCATGTCACCATCAAAAATAGGTACCCATTGCCACGTATTGATGACCTGTTTGACCAGTTGCAAGGAGCCAAATTCTTTTCAAAGATTGATCTTCGTTCCGGATATCACCAATTGAAGATTAGAACCGATGATATTCCAAAGACGGTTTTCAGAACTCGGTACGGGCATTATGAATTCCTTGTCATGTCCTTTGGATTGACTAATGCTCCTGCTGCCTTCATGGATATGATGAACCGAGTATTCAAAGAATATTTGGATCATTTTGTGGTCGTCTTTATTGATGACATCCTCATATATTCCAAAAGCCGTGAAGATCATGAGGAACACTTGAGGCTGATACTCCAAAAGCTTCGTGAATACAAGCTTTATGCCAAGTTGAAGAAATGCGAGTTCTGGCTTGAGGAAGTAGCATTCCTTGGGCACGTGGTATCAAGTCATGGAATATCTGTTGACTCAGCAAAGATTGAAGCTATTCAAAGTTGGGAGCAACCTAAATCAGTGACCGAAATACGTAGCTTTCTCGGCTTAGCTGGTTATTATCGAAGATTCGTAGAAGGGTTTTGTCGAATCGCTACTCCACTAACTCAGCTGACTCGAAAAGATACAAAGTTCGGTTGGAGCGAGGAATGTGAGAAAAGTTTTCAAGAACTCAAGAGGAGACTCATTTCAACACCTGTTCTGACAATACCATCTGGTTCGGAGGGATTTGTCATCTACAGTGATGCTTCGGGCAAAGGGTTAGGATGTGTTCTCATGCAACATGGGAAAGTCATAGCCTATGCCTCACGACAACTCAAAGAATATGAGAGAAATTATCCTACTCATGATCTAGAGTTGACAGCTATTGTCTTCGCACTAAAGATTTGGAGGCATTACTTGTATGGAGAGAAAGTGGAGATCTTTACGGATCATAAAAGCCTCAAATATTTCTTCACTCAAAAGGAACTCAACATGTGACAACGACGTTGGCTTGAACTGTTGAAAGATTATGATCATACTATCCAATACCATCCTGGAAAAATGAACGTGGTGGTGGTACGATCGAAAGTAGAAGATCATATGCAGTATCGAAGTCAATATTGTCAACGAATGGCCCATTTTGTATGACTTGCAAAGGATGGAGATAGAAATAAAGACTCTGGGGACCCACGTGATGATGGCAAATATACGAGTAGAACCGACTTTTAATTGATAAAATTAAAGCCGCTTTCAAGTTACGAGATCCAGAGTACGTCGCGTATGAGGAAGAGTGCAGTGCAAGGTGCGATGTCGGAGCAAGAATCGATGAAGAAGGAATACTTGAGTCAACTCCGGACTTTGTGTTCCTAACGACCCTCGATTTAAAGTATAAAATCATGATGGAGCGCACAACACACCGCTATGCAATCCAACTCAGGAGTACTAAAATGTATCATGATCTTCACATACATTTTGGTGGGGCAATATGAAGAGAGAGAGATATAATTGCTTATCTCAAGGTGTCTAACGTGTCAACGAGTCAAGATCGAGCATCAAGTACCAAAAGGTCCATTGCAACCACTTGAAATTCCAAAATGGAAGTAGGAGCACATTACCATGGATTTCGTTACTGGTCTTCCCAAAGTTTCTCAAGGCATAGATGCGATTTGGGTCATTGTTTATAGATTGACCAAGTCTGCTTCATTTCTTACCGATACGAGAAACTTATACACTTGAACGCCTTGCTTCGTATGTACATAAATGAGGTTGTAAGATTGCATGGTATGCCAAAGATCCATAGTTTCGATCGAGACCCAAGATTCACTTCGATTTTGGGTTAGTTTGGAAAAAAGCTATGGGCACAGATTTACGATTTAGCTTTCGGCGTATCATCCTCGAGACAGACGGACGACAAAGGAGAAGACTATTCAAACTCTTGAAAATCTATTAAGACTCGTGTCCTTGATTTCAAGGGAAGTTGGGACAAGTTCTTACCATTGGTGGAGTTTTCCTACAACAACAGCTTATCAAGCAAGTATTGGCGTGGCTCCATTCAAGCGTTGTATGGAAGAAAATGTCGCTCCAAAGATCTTTGGGATGAGGTGGGTGTGAAACAACGTTGTTGGGACCGGAGTTGATACGTATGACTACTGGAAAAGATTCAAACTATCCGTGAACGTATAAAAAACCTCACAAGATCGACAAAAGAGAGTTATCTTGATCTTCATCGAAAGGACGTGGAATTCGATATAGGAGATCATGTGTTGTTACGTGTTGCTTTCCATGGAAAGGAGTTACGAGATTTGGAAAGAGAGAAAGCTCAATCCTCGATTCATCTACCCATTTTTATCCTTGATCGAGTAGGAACTGTGGCCTATAGACTCGCTTTTACCGCCAAGTATGTCTCGTGTTCATAACGCTTTTCACATATCCATGTTACGTAAATATGTGGAAGACCCGAACCACATTATTGAGTTAGAAACCGGATGAAATAATGGAAGATTTGACGTATAAGAAGAGTTCCCTGCTCAAATCTTGGATAAGAAGGAACATATTCTACGCCCAAGGTTATACCTCAAGTCAAAATTTTGTGGAGAAATCACGATGTTGAGGAAATAACTTGGGAGTTAGAATCAAATAAAATCAAGGTATCCTTACCTCTTGATATACCAGTGCGTACGCACTAATTTCGAGGGCGAAATTTCATAAGAAGGAGATTGTAAAAACCCCAACTTTTTGAATAAAGATGAATTTTCTATAAATAGAAGCTCATTCTTTCATTATTTTCTTACGAATTCAATTGAACTCTGTAGAGATAAACTATAGAGAGAAAGAAGAAAGTATTCTCTATTTCACTACTTATATATCCAATCTTTTCTTTTTTAAGGTAGGGATTATTATTTGTTGTATTCGTAAGTGGGTGTTATTCTTTCTTATTCATGAAGAGAATCATTGTTATTCCATTGCTTATTATTCATTGCTGAATAACTTTGTATACGCCATGCCTATTTCTATACTTGGTGACATTCTTCTATTATTCCGCTTCTTTACTTATTCTCATTTGAATATCCTCATCTGCATGCATTTCTGTAGGACTGATTTCGTCTTTATTATTCTGTTGGAATATCCTGTCCGTCTAAAGTGCGTTTTACGCCGGACCTGGTTCCGTCTTTATTATTATTATTATGTTGGAATATCTTGTCATGCATGCTTTTACGCCTTGGACCTAATTCCGCCTTATTAGTATTCTCATTGAAATAACTCGCCTACCAAGTATCGCATGCACGGTGATTTCATTGTTATTCCATTTTTTATTATTCTCATTGGAACATCTTGCTCGGTGCGAATTTTGCCTCGACACCGTTCCGTTATTTAGTATTCTCGTTGAATAACTTTGTGTGCTCTGCACCGCATGCATGGTGATGATTTCTTTTGTTATTCCATTCTTTATTATACTTAGTTGGTTAAAGTTTTGACTTCTATACTTCATGAAATTAGTAGAATATCCTTGATATTTGCGCTTCATCCAAAGATATTTTTCATGAAAATATTCTTCCGATCATTCTTGAATTTTACTCTACAAAGCAAGATCGTGTTGACAATTTGGACATTAGTAGTTCTTGGACAAATTAATTCTTGAACTTGTTTTATTGAATTCTTATATCATTGTCATCATCCTCATGTTTATATTATGTTGAAAGTCATCTGTGGCACATGTAGCGCAGATAGATGGACTTGGTATGATTATGACCGAGGATTATTCGGTATAATCATGGCCGTAATGTTACAAATGATGTGGTAAAAGTCCTCGTTGGCTGTAGTGCATTGATGGATGAGTTGTTGGCATGATCATGACCATTAATGAATACACAAATATTCTTAGCCCGTAGTGCATGGATAATTGTGGTCATGATACTAAAAAATATCCTTGGCCGTAGTGCAGGGGTGATTTGATGATGTGGAATATTTATTAAGCTGAGTCTCGGCGATAATGAAGATGAAAAACCTTTTTAATCATAAAAGATAGTAGATTTTATTTTCTACTTGACTTTTTTAATGGATTGCTTGTTCCGCAGCAGTTAAACTTGATGTCTATTATATTTTATCTGTTTAACATTGTTGGAGACTAATGATAATTTATTCTGCATTATCTTAGTCATAATATTTCTTCTTGGGCTAGTTGAGCTCACCCTTTCTTTCACTGCTCTCTTCTGTGAAATGAGAATATAAATTTGACGAGTCGAGAGCGGAGTGATGGTCCGGAGGATAGCATTAGTAGTCCTCACTATTCGTGAAATAAAGTGATAATAATTGTAATGAGGATTCCTTTTGAGTTTGTATAATCTCTAGTAGACAATATTTGTATTCAAACTCACAGTTTATGTTTTGTCGTATTATACACGACAGTTGTATTTGAATTCTGTACCATGTATCTGGCAACCCAAGATGGGTGATGTATACCTAATTTTTGGGGCGTCACATTTGGGAAAAATACTACCGTTCATACAGTGCCGGAGGCACGGGACACATCTAGTGTTATATATAATACAAATTTATTATGTCTTGCACAAACAAAATATAACATCTACTCCAAAAGTTTATACTCTACTAAATTAATTTTAAAGGGTTCTTATTTTCTCATAATCCGTCTTATAAGACTTGGAGTCGAGATGAGTCCTCCCATTAAGTCGAGAGAAATTAGCATTTCTATTAGTTATATAACTAATAACCATTTAAAAATTTAAATTATAAGGAAATATTGACTTTTCATTACTACATTATTCAAAGTTAAGGGTGTAAATGAACCGAGTAGAGTCGAATATTGAGTTACTTAGATTTGGTTCATAAAATTTATCGAGTATAAAATAAGGTTTGATTGATGCTCGTTTTAACTACCGAGTCGAGGACGATCTCGAATCGAGCACGAACAGTTTGGACTTTTTGAACTAATATAATCCGAGTATTAATAAAAAATTATAATTTGAGGAGGTTCGAGTAATTTATAGAACTTTACAATTTGCTCATATTTGAATCATTTATATTTCGAGTCGAGTTCGAAATGAACTTTTAGTTGGACGAGTACGAATCGAGCCCGAACTGTTTACTCATTTTACAGGCTTATTCAAAATGAGTTTAAGGTATTTGTACCTGATAGATACATAATTAATACATTTTAATATTCTCGTATCTATTATTTGATATGCTTATTTTATTTAACTAATACATTTTATTTTATTTTATAAAAAATAACATTTATTTTTCTTGGGGAGTAAATAAAGGATTTATATCCAACTTTTAAAGATGTAAAAGGACTGTTGGAGGATTATCATATAGAGATTGAAGTCAAGAAGATGAAAAAAAGGAACAAAAATGTTCAAATTCAATGAATCTAAATTAGGGCACAAATTTATTTTTCCTATAAATATGTCTCTTATTTTAGAGAGCAGAGTACTAGGTATTGTATTAGTTTAGGTTAGGAGTAGGAGTAGATTAAATTATTTCTTCATTATATGTTCGTTGGATGATCCTTAATTAAAGGGAGTTTTCTTATTTATTTTTAATCTCCTTTTTTTATTTGTTTTAGTTAGTTTATTTATTTCTATGTCTAGTTAATTTCTTTAATCTAGGATGAAGATGAAATTAAATAATTATTCATGATAATATTTTTTATCTCTTATATTATTTATGCTTTTATGTTTAATTGATTTCAGCTTCATATTTTTTTATTGAAATACTTTCGTTTTATAGTTCTTGTGTGATTTTAAAATAATTAAGAGGTTTAATTATATCTAGTTAGTTAACGTACATATAGGACTATCACTTTCTTTCTTCTTTTTTTTTTCTTTTTTTCATCATTAAACTTGACTTGTAAATAGCAAAATCCGGACCATCCCGATTAAATGATTATTCTTAAGGATCAATTACATATTCTATTACATATTTTAAAATAATTACAACAATAGTGCACTCATAAAATATTTGCACAATTAATGCATTTAAAGTTTTATTTACAATATTAGTGCAATTAGAATTCCTTAATTTAGAAAATTAGTATGCAATTAGGATTCCTTAATTTAGGGGATTAGTATTGATTTACTTATTAAATTAAGTAATTAATATCTCTACATATTAAAATAAAATCAAAGTGGCGTATATATGAAGCAATAATTCATTTACGAAGTATTAGTTTTGTCAGTATCATTTTGCATATTGAAACTTGAAAGTGGAGTAATCCATTTATAAATGTCCACGCCATTTTGACTCAATTCTCATGTCCACGTCGTGAAAACTTGAAACTTGAAAGTGGAGTGATCTGGAGGTGTGTATGCGACCCAATAAAGGGATAGGTTCAAAGGCATTGTGGCGGAGGATTTCAAAATTTGAATTACGTCGATGGGGACTCTATTGATCTTGATGAGTAGTGTCTGGCCTTGCAGATACAATGTTACGGAGAGAATTTTCCGATGGAGATGATCAAGAAAGTTTAAGTAATAATTCTTCTAGTGATCCAAAGGAGATGATGTTTATCCACACCATTAACGCTATTCTCCACATCTACACCGCGATTTTTCATAAACAATGTTCTTGCGATTTTTTTATAAAATACAATTGGTAACCAAACATTTATACCAAGGTAACCAATTCAAAGGTTATTAGGTTTCTAATTTATTTTTAAAAAATCTATTATAGATTTTTTTATTTAATAAAATAAATTGGTAGCTAACACTTTATACAAATGTTACTAATTCAAATTTTATTGGGTTACCAATTAATTAAAAAATATTTATTGTAGTTTTTTTTTATAATGCAGTTGGTAGACAAACCTTAATACAAAGGTAACCAATTCAATTTTATTGAGTTACCAATTAATTATAAAAAATCTATTATAGATTTTTTTTTAATAAATCTTGATTGGTAGCCAAACCTTAATACAAATGTAACCAACAAAAACTAAAATTGTTACCTTTGAAAGTTTTGGTTACCAACTGCACTGAAATTTCTATTAGTTACCCACAAAAACTAAAATGATTACCTTTTTATAAATATTTGGATACCAACTGCACTAAAATTTATCTTTTTCTCCTTTTAATTTTTGGACTAAATCAACCTTCGTCATAATGGCAGTTGTGGTCGGCGTCCATGGTGTTGAAGCGACGACGTCCATGGTGAAGCGGAGGAAGATGACCGGCGTCCATGGTGAAGCGGAGGAAGATGGCCGGCGTCCATGGTGTTGAAGCGGCGACGAAGGGGAGGAGGAAGATGACCGGCGAAGGGGAGGAGGAAGATGATGTTGCCAAACTTTGAATATTTGAATTTTAATTATTATTTTTGAATTTGAATTTGTTTTGTTTGTTAGATCTAAGATATTTGAATTTGAATTATTAATTATGGTAGTTATTTCTCCTTGATTTTAGATTTTTTTATTATTATGAATTGAATCCTATACTAATTCCCTAAATTAAGGAATCCTAATTGCACTAATATTATAAATAAATATAGAAAGTGTATTAATTATGTAAATTTTTTATGAGTGCACTAATAGTGTAATTATTTTCTAAATGTTGTATACTTATGTAAAGGACCCTATTCTTAATATTGGAGTTATGGGTCTCAAGTTCTGCCTAAAATGTTTTATGTCAATGGACCCAACAAGTCCAAATTTATAGTTTGGGCTAGCAAAATGCCCACCTAAAAATTAGGATCAATTACATATTCTATTACATATTTTAAAATAATTACAACAATAGTGCACTTATAAAATATTTACACAATTAATGCATTTAAAGTTTTATTTACAATATTAGTGCAATTAGAATTCCTTAATTTAGGGAATTAGTATGCAATTAGGATTCCTTAATTTAGGGGATTAGTATTGATTTACTTATTAAATTAAGTAATTAATATCTCTACATATTAAAATAAAATCAAAGTGGCGTATATATGAAGCAATAATTCATTTAGGGAGTATTAGTTTTGTCAGTGTCATTTTGCATATTGAAACTTGAAAGTGGAGTAATCCATTTATCATGTCCACGCCGCCTTTGACTCGGATTCTCATATCCACGCCGGCGAAAACTTGAAACTTGAAAGTGGAGTGATCTGGGAGGTGTGTGGCGACCCAATAGCAGGATAGGTTCGAAGGCCTTGTGGCGAAGGATTTCAGGCTGAATTACCTCGATGGGGACTCCATTGATCTTGATGAGGTCGTGCCCGGTCTTGCAGAGTACAATGTTACGGAGAAATTTTTCAGTGGAAATGATCAAGGAAGTTTAAGTAATAATTCTTCTAGTGATCCAGTGGAGATGATGTTTATCCACACCATTAACGTCATCCTCCACATCTACGCCTCTGATTTTTTCATAAGACATGATTCTTTGCGATTTTTTTATAAAGACAAATTGGTAGCCAAACATTCATACCAAGGTAACCAATTCAAAGGTTATTAGGTTTCTAATTTATTTTTAAAAATCTATTATAGATTTTTTTTTTAATAAAGGCAAATTGGAAGCTAACACTATACAAATGTTACCAATTCAGTTTTATTGGGTTACTAATTAATTAAAAAAAAATTATTGTAGTTTTTTTTTTTATAATGCAGTTGGTAGACAAACCTTAATACAAAGGTAACCAATTCAGTTTTATTGGGTTACCAATTAATTATAAAAAATCTATTATAGATTTTTTTTTCATAGTGCAGTTGGTTGTCAAACCTTAATACAAATGTAACCAACAAAAACTAAAATTGTTACCTTTGAAAGTTTTGGTTACCAACTGCACTGAAATTTCTATTGGTTACCCACAAAAACTAAAATGGTTACCTTTATATAAATATTTGGATACCAACTGCACTAAAATTTATCTTTTTCTCCTTTTAATTTTTGGACTAAATCAACCTTCATTATAATATACGGTTGTGGTAAAGGCGGCCCATGGTGTTAAAGCGACGGCGTCCATGGTGAAGCGGAGGAAGATGACCCGCGTCCATGGTGAAGCAGAGGAAGATGGCTGGCGTCCATGGTGTTGAAGCGACGGTGAAGGGGAGGAGGAAGATGATGTTGCCAAACTTTGAATATTTGAATTTTAATTATTATTTTTGAATTTGAATTTATTTTGTTTGTTAGATCTAAGATATTTGAATTTGAATTATTAATTATGGTAGTTATTTCTCCATGATTTTAGGTTTCCTTATTATTATGAA
Organism: Panax ginseng; assembly: GCA_020205605.1. Taxonomy (NCBI): domain Eukaryota; kingdom Viridiplantae; phylum Streptophyta; class Magnoliopsida; order Apiales; family Araliaceae; genus Panax; species Panax ginseng. The sequence continues at coordinate 16,625,397 of CM035148.1, forward strand.
TTGAATCATATACTAATTCCCTAAATTAAGGAATCCTAATTGCACTAATATTGTAAATAAATATAGAAAGTGTATTAATTATGTAAATTTTTTATGAGTGCACTAATAGTGTAATTACTTTCTAAATATTGTATACTTATGTAAAGAACTCTAATTTAAATTGAGAAATTAGTGTAATAGATTAGAACATTAAAATAAAATAAAAAAAAAAAAAGTATTACTGTTTTAAAAGTTTAATATTAAAAATATTGTATCCAAATGTTAATATGATTAAAAAATCTACCAAATACAGAAGGACTCTCTTTTTCAAAGAGGGGCTTCAATAAATAAAAAACTCCGTAATATTGATGTTTTAAAAAATAATGTAAATTATTGCCTAACTCATCATAAAGTTATTAAATCAAGAAGAACATATTACTTTTCAATACTGATCATAAAGTTATCTTTTATTTAAATTTATCTTATTTTTATATTATATATATATATATAAATAAATTTATCTTTTATTCAGACTTATCTTTACATTATCTTTTATTTTTACATTATGTATCTTTACATTATCTTTTATTATTACACTATGTACGTATACATAAAAATAACCTCATCTTTACATTAAATGAACCATAGCCATATGGGTTGACGCCACAGCCTGTAGCGGCAGGTGAGTATTAAGATGTTAGGGGCAGTAATGTAATAAGCTAACGCACAAAAAGGAAAAGGGACTGTCGCTACAAGTTATAGCGGCAGGTGAAATATTTGACCAATCCCAACCTTCCATTGTCCGGATCAACGGTAATCAACTTTGGTTCTTTGAGCAGTCTTATGGATAAATACCTATATATATATATATATATATATATATATATATATATATATATATATATATATATATATATATATATATATATCTCCATCCACGCAGAACCTAGGTTGTTGGAACAACCCTTTATTGGCCCGCTACCACAACTCGTAGCCTTATAAAAAAAAAAAAAAAATAATAATGTGCCGCTATATGTTGTGGCGGAATTTGGGTGAGGGTTCTTCCCCCAACAACCTATTCTTTGTGGATGGAATTCCTATATATATATATATATATATATATATGTATATATATGTGTGTGTGTGTAACTCCTCCAAATCCAAATTCTTATACTAACTATAACAGTTTCATTGCATCACGATACACATCTTTTATAATATATACCTATTAATATTTTTATTAACTTAATTAGTCTATTTAGATATTATATCACATATCTCGCCCTGAATCGCAACTTCGGTCTTACTCCTCTTATCTGATACCAACCTATAATTTTTACAGGAATTTTATATTTCATTCTGTAAATTAATTCTGACCAGTTTTGATCCTATCATTTATTTCTACCGGTAACATGTTAATGTTTTGCAAGAGTATTTGAGCATCAAATATGCTCAGCAAGTATGAAACTAAAATAAACAATTGATCAATGAATAAACATGAATTAATAATTCAATATTTTTGAATTAAAAGGATTATCAATTTTAGTTACTTGAATGGTTATAAAAAGACCAAGAGTTCTTTCTGCACCGATCGAATATGACATGTAACATGTTACCTCACTGTATTACACAATGACTTTTTTAAACAACTTAACAAAGAATAAATATAGTTAATTTGAATTAATGAATTGCTCGTTAATATAAATTTTCAATATTTGAAACTTTAGGAATGTACATCAGTACAATATGATTATCAAGAAGTAATAGAACTTCAACTTTAGAATCTTTATCTTTGAATCATTAATGAGAGGTCGTAAAAATCATGAATTCTTTACATCATATCAAACGCTACAAAGATTAAGTAAATAATATATGGCCCAAAAGTGTCCCAGAGTTATTTAAATTGCTGACTTTCCACAAGCGTTTAATAGTTGACACACAGATTGAAAAATTCTCCATAAATATTCCCCAATTATTTTAGGGTTGTTCATTCTCGGTCTAAATCAGTTTCACAATGGAGTAGTCGAAACAACTGACATATTCTGCAATTCAATAAATTTAAGAATATTAAGAACGTGCAAACTTAGAAATAACGCTTTGTTCAATGAACTTACTATACAATATATGAGTTCAGAAACTTGTCATAATTATATATGAGTTCAGAAACTCGTCATAGTAATATGAGTTCAAAAACTTACTATAATATTACGAGTTCAAGAATTTATCATACTAATTATGAGTTCAAGAACCTACCATAATAATATATACGAGTTCAAGAACTCGCATATATATGCAAAACTTGCAGCTTAGCTCAATAATAGGAATTTGCATGACTTGCAAAATTTCAATAAATAAAGAACTTGTTCAAATAAAGAGTTTGTCATGAATTTATAACTTGATTAATTTAAAAATATCAAATAGTTCAGAGAACTTGCAACAATTAATGAAGGAACTGACACGTGCATAAGTTCAAAAATTCTTATAAATTAAGGGATTAATTTGTACAGAATAATAAATTTTCACAAGTTAGGAAACTTGGCTATAGTATCACAACATCCCGGCTCAATTTCTAGTTTCTGAATTAGGTCAATCCAACTCATTCTGATCTAAAACCTGACACAGAGATTGATTTCCTATCCCTCCATTCTCTTCCTCTTTTTATTCCCATCGTTCTGTTTTTTTCCCGTTCTAGTTATGCTCTCCTAATTCAGCCGACACCTCCTTTCTTCTGCTCCTTACTCACGTCTCTGGCTTCTCTCAAGTTTCACTCAGCCAACTTTTTTTTAACTTCTTGAATCTTCTAAATAAATAAATAAAAACTCAATCCTTATTCTCTAAAGAGGCTGCCGACTTACTCCCCTAATTCACCCACATATTAATTTCTTTGCTTCTTCTTTTTTTATATGTTACGAGCGAGGGTACTTACTCAAGCTTTTAAAAGTTTGACTTTGCTTTTAAGTTGATTTAAATTCTATACATATATTTTATTTATTTTTATTATATATATATAATTCTTATTCAAATTTATCTCACTAAAATTTAAATTTATTTATAAATTTTAAATCTAACTTTCTTTTATTGCTTACATTTTTTATTGACAACTCAATTTACATTAACACCTCAATTCCCCTATGTTCATTTAAAATTCTTATTTGATTATTTGAAAATTCTAAAGTATTACAATATAAGGGGACCTCACGACTCATCATCACCATATATCTTATGAACCCAATTCTGCTGTGGTCCCTCTGGCAGTACTGCCTCCAAACCCTAGCTAGCAGCTAATTAATTACTCCATCTTCTTGTACCTGTATTATATATATAGCTACAGCTCCTTCTTTTTAGTAGTACGTACGTTTGCGCTAGCTAGCTAGCTAGGACCACAGCCACGTGAGTCACAGCCCAGCTATATATCTATCTCTCTGTATGCATGTGTTGTATTCTAATCTATGCCACTTTGAGGGGAGAAAGGGCTTGAAATGGTAGTAGCTATACTTGGATCTTGTGCAACGTTGACACAACTTTGCTTAATTTAATTTTGTCTCACCTGTTATCTATCTATCTATCAATGGACTCTTAATTCGCTTCTTCCTTCATTTTCTTCTGGAGTGATTATAGCATGAAGTTAAATTTGGTTAATTGACTAATATAGTGCCGTCACGTATGTCGGAAAGTGATTTCTCTGCGTATCAGCGTTGAATTTATCAATTGATCAACTTACTATGAAGTTAACTTCATGATAACCGAATCCATTTTCTTCAATCTCATCAGCAACATCCGTGATCACATCAATGCGTCACTATTTCCGTCCCTAAAATTTAACTTCAAAATGCGCGTTTGTTGTCTTTTGAATTTTGGCAATGTACATACATATAGTGAAATTTAGTTTATGATATATATATATATATAGGAAAATGAAATACTAGCTAGATAGTAGTTAATTTTTTCAAGGTTTATTACTGTTCAATAAACTATGAACATCTCATCGATATTACCAGTATCAAGCTGTTCCTTTAATTTAGCAGCTCAAGTACAACAAGTGCCATGCACGCAACGTATATAATAAATCTTTCCATGCCAATTCAATTCCCATCTGCTTATATAAACACAATTAACTAGCTAGCTAGGATCACCATGCACCATTCATAAACTTTGCAGTCGAGCGAACGAGCTAGCCGTTGCTTCTAATTTATCGATCTACCACTATTTGAGAAACCATGGCATTATAAGTCTATCATCTTTGGTTGGTGCACTTCCACTTTTAGGACTCGTGCTCAAACGAAATGGTCTCATGGTTTGAGTAACAGTAGTGTAAAGTGGTGGTATAAAAGATGAATTTGAAAAGGGATGATGATTTTGTGAATTACTAGTGGAGCTTAACATCTGAAAGTTGATCATTTGTTTCGGATCATATTCAAAATCCCCTCCAGCTGGTGGATGGTAAGATCCAGATAAGCTTGATGGTAATATTGGTGCATGGCCATTACTCAAGTTTTGGTGGAGATGATCTTCTGTATGAGACAACGATAAATACGAAGGCTCCCATCGAAGGTTCGATGAGTTATGCACAGGCTGCATCACATTATTTAGCAAACCTGTTTGGGAATTAGAATTAGAACCATTAGCTCTGGCAAAAAGATATGCATCGCCGCCATGACCATGATCATCAAGACTACTCATTCTTTTTGTCCAAGTTTCTTTGTCGTCGTCATGTATGGCTAATGCTTCTTCTCCTACAACCTCCTTACATTTCATATGATCCCTCCAATAATTTGATGTAGTAGTAGATAGTTCCAATGGATCATTATCCCAATTGATGATGCCGCCGCTATTAATGAGCTTAAACTGCCCTTGTGATTTATGATCAGAGTCGGTATTATTATTATTATCAAAAGCTCTCATCAGCATTGGATTTTGTGCCAAGTTTCCGGGAGGCATTTGAAGGGGAGGGAGTTGATCGATTTCATGCTTCGCCGCGTTAAGCAGCCAATCAACAACCTTACTAGGTTGATTAAGGCCGAGCCTATGTTGAAGATCGTAGAGCTGAATAGCAGTGGGTACTGATAGCCTAACCCGCCTGTCTCTCAATCCTCTCACAGTGCAGACTTTGCTGTGCCTGTCTTTGCCTCCGAAAGCACGCGAGACGCGGACGATTCGTGGATCCTTCAATGATCTAGGCCATGATGTGGAGGTGGTGGATAATATTGAAGAAGCTGCTTCCTTTAATGTTATACCTTCACTTGTTTTGCCTTCATAATCTGCTTCTACTTTTGAACTCGAAATCATCTTATACTGTTCGATCTCATAATTGGTGCATAATTGCATGCGCAATTCTAAGAACTTAATTTATTCTCCCGACCGATCGACTTTTATGCTTCAAACCAAACGAAGAAAATTAAACAAGGAATTAGAAATTAATTTCCAATCAAAAATTACAAGATTTAATTAGAAATTAAGAGCGCAAAAATATATCTCGAGAGTCAATTAAAATCAAAATCTATTTGCATACGTACGGTGAAGGAAGAATTAATTAATTGCTTCATTCAACAATAATAGTTACAATATTTTGTGCAAGTTATTTGAGGATCTCAGCTGTACTTAATTTATTCCCTAGATGTGAAAAAACTTAATTCTTCATATATACTAATTTACTTGATAGATTATATTCAAGAGACTACTGTTTGTTTATGATCTTTCGACAATTAAGATAGTACAGAATATTATATATGCATGCTCAAAAAATGAAAATTTCAGAATAAGAATTGAAGTTGTTGAGGTACTGATCGCCATACAACTTAATTAATTAAACACATCAAGAAAAAATATCATAGCTGACAAATATGTAAATTACCAAAAAGAAGAAGAAAGGATAATCGATTTATATGCATGAACAAGGATAAATAAATATTATAACTCTATATGTGAAACAATTGTGTGTAGAAAATCTTATATAAAGCCTATGCTATATATATAGAGAGAGAGAGAGGGAGAGGTAAAGACAGCAGCCAAATTAACTTACATGATCAGTAGTATGGTATGTTCTATGCTTCTTGTAGATCGGTCGATCTTAATTCACAGAGTATATATATATATATATATATATATATATATATATATATGATTAATTTTTAACTAAGGTTAGCTAGCTGAATGGTCTTTTGCTGAATTGAGTAATCAATTAGATCAGATAGCCTACCAGCTCTATATATGGATGGAGGTTGCAAAGAAGTGTTCATCAGTACACTAAGACTACTAAGCGAAGAAAAATACCTAATGAAGCAGTAGTAGTGGTAGGATTGAGAAAGAGAACTAACAAAAGATGCCGGAATTCAACCGACCATATATGCTCCTTGCAAAAATTAAAGAAAAAGCAGCGGTACATAGGCTGCCACGTGGCATACCTCGGCATCTCTTGTCATGTCCAAATTCTATCAACTTAATTCCTTCCTTCCTTCCTTCCTTCCTTCCTTCTCATCACGCTTGCTTGCTTAATTGTTAGGTATATATATTTTTCTGCCTTGATAAATAAGTTTTGCTAGCTGTCACTGTTTAATCATCACTAACTTAATTTATTTATTAATTTTACAAGTATGAACATAGTACTCTATTTGTACATTAATTAGTTATTTCGTACTATATATATATATATATATATATATATATATATATATATATATATATAAAAGTTGCCCCCCCTTATATATAAGGATTTATCGACAACTACAGATCGAAGCCATTGTGATCGTATTCTCATCACATGGGTCGACAGATTATATATGCACGCCTAGCTACCACCAACCAAAACCGATCACTTAATTCTTTCAAATAACCAATTGCATAACAACGGCTCAAGTTTGTAGTTGATAATTCCCTAATTATGTGCCATACTGTATAAAATTTGTTTTAATTATTACTTATATATATAATTCATACACAGCACAGTAGATCATTTAATGAAAGTATTGGATACTAGCTCCTTCCCTTGTGCCAAAAGAGTTCCATTTGTCAAAAAAAAAAAAAATTATTCTACAAAATGAGTTTGGTATAATATGACACATTTTTTGAGAACGTATTGTATGACATTATTTTCAAATGTATCATCATAATTTTATTACATTATCATAAATACACTTGTAATTAAAACCATATATATATATATATATATATATATATATATAGCATACTATTATTTTAATTAGGAATTAATACATATACGTGAAACAAAATTATGAGTATATTTTTTATATTCGTGAATTATGTAAATGAGACTATTTTATGTGAGAGGGTATATATATAGATCTATAGTCAATGGATGAAAAGATTATGGAATTAGGTAATTCTTAGCTGGGAATTAAAGAAATTTCCACTTAGATTGGTAAGTCAATGGGAACTGACAAGTTGTGGCCTTTACTCTCCAAGAGCATTGTCATGTTGATGTGTATGAAAGCTCCCAAGGGGGTACTGTATAATAGGCGGGACCAACATATTTATCTTCTTTTTTGGACATGATAATATATATATATATATATATATATATATATATATATATTTATCTTTTAAAACATCCACCGAGAGGAAATTAAAGAGAACCACACAGCTAGCTAGCTTTCTTGCAGAAAGATTTGAACTGTGGAAATTGAATTGTACGGTTGAATTTGATCTAACAGCTGACATAAAAAACTAAAAGCTAATAATTATATAAAAATATACGTTTATTGATATATACTTTCATATATATATATATATATATATATATATATATATATGAAAGTATATATTTAGTATGCTTTTTGACCTTGTTCAATGATTAGCTAGCTTCAACTTAGGGGGAATATATAGGTAGATATGTAGATTAACCAATCTACCTACCTAACTTATGTATCCAGCTTTCATTTGGGAAACAGGTGATTTGTCAATCAAGTGACAAGCAAATGGACTCTTCTTGCGACCTGAAATAGTATATTGCAATAAAAAAATGAAAATGAAAATGAAAATGAAAAAATCTTCTTGAAAATGTAATTATTAGTGTATAATTCTTTAGTCATCTCTGTAAATATCAGAAGCAATATTTCAGTTTTTAACAGTAAATATATATATATATATATATATATATATATATATGTATATTCTGGAGAAGGAAGCAGAAGATGCAGTGGGATTTTTAGGGTTTCCCGGCCCAATATATATTATTATTACCCGCGTAGTACTGCTATATAAATTAATGGTCCCGCCCGGCCCTTTACAAAGAATTTATTCGTAGGCTGCATGCTTGCGTTAGTAATCTCGGACTCGATCGCATGACTTTAATTAGACGACTGATAAGTCTGTTAAAAATCCGTTTTAGTCACCCGCCACCCGGCCGGCCGGTCAGCCTCCTCCGGCTCTGCCTAACTTTCTCTTTCCGAGATTCTCTAACCACACAGCCGCACCTCCAATTAAAACCGACCTCATCTATCTATCCGCCGGCTACATTACTTAATATTTATCAGTTTTATTTCTAAAGTCCATGCACACTTATCATGTGTACGTCTATTATGTTGCGTATCCATCTTTTCTTTTCATTCTTTACCTTCTATTAGTCAGTTTTAAAAGGGATGAAAAAAAATAGATGCATGAAAAACTTAAGTTTTGTATTTAATTCTTTTGTTATTGAGTTTTTAATTAACAGAAAAGAAAATTAAAAAAACATAGGAAAATTTGGTCACTTTTCATGTTAAACTTTTTCGTCCAAAAATTAAATAACATAAAATCATCTTTATAATCCATATTATAATTATAAACATAATAACACTAATATAAGGGTAACTTAATAACTTAAATATATATATATATATATATATATATATATATATTTTATTAACTCGATAACAACATAAAAAAAAATATACAATCTTTTTATTTTTCATTATAAACGAAATTTTCCAATCTTCTCTTTTTCGTCACAAACTCAAAACCATGAGTGTTAGCCTAACATCCTTATATAGATTCTTCATATATATAAAAGAGACTCCTTCGTTGTCAGTGTATTAATTTTAATTTAAAAATAAAGAGAAGAAAGAAGAAAAGATGGTGATGATAATTAAAGAAAAATGTATATTTGTATTTTGTAGTTAGTGGGTAAATTAATGAAGACAAGGACTTAATTATAGCTCGGATATACATATAGGTTGGGTTGGATATTTACGAAATCTCACTTTGACACAAACGTTCAATATTAATATGTACCTTAGGCTTCCATTAAATCTTTTAAAAGATTCTCTAGTTTGACCCGTGACATAAAAAAAAAATTCATTATACGGAGTAATTGATTGGAAATAAAAAGAGAATTAAAGAGAAAAGAAAAGGTGAATTAATTTGTTTTCTATTTATATCAATTTGGATTAGAAAAAATTAAAAATCTCCGGTTGCAAGTCACTTGGACATTTTAAAGACTTTAATGGAAGTTCAAGCCAAGGTACTCGATCGATCCACATTAAAGAAATTAATAAAATGTAATTTAGACCAAAGTGGAATTTCGAGGTAATTAACGTGAAGGGTTCAAAATATCCATGCATGGTAGGCGATGCTGCAAAAGTAATTATTTACAGAAATACTAACGGTGCGATTTATCCCACATTTTGGATGATTCAGATGATTTATTGAGTGAGCGAAAAATTTAAAATTATTTGTATTTTATTATATATATATATATATATATATATATATATATATAATTTGAGAATTAAAAATGGTAATTATATTAATATCCCTAACTGATTGATGAGTCTGATCCCCAGGAAACGGAAGATCGAGCTAGTCTTAGGAATCACAAGTCAATATTGGGATGCAGCATGCATGCTAGGGTGTATCTCTTTTTCTTTCTTACCTTTTACTGGTACGCATGCATGCAGCTTTTTAAGGCGAGTCATAAATAAATTAAGAAGGTGGCAGAATTTTACTGCAGAAAGAAGGGTAGCTTTAAATAATGTAGTAGTACTGTAATTATTTCGACATTTGTTTTTGTTGGGTCATAATATTTCTCCTATTTTGGGCCGGATAGATTGGGCCCATTTATCAGTATAATCTGTTGGGCTTTTATTATTAAGCCATGGGACTCTTTCGTTCCCATTTATTGTGTCAACTTTATTTAATCCTATTAGACCGGGTCAGTCCAATGGATCGACCCATTAGATATTTTAATATCTGTTACTTTGACTTGTGATGATGAAAAAGCATGACAGTTGACCAAGGCTCCTGCCATGCATTAATGTGGATGGGATCATAACCTACGGCCAGAAAAGCAGTGGCTAAAAGCAAGAGATAAACCCGATATAATCGTGGCAGAGTCCATCGGATCGTAGGGGTGTCGGTAGTAGTGGGTGTACACAAGAATCCAAGCAAAAGGTAATATAACTTAGTAAGGAAGCCCTTTGTATGGAGGTACGTTTCTCTCATATATTGATTATTCATATTCTCCCATACACACACAATCGAGAATTATTATCTCTATCAATACACTAGACCATATATTCCTCCATTGTTAACCTTGTGAACACGTCTAATTCTCACGCTCGAGCTATCCCCGACGGATCCACCGTCCAAACTTTTAGTGTTATTTGTGTTTCTTGTGCGGGATCGTAACGTCTTACGTGATTGGGACGTGGAGAAAGATCTTGGCGTTAACATTGGCTTTAGAAGGAGGCGACTTTGAGTTCTAGTGTCATTAAAATTTTCAATCACAATCGTTTAACCTACTTGGAAGATGATGAGGAGTAGGGATGGTACACCGGAAGAAGGCGAGCGATGGTACATTAGCTGCGTCATTGCCTCGTGTTTGATGAAGGATCGTCTGGGTCCTTCCAAGAGTGCTCACGAGCAAGACGCTTCTAAGCATAATCTGGGATCTCCGTCTCAAGATTCTGGCGAGCCGAGACGAAGATTGATTTTCGATGCGAATGAAGAAATGAGATCATGGTCGAGGATGTGGAAGGCTCGCCAACCAAGATTCATCATAGAAGTAGCCGGAGGATAGAGCCGCCAAGTTAGGCGAAGATGGCGACGAAGCGAGATAGAGCCATGGCGGTCTGTTAAAGAAAGAGAAGATATAAATTAACAGATGCTCCGGGTGGCGGAATCACAGGACGAAGATCTAGCCATGATCAATACTGAAAGACGAAGTGGGCATAAGGAGGAGAATCGACGAAAGGGTAAGGAGCCGAAGCGTTCCACGCGTGTTTCTAGGGATCATTCTCGAAGTAGGGGAGATCGAGAAGCGAGAACTCCCGTGGCCTCGAAGAAGACGATAATGGCCAATTACTCTCAAAGATCGAGATAATTATCAACAAAGAAGCAGGTCGAAGGAGGTCGTACCCGAAGTCCGGGTAATGGACTATCAACGTGACCATTCTTACCACAAAGAAAGAGTTGTGTCTACAAGCGGATCAAGAAGTCCCTCTCTAGGCGATGAGGATCGGCGGGAGGAGGTCGATCCTCTCGGAGACATAATGTTGTTCACAAGAAAGAAGTTTCCCCACGACTGAAGGCGTTGATTTTCTAGTGAAAAGAGCTTAAAGAGCTCGAAAAGTAATCGGTGAGGTCCAAAGAAGTGAAGGACGTTCGGAAGAAGGCATCCCTTTTTCTCGAGATATTCTCGAGGAAAAGGCGGATATCACTAAAAATTGCCTCGCATGAAAAGTTACGATGGAACCGGGACCTTATGACCATAGCAAAGGCGTTCGACCGGCTTAATGGACTATTACGACTTTATCGACGCCGCCAAGTGCCACACCTTTGTTACTGGCCGTAAAAGATGCGAGATGCGGTTGGTTGGAAACTTTGCCTTGATTCCATATCCTCGTGGACCGAACTTTGTGATAAGTTCCATGCCTGCTTTGAGAAAAATCAAGAAGAGGAAAGCCCACGGGTTCTTTAGCACGATCCGTGAGCTTGCCGTGAATCTTTGGGCGATGTAAAAAGAGGTTCGGAGAAGCGCTTCGGTCGGTGTCCGATCTTAATGATCTCCAGTCAGGTTTGTTCCGAATGGATTAGATCCGTAAAGTCCAGAAAAGTTGGTGAAGAAGTTGATGTTCAATCACCAAGAGCTTGGCCAAGCCTTTGACAAGCGTAAGGCTACATCGTTGTAGAAGAAGCTTATGAATCTGAAACATCCTCTTTCGGGTCAGGGGAAAGAGTCGGTGGCTCCTAAGCCCGAAGTTGAACAGAGGAGAACAGAGGGGGTAACCCCTAATTCATGGCAGAAGGCGATGAACGCCAGTATATGGATATAGGAGTTAGGCACCAGTTGTGTGAAGCCTACTCCAATAAACCCTAGGAGGGTAACTATGAAGGCGTGGAGGGGTAGGCGAATCCCCTTTTCAATGAGTAGTCATGCATGGAGACCCATCCTCTCCAGTCACGCAGTACATTCGGCCATCGCCAATTTTGAGCCCTCATAGCAAAGTTATCCGAACATGATATCGAATCCTAGAGCTCGCAGCCTGATTCGAATCACGGTGGGAGGTGATGTTAGCATGAGGAAATTGTTCCCCATCTTTGAAGAAATCGGTTGGGAGATGGTGGATTGGCACTTGAACCCCTCGGTTGTGGTTCGAACGGAAGAACTTGAAGGGGTTTGGCTTGGATTCACCATTGTTGAGTTTCATGAAAGCTAAAGAGAGGTTTTTCTCGAGAGAAGGAAGAAAGCTCAAAGGTTCAATTTCAAATCGCAGAGTAAAACCGTCAATTTTGGTGAGGTTTATCTTTTATCTTGATTTTACACGTGAAATGAGACCGCCGATTTAATGTCGAAGAATAATGAGAATTAAAGTGGAATGCGTTTGGATGATCTTTGAATATCTTATCAGATTGGGCCTGACTGTTGGATTTCTATCTTATTGGCCCATCCCGTTCAAATTCAAATCCTTTATCAAATTGGGCTTATTGCTCTGGGTATCCACTATCCAGTCCTCCCTTATTCCACTTCGTATGTTAAAAGTGGGTATGATCCACTTATTTCCTATCCTTGGGCCTTTATTAAATTCTAAATATCATGAATCATATATAGTTTTCCATTAAACATCTTGTTTAACTAAAAAACTAGGGGGTAATGTTGGGTCATAATATTTCTCCTATTTTGGGCCGGATAGATTGGGCCCATTTATCAGTATAATCTGTTGGGCTTTTATTATTAAGCCATGGGACTCTTTGAGCCCATTTATTGTGTCAACTTTATTTAATCCTATTGACCGACCGGTCACCCAATGGATCGACCCATTAGATATTTTTTAATATCTCATTACTTTGACTTGTGATGATGAAAAACATGACAATTGACCAAGGCTCCCGCCATGCATTAATGTGATGGGATCATAACCTAACGGCCATAGAAAACAAAGGGCCAAAAGCAGTAGATAAACCTGATATAGTCGGCAGAGTCCATCAGATCAGAGGGGGTGTCAGGTAGTAGTGGGTGGCACAGTAATCCAAGCAAAGGTAATATAACTTAGCAAGGAAGCCCTTGTATGGAGGTACGTTCTCTCATATATTGATTATTCATATTCTCTCATACACACAAACCTAATTATTATCTCTATCAATACACTAGACCATATATTCCTCCATTGTTAACCTTGTGAACACGTCTAATTCTCACGCTGAAATATCCCTCGACGGATCCATCGTCTGCTTTTTTAGTGTTATTTGTGTTTATCGTGCAGGAGATCGTAACGCCTTACGTGATTGGGACGTGGAGAAAGATCTTGACGTTAACAGTCTTTAAATTTCATGGCAGCAAAGAAAGGGGGTGTGCAGTACTAGCTACTCTTCACTTTCTGATCTGTCCATCTAATTTGCATTATTAACAATTTATTAGTTCTACAACCTATTTATCTTGCATTACTTTTACCACTCCAATTTCTCTTTTTATTTTTAGGAAAATGCTATTTTCGGCTCACATTTTTTTTTCCAATGCAAAGTGCAATTTTTAATACACATAACTAGCTATGAGTTGCAAGCAATATTGGATATATGATCATCTCCCTTTTATGAACCCTTATCTTCTTGTCTGTCTGCCTACTAGTAACTAGGGTTTCTACTTTATATATCTTCATGGATTATCAAACGAAAATAACTGCATCTGTATTCACTTCTACATGCACCAGAATTAACATAAAATAGATATAATAATTAATAAAGTGATGTGGGTAAAAATAATCCACCAATGTACAAGTTGTTACGTGTAATTTCTAGAACACCGTTAATGAAAGGTAATATAATAATTTCGCTCACTGAATATTCTAGAAACAAATTGAATCCCATAAAGGATAGAATTCTCAAAAAGTTTAACCAACTAAGGATTGACAACCTAGAAGGTTTCTAAAGCCATGTAGGATTCTAATTCAGAAGAAGAGGACTCTGATGCTATAAATAAGAGATATATGTTCCAGCACAAGGTAGGCTATTACTTTATTCTTATAAAAATTGTCAATGAAACAATCCGGGTCAAATCTCAAATCCGAATCGAATCGAATTCATCCAAAAGTCATGCAGGATTCTAATTCTAATTCTAATTCTTAACTCCTTAAGAAGAAAACTCTCATGCTATAAATAAGGGATGTTCCAACACATTAAAAATCATATATACATTAAAAATCATATATGTTTTAACTCGATCCTTGATAAAAGTTACAGTACACTGCAAGCCTAACAAAGTAGGGAGATATTTTACTTATTTGTGTAAACATGTTGGACCAAACCATGTCCCCATTGCCAAATAAAACTAGCTAGTGTGCGTAAAGATTTTAAGTGAAAACTGAGGGATAGGACGAGAGTAGCTAGTGGTGGCATGCGCAAGCAATTACATCTCTTTTGTGCATGAATTATACTCCATATGATTAATGCGCCAGAGGCGCTAGGACGAAGTCATATGTGCACCAATTAAAAGCTTAGACGTTTGAACCTAGCTAGATGATGTTATGCAATGTGTTTGCTCCATACTTAGTTTCTTGATTAACGTGTTTTCATTCTTTTCGGAAGTTATTTAAATAACTTCATATATATATATACGAGTTCAATTAGTAGAGGAGAATTATGGAAAATATATTTGCACAAGGAAATTATATAATACTTTTCAAAGCTTTTATTTATACAGTTCGTTTCTCCAACGAACTAAAAATGAATAGCAAGAAAACAACCAAATTTATAATGATTTAAAATAATTGTCACTTATAACCTGCTTCATTTTTAATTTGCTCCTTCCAATTCGCCGGAGAGAGTCGAGCTTATATATAGAGAGAGAGGGGGAGAGAGAGTGAGTGGAGGAAACCTAATTAAAATGATGAACAATTAAACTCGAGCGCATATATCATATATGTATATATGAGAGACATGTATTATATGTATGGACGGATTTGTTAAAGGCGCAACATAGACAGTTATAGCTGCTGGGTTTTTATTTTTATTTTATAGGTATAAGGGTAAGAAAAAATATGTAAGTGAATAAATTTATAGGAATACAATTAATTGAAGAGTTAAACTTGGAGTGACAAAAAAATTCATTTATATTATAAATACAAGTACAGACAAACATAAATTCATTCTCTTATGTCTTCTACATCTCCACATTTGTGGCTTCGCTATTACTTCTTCTACATCTTTATTATCAGCCACTACTTCGCAATTTGTAAACATTGTTATGATTAGTTAAAAAAAAAAAATTTATTTAACTTGAGCAAAAAAGAAAAAATGAGTTAAAATGGGTGAAAAAATTTATGTTTATGGATAAGATAGATTAGTTTAGTTAGCGAAAATCATCACAAGTCATTCTCTCGTCAGATATTGAAATTGTAATTCAAGAACGTGCAGTCTTACTACATTACATACGTACACACTGACGACAATACTAATTCTTACAGTAGTGGAGTAAGAGAAGAGTACGGAGTACCCCATCCCATATATATATATATATATATATATATATATATATATATATATATATATATATTTTAATCGATCTCTGGCCAAATCAAGATGAGACTAAACATCTTCTTCTCTTCCCATCTTGTCACCGGAAGAAGACAACACCATTCCAAATGTTGCTGAAATTGGTATACGCAGGCTGGGTAAATACATTTAAACTGGCTATCTAGAATTCTCCATTCACAGTTTCTATTTTATAAATATAAAGATTGGATGTGAATTTTCATTCTGCCTCCCAGCAAAATGAGTGCCAAAATCTTAAATGGCTAACAAGTCATGCATTAATCCACCATAACACAAGCTGCCATTAATGATTGATATATACACACTCAAATCAATCCAGATGGATAACCAGGATTATTCTTTAACCACAACAATAACACTACACAGCCGGTTCAAGGAATCCAGTTGTTGCTTATACATGATAAAGAGAGACCAAACAAAACAAAGTAAATGGAACTGTTGAGAGAACTACCTACACATTCACGAGCACAAGAGTCTCACATTACATGACAGATGGGTAAGAGTTAAATTAATAGAAGATTCAACACAATTTTAATTACCACAACACTTTTCACCACAATACATTAAAAAATAATGATTAATAATCCATATGATATGACGCTTGATTTGACTCGGAATATAGTAAAGGAACGGATGTAAACAGTATATTCATTTTATCCCTGCAATGATTTGATTTATTAGAGGTTACAAAAAAATAAACCAAGAAACCCCAAAATAACAAAAAAAATCAACCCATACAAAACAAAAACAAACATCAAATGAACTATACCTTGACAGATAATTAACCCAGTTCTCAACATGACTGAGTAGTTAACATGGTTTGGTCAATATTATAGCAGAATTTTTACCAGTCAAAGTACTCAAAGCCAGAAGTATACTACAAGGATAGGAGGCATCCTTCTCTTTTTTCTTTTTCTTTTTTTCTTTTTTTTTTGACAAGTGATAGGAAGCATCCTTCAATGGATGACAGGAAAAAAAAAAAAAAAAAGATGCATGACATGAACTGAAAATAGAAACACCACAAAAAACCAGACTCAATAATGTTCTCCAGTTGTAATATGTATCCACTATCCAGGCTAGTGAGATATATGCTAACCTATAGTTCATTTTTTAGTGCTCTTTGTTTGAAGTGGTAGATGAGATTCGGGTGTGACCTTTCTACTATGGAGGATTCCTCCTCAAAGCGTGTTCTAGGCTTTGATGGGAGAAAGGATGCCAAGATCCTTTGAAGGACTGCGTGCTTCGCCATCTTATGGGGTGTTTTAACAGTGTAAAGAAAAAAAAATCACTGATTTCTTTCTACGCGTCCTTGTAGGTTTCTGCAATCTCGCAAGATTTCTATAAACTGTTTATTGATTTATATATGGACTCGAGCTTCTTATTACTTGTGTATGTAGTCTTTCCATTTCGTTCCTTTCGGAAGACCTATTGTCCTTCCTTAGTTTTGTAGTCTTTTACTTATAAGTTTCATTGTTCGAAATAGCGCTCGAGGTGTGTGCCTCGTAGCGAGGCGGAAGGAAGCAGAAGCGAGGCGTGCGCTTATTATGGAACTGAAGAGACTTGCGCCTTTTTCGGTTGAGGCTTACGCCTCGTCGCGAAGCGCCTCAAGGCGTCGCAAGGCCTGCGCCTCGATTTGGCTTTAAAAAAAAACCTAAGTATCAGGTTTGGCTTAATATCAGATTTGGCTTCATCGACTTCTTCATGGTTCTGCGACTGCTTCAACCTTCACCAGGTAGTACTTTTTCTTCTTCTTTTTCTTTTCTTCCTCTGTCGTCGTCTCTGTTTTCCTCTTCTGTCGTCCTTCCTAATCTCTGTTTTCTTCTTTTGAGTTTAGTCCTCTGTTATAGTGTAGTCTTCTTCTGTTAGACTGTTACAGTGTAGTCCTCTGGTTTTTTTTTTTTCAAACAATGTAGTCCTCTGTTAGTCTGTTTTCCCTTCCATTCAGCTGGTTAAGTTTTTTTTTTCGTTGACTGCAGGTGCTTGACTGCTTGTAACAATTTTTGTTACAGAACAATTTTTGTTGTATTGATTTTTTTTTTGTGCTTGACTGCTCTGTTTGTGTTTTCATTAATTTCTTTTTGAACAAAGATAGCATATGATAATTTCATATTTCCATTTGGTTTTTTAGACTGTCAATAATAATATTATTATTTGTGTACATGAATTGCTAATGTCGCCAAAATAAATTTAATTGGGTTAATTAGAATTGGCAAGTTTATAACAGTGGTCATGATCTTGGTCATCATATTAATGTTGTTGGTGATGCCCTGTGAACCGATTCCACTGTTTTTTTATATTTTTTTGGGGACTTTTACGTCTTCAAATCGAGGCTTCCGCCTCGAAGCTTACACCTCGCCTCGCCTAGTCTCGTCCGGAGAAAAACGCCTTATACCGCTTTTAACTTTTTCGAACATTGATAAGTTTTAACTTTAACAAAACATTGATAATTAATTTGACAAAAAATACTACAAATGACATTTATCTCTGGTATATTTATTATCTTTAACAAACAGTAAGCGCATTTTTTATTTTGAATTACTAAAAATATTTTTAGGCAATAATGACCCACCCCACCCCACCAAAAAAGATAGATTTCGATACAAGTAAAATGCAAATGTGACTCCTAAAAATGATGTGTTTTAAGATTTTAAGCATCTTTCTATTAGTTAACGTGAATCGGACCTAACCAAATACACTTGGAAAATTTGGATATTGACCTAAAAACCTCATATTTGAACTATTAGTCATAAGATCACCCAAACACCACATATCTAAGAATTTAATTTTCCCAACAAATAAGGTATATACTTAATGACTCGATTCTACCAATATAAAAGTGATAAATTTTAATGTTTAGATTAATTAAGTTTATAAAATAAGAAAATAAATAAAATATTTTATTATAAAACGTGTGAAAAGGATTTAAGAAGATAATGACATTTATCAAATTAAAAAATTACACTTAAAAAAACTAATAAAAATGTCAAAAATAATTTCTCACAAATTAAGAAAAAAACATATAATTTCTCACTTAGAAAAAACTAACGAAGGTTTTTAAGTTTGTGGGCAAAGAAATCGTACCTTGCTAGGGTTAGGGTTTTGTGTTGGCTGAGGAGGAGAGAAATCCACGAAAAAGTACGGAATTGATTGATTGATTGAAGAGGGGAGAACGACAGATGGGCAATTACTCCAACGACGCGTGACAGAACTCCTAGAATCCGAGAACCGTGTTAGGATAACAGGGATTCCAAGAGCCTTCTTGAGTCCTTCAAGTTGAGAGAATGTCCAAACCCCTTTGGTGCTTTTAGGTGGAATCTCCAAGCCTTTAAGTCACCAAAAGGGTCTCTTTGATCTTCCAAGAGTCCAAGTTTTGAGTCTGAAGAGACGTCCTCTTCCCAATTGAATGGAAGGGATATTTATAGGGTTTTGTGAAAAGTGGTCATGTGCCAGACACAGGTTTTCAGGGAAATTTCAGAAATACCCTTTAATCATCAGAGTAATGCCCATATTGCCCTGTCCTTCTAGCCACCAATCCAATTATTCAATCAATTCCCAAAAAATGAGTCTCCTCCACGTGTCTTCTGCCTCGGGACACGTGGAAGATTCTCTCAAGTCTTGCTTCTTTATTTCTGATTTTTCTGTTTGTCATTCAATTCTTTAGGTTGTATGTGTGAACCCTAATTTGTACATGGACTCACAAAGTTTTTCTAAATTTAATTATTGAATTTGTCTCAATAATTTTAATAGTTTTTTTAAGTGTAATTTTTCAATTTGTTCTAATAATTTTATTATTTTTTCTAAGTGTACTTTTTTAATTTGTCTAAATAATATTTTTTTCTAAGTGTAATTTTACATTTTATTAGTTTTTGTAAGTGTAATTTTATAATTTAATTAAATAATTTTATTTATTTTCCAAGTGTAATTTTTTACTTGTTTAAATATTTTTATTAGTTTTCTAAGTGTAATTGTTTAATTTGTTTAAATAATTTTATTAGTTTTTGTAAGTGTGATTATTTATTTTGTTTAAATAATTTTATTAGTTTTATAACTAATTTGTTAAGTAATTTTTAATTTGTTTAATTAATTTTATTAGTTTTTCTAAGTGTAACTTTTTAATTTGTTTAATTAATTTCAATAGTTTTTCTATGTGTACCTTTTTAATTTGTTTAATTAATTTCATTAGCTTTTATAAGTGTCATATTTTATTTTATTTTAATAATTTTATTATTTTTTATAAGTGTAATTATTTAAATTTGTGTAAATAATTTATTAGTTTTTCTAAGTAATTTATAATTTGTTTAAATAATTTTATTAGTTTTTCTAAGCGTAATTATTTAATTTGCAATAATATTTATATTAATTTTTAAGTGTAATTTCTAATTTTGTGTACATATATTTTTTTCTAATTGCAACCTTTTAATTTCTTTAAATGTCATTATTTATTTTAAAAACTTAGAATTTTTTTTCTTCTAATTTTATAAACTTGATTGGTGTTAAGATTAAAATTTTATCACCTTTTATTTGAACCGAATATTGATTAAGTATATACCTTTTTTTGTTAAGAAAATTAAACAACGAGGCTTTTGTTGTTTTGGTGGTACGAGACAACCAATATTTCAAATATGAGGCTTTGGGATCTAATTCGTAAAATTTGAGTTTATGTCTTAGAGGTGTCGTGTCACATAGTAAAGTCAACACACATGTGATATTAATGTTGCGTTTTTTTAGTTTGGAGGGATGAGATGTGAAAGAAAAAATATATTCTCTCTGTTTTTAAAAGATTGTCGTTTTAGAAAAAAAAATTTATTCCAAAAGATTTGTCGTTTACAACTTTCGAAGAAAATAAATTATTTACTTTCCTATATTACCTCTACCTTCTCTCATTGTCTCAAGAAATTCTCTCTCTTGTATTAATAGTTTTTAATTTTCCATAAAGGGGTAGTGATGGAATTTCAATATAATTTTACTTGGTAAATGATACTTTCTTAATCCATGTGCCAAAACCTTAAACGACAATCTTTTAGGAACGGAGGTAGTAGGATGAGAAGGAATTACTTTCTCCGTCTCAGGATAAAAGTCATGGTGGATTTTTCACGCATATTAAGAAGATGAATAAAATGATAAAATTGCCCATAATAATGTCATTAAATATAAATAGAAAATTAGAATAAGAAAAGTATGAGATATTTAATGTTACGGGTATAATAGGAAAATATATGTAAAAGTTTGGTTATTAAAGAAAAATAGACATTTAATATGTGTCTATCCAAAATAGTAATAAAGACTTTTATAATGGAACGGAGGGAGTATAATTTTTACTTGTATGAGATTTTAATTATATTTTATCTTGTTTGTTAGTTTAGAAGTAGGGAAAATAAATATTTTTTATCTTTAAATTATAATATTACTATATTACCCTTAATATAAATGTAATAAATAATATAATTTGATAATATCTAGCCGCTTATATTTATTTTGCTCAGTCCTTTTTTATAATTTATTGCACGCAAACACCCCTATATTCCATTGAAAAACCAACAAAGATCGAAAAATAAAGTATAAAATCAACTTATTTGTTCAAAAAATAAAAAATAAAATTTCTTGATTGCATTAGGCTGAGAAACGACACTCTTGTTGTGGCTTACCCATAAAATTAGTGTTTTAAAACTTGGTACAGAGTACAGACCGATAAAAATCAAAATTAGTCCGTCTTTCGATTTAATTTGGACCAATAACTTAATTTTAATCAAAATTCAAATTGACTCGTTGATCACCGGTCCAACTGGTAAATTCGATTAATTGATCTAGTTGACCCGATTTTTAAATTATTTGTTGAACAAAAAAAATTAGTATTAAAATTAACCACTTTTATTAATATTGTAACTCATCTTTATAAATTTTAGTTCATAAAAAATGAGATTTTTAAATTTTTTTTTATATTAATAACGTGACTAGGTCAATAACGATTCGACTACTGGTTGAACGAGTAATCTATTCACTCGATATCTTTTTTTTCACCCGAAATTTTTTCGATTCGATGAACGGTCCGATTCTGATAAAGTTGTATAAAACAATAACAATTATATTATAGGACAATTATGTTAGTCTTGATTTTGGTGTGTGTTTTGTGTGTTCCGTATTTTGTAAAGTTAACTATTATACATGGTTATGATGATTTTGGATATGGAATGATGGTTGTTTTGGTAGTTTTAATATGTATTGATGATTGCAAAATTTGTAGACAAAATTAGATTTTTGTAGATATCTATTTTTGATATTTTTGGTGGTTGGATGTGTTGAGGATTGAGTATGTATTAATTATTGTGGTGGTATGGTGAATTATGATAATTGTTATGTTTGATTGTAAGTTATTTTAAATTGCAAAGATGTAATATTTTTTAAATTTTAATCTAATTTTTTGTTACGTCGTGCCTTCAGGCACGAGCATTACTATTAATAATTATATTATAGGACAATTATGTTAGCCTTGATTTGATTCAAGTTGTGGCACGTGAGGTGGACCCATCTTAGTGATAACGACTTTTGTTAAGGAAGAAGCATAGGTGTATCAGTAGACCTGGCAAAATCGGCTTAAGCCAACGGGTCGGCCCGACCTGTTCGCTATGGGGCGGACAACAAAATTTAGCCCAGCAAAACTTGAGCCTTTTTGTTCCGTCCGTTTGTGGCCCGCCTGTTTTTGGCCTCGCCCGATCCGTTTAGATTTGGCCCGCCCATTTGTCAGGTCTATGTATCAATGCATCGGTGTCTCAGTGGCATGAAAACTTGTGCCCTTCACTACTATATTCCATTTAAAAGTCAACAAAGATTGAAAAATGGAGTATTACTATGAAAAATCATATTTTCGATGAAATTTATAATAGTTAAGGGCACAAATATCATATTATTTAGTTTGAAATGTTATTTTAGATAAAAATAAAATATTTAATTTTTTTATTCTTTCGTATTTATCTAAATTCTCCCTTAAAAAAGAAAAAATTTTGAGCAGAATTTATCTTTAAGTTCTTTCATTTTTAAAATTTTTTTTTTACAAAAATGAGATTTGAAAGAATTTTAATTATTTTTCACTCCCTTTACAAACATAATGTAAGGATTTAATATCCAAATTTTTGAATAGTATTAGGTTTGTTTCGCGTTGACTAATAAAAAAAGGGGTCAATAGCGAAAAGCACCTAAAGTTGAGGGTCAGATTTGCATTTTACTCGGTGCGCTAAACTGTTTTCATATCCCACCGTCTCTCTCCTAGCAACGCAGTCAGTCAGCCATTGTATCTCTACCATTATTACACTCTCTATTCGTCTGTGATATATCTATCAGGTACTTAATCCCAATTTATTATTCGTCTGGGTTACCTTAAAATATAGCATTATTAATTCGTTTTTATTACAGTATTCATACGGGGTGTTTAATAGATCATGTTCAGCTCAGTCTTTCCAACTATATTCTTTTTAATTTTTATGTTATTAACATTTATGCTTTTGTTGATGGTGTGTGATCAGCCATTGTAATAAGTCGTTAATGTTTTTCTTTTATCTGAAATGTAATTGTTTCCTGGAATTATTATGCGATTTTAGTAGTTTCTTTTTTCCTCAATTTTCCGTATTTGGGTAATTGGGTTTTCTTTCTCCCTATCAAGTTGAATGCTTTTAGATCTAGTACTGATGGGAAAATCCTATATTTGGTATGTGGTTTAGGTCTGGGCTTTTGTTTACCTGAATGTTAGGGTTTTATAATTATGCAAGTTGCTTTTTCTCCCATTTTGCGTGTGTTTGAAAAAGAAGTATATTCCCTGATTGCGCATCTTACTAACTTTGCTTATCAGTTAAGTACTTAAAAATGTTGTCTTGATTCGTTAAATTTTATATCCTCAACATATCGTGTTGATATTTCATGAACCATTCCTTTTTATATGGACTACATTTGGTATTATGTTGTTTTACAGTTAAAAGTTTTAAGATTTAGTGTTCTGATGACTTGATTTTATTTGTCAGTAATATCACACATTGTTTCTGTGTATGGGTGGTGTGAAGGAGATGACAGTGTTGTGTCTCAAAAGTGTTAATTTACTTGCATTGTTTGAAATGATGTTTGCTTCTTCCTATTTTGATTACTTAAAAGTTTTGACCCCTTTTTACTGAAAGGGATACAAAAAGTAAACTATGATGTTTTGTAACAATAACTTATTGTTGATTTGCAGTACAATGGCTATGCAAACAGAAATTCCTCCAGCTGCTCCCAGTGCCCAAGTGGTTGGGAATGCCTTTGTTGAACAATACTACAACATTCTTTACGAATCCCCAGAGTTGGTTTATAGATTTTATCAGGAATCAAGCGTGCTAAGCCGGACAGAACCTGATGGTGTAATGACATCAGTGACAACCATGAAGGTGAGTTTGTATGGAGCTAGAAATGCTTCCAGTTATATGCTATTTCCGGTTTGTTTTCAACATGGTAATTTGCAGTGTAACCTGCAGTTATTTTGCATAAAAAGAAAGATAAGAACGGAGATTTACGATGTGATAGTTTAAACATAATTAACATGTTTTTATAAGATATACTGGTACTTTAATTTCTCTGTGCGTGTTAGAGAATTTTGGATAGTTTTCTTAACAAGTACAATCATTGAGGGGAATAATCATGCAAGTCTGCAAATATTGGAACTGCAATAAAGCCTAAACAACAAACATCAACCTACACATAGGAGTAGGCATCACAATCATATAATGTTTATATTTTACTTTAGCACTTAAGTGGTTGCACATTTGTGCACCTGCTTTTAGCTAAAGTACATCTTGCACTCGTACAGGGGAAGATGCAACATGAAAATGATAGTTGAGACTTCGGTGGAATTTATTACTTTATTATCATAAAATTGTTTAGCATCCTTCACTTTCTTGCCAAAGACTTGTGCACTTAACATAATGGGTTATGACGCTATGTTAGTATTATACTATGTACAAGACAAAAATCCGTTTTGTTGTCTGAATTTATATGTGGTGCCAACCACATACGTGAATCATAAGTTTGAAAAGGTGTGTAAGTTGTACTTTTAAGAATAAGCTCACGGCCCTACAGGTTTGAATCTTAGTCATTAGACTCGTTACGCGCATTACGCATGATAGGGCTATAAATATGTAGAGCAGAAAATACGAAATTCAAGCTTCTACATTTTTGTTTTGTTTAGATTCTTTTCTATGTTCTTTGTTTTTCTCACTGGGCCTTGTATTTCGTCCTTTTTATCTTCATTAGTTAGCCAAAACGGATCCAAGTAAAACCTTTATGTCAGAATTACTTGGATTGGATTATCAACACTTTAACAATAATCTAATACAAAAACTAAAAATGTTTTGACTTTTGATTATAATCCAACTGTTCTTGACATGAACATCCACACAATATTAACGCTGGAGCAGGGTATCAATGACAAAATATGTTCCTTGGATTACAAGAATTACAAGGCAGAGATAAAGACAGCAGATGCTCAGGATTCTTTTAAGGATGGGGTGATTGTTTTGGTAACGGGGTGCTTAACAGGGAAGGACAACCTGAGAAGAAAGTTCGCGCAAAGCTTTTTTCTTGCTCCACAAGACAATGGTTACTTTGTTTTGAATGATGTTTTTAGGTATGTTGAGGAAGACGATCCAACGGGCACCAACGCAGTCATAATTAACGGAATTGATGACACCCCATCAGTGAGCCTGACCCCAGATCCTGGTTGGGTTTATTTTTTATTATCCATATTTTATACTGTTGTAGCTTTGAGATAGCTTTTGACATTGATTTGTTTTGTTGCTTCCAGAGCCGTCTCATGTGTTTGATCCTCCAGTACTGGACCAGGAAAAGTCGGATGTTGAGGAGCTTCACAATATTGAGGAAAATACAGATGACTCAATAGACAATGAGAATCAATTAGCGAATGGAAAAGCAGCAGTGGAACCTGAACCTCAATCAAATGAGAATCACATTTCTGCAGTTTTGGAACCAGCTTCTTCTAATGCCCAAGAGGATGCTCCAAAGAAATCATATGCGTCTATTGTAAGTTCACAAACAAAGAAGGGGAATTCAGTAGCTGTTAAGGTTTACGTACCCGCTAAGACTTCAAGAGTGGCTCCTACAAAGAATGAAAAGCGCTCAGTTAGCTCAATCTCACAAGATCCAGCAGCAGCTATGTCAGTCCCTAATACCCCTATTAGTATCAATTCCCCAGAAAATAGCAATGTTCAGAATGAAGGTATATATGCTTCTGACTAGTAATTGCATAAATACGGTGTGAACCTCCTTTCTCTAACATGAGTCGAGGACACCTCTGTGCATTAATATCTTTTTTATGCAGTTTTACTTTGTGCTTAAATGAAAGCATATCTGATATTCGAATCCTGTTTGTTGGGACCATTTAGGTCTGCATGGTTGACTCTGGATCCATTTCCCCCGACCCCCCCCCCGCCCCCCGCCCCCCGCCCCCACCCTCACCTTTCTTTAACTCCATACCAACATTTATCTGCATTAGAGTTTACCATATTTTACTCCTTTTAGGTGATGGCCACTCCATCTATATAAAGAATTTGCCTCTAAATGTGTCTGCCGCTCAGATTGAGGGGGAGTTCAAGAAATTTGGACCTATTAAACAAGGAGGAGTCCAAGTCAGAAGTAATAAGGTATATTTTTAATACACTAGGCATGTATAACATTGTGTTCTACTTGGGAAGCTGTTGTTTACTCATTTCCATCTGTCCAGCAACGGGGATT
This sequence comes from Panax ginseng, assembly GCA_020205605.1. Lineage (NCBI taxonomy): Eukaryota > Viridiplantae > Streptophyta > Magnoliopsida > Apiales > Araliaceae > Panax > Panax ginseng. The sequence continues at coordinate 16,652,118 of CM035148.1, forward strand.
TTGCTTTGGTTTTGTTGAATTTCAAGATGTGAACTCCATGAATAATGCACTTCAGGTGTGTGCTCGATAACTCATCAGTTTTAAACTCTTTTTGCAATTGATTGATATGTTGTGGCTAGTTGGATGTTTTTTGATAGTAAGCTTTGCGTTTTGATGAGGAGTTACTGACCTCTGCTTAAATAAGCCCATACCAACCTCACATTGTCTGAAACCATTGAGGCTTTAGAAAATTTAACCAGTAAATAATAGCCTCATAAGGAGAGGTCAACTGAAATGTCAGCATGTCACTCTAATACCCAGAGTGGACCATGATTTTGTGAATCATTTGACCTATTTGACCTTTTCTGATGTGTAACTTAACCTGGTCTGAGGTTTGGCATATAACCAAATGAATACTTTAGCCTGTAGGCATATCTTCTATATTATAAAAGGAGAGGGAATAGGACCAGTTAAGATTTGGGTAAGCTGTATAGTTAATTTTTTTATAATTATTATCAGTTATTCCTGTCCTTTTTCATCTCTACCACTCTCCCTCATCCCTATTTTCCCTCTTCATGTTCCTGCTCTTATTAGTTTTTAAATATTTATCTATTGAAGAAATTATCTGTATGTGCACACTAGTATTGTAACACCCTAATTCCACATCGAAAGATATGAGAAAAATTTGTCTATATATAAGGAATTAAGTTACTAATAATAGTATCTTCAGTCATGACCTTTTGAGTGAACCTGTGGTGAGCTTAAGATGACCCAAAAAGATACTATTGGGCGGTTTAAGGTATTATTTGGATGGATTTGATACGATTCGAACTTGGGATTTGACCTAAATTTGTTCCGGACTCAGGATTTGACCCGTGTTATTTCATATGGTATCAGAGCTGACTCTCGAAAGTTTGGGTTGGGTCATCCGATTAGGTTGTCGGAGGTGAAAACACAAACGCTGGTGGTATTATCCACAATAAAGAGAGGGAGGTCCGAAGGTGGTGACACGAAATCAGCCGGTATTATTTCATAATGGCTAGAGAAGGCAAATATATGTGGACCTTGTGTGATCAGTTCTGACAAGGACGTCATAAATTTAAGTGGGGGAGTTTGTAACACCCTAATCCCACATCGAAAGATATGGGGAAAAATTTGGTTGTATATAAGGAATTAAGTTACTAACAATAGTAACTTCGGTCATGACTTTTTGGGTGAGCTTGTGGTGGGCTAAGATGGCCCAAGAAAATACTATTGGGCCAATGGTTTAAGGTCTAATTTGGATGAATTTGATACGATTTGGACTTGGAATTTGACCCGAGATTTGTTCCGGACTCGGGATTTTACCGGGTTGTTTAAGTATACAAAATGCTTTAGTGCTTTATTGCAGCTCTAAAAGTAGCATGACTGTTCTGTATATGGGGTCCCAATACATACTTTATTGTAGGGTGGTGCCTTATGGATCAAGCATCTTCTATACCCCTAAATCTGGAAAGACCTCTGACATTAGTGTCTATGAACCATTCACTGCATTTATCAGTTGGCATCACTTTACCGTCTTTATGCGGCCGTTATTAGGTTCATTGTTTCCTTGTGTTCCAATACTTTGCACCGACACAAATAGAAGTAAGCTTAATCTTGGTTAACTTTAAACTGGAATTGGACTTGACAGAGGGTTTTGGGTTCAACAAATTTTTTGGCATAGATGATAGCATGGATCATTTTCATTTCTTAAACAATTCATCATTTCTCTTGGTAAGTATTGAAAAGAAGATATTGGTAACTTCTGGTAAATACTTTTCTATTTCAAACAGTGTCCACAACTAAAGAATACAAGGATTTTTATTTGTTGTGAAACAGTTGACTTTTCTCAAGGAGATTTCATCTGCTAGCTATGCATTTTCTTTCCAACCAATTAATAAAATCATTTACTTGTCCGTGTAAGGTTCAATCACAATCCAAGAGAATTGGGAGCCCCCCTTCAAGAGAATGGTACTGTTGGAAACCCAGGCTGCCAAATGTTTGAAATGATCTTTTGCCGCTCAGATGACAATCCCTAAAAGTCAAACTCCATTTTAGTTACTCAATTCTTTAACAGGCTAACTGCCAACAAAAATCATTAGCTAAAGAATCCCGATGGGTATTTTAAAACATTGTCCAATACATTACGAAAATATCAAACATTAATTTTCATTCTTTTTTGCATTTCTTCTTTTTTCTCCGAAAAAAGAGAGTAAGAAATAATACTAAAGTACAAATATATGTGGTTGGAAGTTATAATCTGAATTTAGTCAGCCCAATTTTTGGATATCAGTAAATTGAAAATCGTACGAAAATTAGCATGCAGGGTAGATCTTCGATCTTCACATTTGTATCATGTTGAGATTGAAACCAAATGAATAAAATTTACAAACCCAATGTCCAATGAAGAAAACTTACAATCACCACTAATATAAACTGCCATACCCAATCCTAACTAAATGGATCTGATGGGTTTTTCCTGCTGAAATTATAGATTCTTTTAGTCATTTATTTGTAATGGAGTATTGTTGAACTGGAATTTATCGATTCAAATTTAAAAACAAGAAATGCGAGAAAAGTAGTTAATATTAGAGAATGGTGATTTGCTTTCACTTGAGAAGGAAACCCGAGTAAACTCGGTTATTATATGATATGGTCACATGTTGTTCATCTGTATACTTATGTTAGTCTCTTGCACACATGGCTTCTTGAAACGAGACATCGGTGAGTGGAGGAAATTCATCCAACCTAGTTCAGAGCCAATTATTGTCTGATGTTGCCTGATTGCATCAACAAAAGATGTTTATTTCATGCATATGCATTTTTCTATGTTGTTTTGAGCATTTCTTTTACAACTTTAGACCATGTTTTTTACCTTTTAAAGTTTTTTGGTTGGTTGTCTAATTATAGAGCATTACCTTTCAGGCTTCGCCTGTTACAATTGGGGATCGTCAAGCTGGTGTCGAGATAAAGAAAACCACAACTCGAGGTAAGCAAAATTGTATCAGCTGTTTGATGTTTTCATTTTGGAGGATAAGAAGAAAATGAAAAATAGATAGATTAATCGTGTGATGGTTGGCTAAGGAATTCAATTGAAGCTGCATAGTTTTTTTGTTTTTGTTTAATTGCATATGATATTCTTGCAGTTGGGAGTTCACGCGGTCGTTTTCCTTATGGACGGGGAGGTTTTCGAAACAACAGCTTCAGAGGCCGTGGGAACTTTAGTGGTGGACGGGGCTATTATGGGAGAAATGACTTTGGAGGGCGTGGTGAGTTTTCATCAGGGAGAGGAGGTGGCCGAGGGGGACGTCGAAGTGGTCCTAGTCAAAACGCATTGTCACCCTTGATATGATGGATGGAAATTTTTGTAGCACAAAGTTTTTATCACTGCCCCCTGATGGAGTAGTTTTGGGGTTTTCTTGATTTCTTTCTAACAGAAGAGAAATTTGGGCAGGGCAGGGCTGGGCTGGACTACTACTCTCCTGATAGGATAATAGAATGTAATCTTTATGCCATTTTTCTATTTAAATTCTGTAATACAATCGTCTGATTGTCCAAAGAGGGCCTAAAATGTTATTTACTCACTTTTGAAGGACTAAATTTTCTATCTATTTTGTTCATTAAAAAAATCAATAACAAAACAAGTATTTTACCGTCAATGGCAGTTAACGTACTAGTACTACTCAGAATATTGGACGTGTCGCATTCTGCTGCAAGTTGATGGAGTAGATTACGAATTGAGACCACCGCCACCACTACTAAATTCACAAGTTGAAAATTGAAAGCGGTGTGGGATCCACTTGGGATCTCCCTTCTGATTTCTGTCTGCCACCCCAGCCCCAGCCGGAGCCGGACAGATTTCTTTTCCTTCATCAATCAATCTGTATTGGGAAAGTTTTTATGTAGTAGTAATTTCGATTTTATATAAAATTAATGTATTATTATTATATACTAATATATATATATATATATATATATCCTTATTTATAAATTTATTATAATAATAATAAAAAAATAAATATATAAAATTGGTAAATATATATTCTTTACCTTCCTTCACCCAAATTCCATTTCACTTCCTCCTGGTAACCTATAACTACTTTTACTTGGGACAAGTGTGTGTCCCAAGTCATTTTCAAAGATAAAGCATTGTGGTATGTAGTTATTATTATTATTATTATTATTGTGTTTGGAATACTCGTTGGTATATTATTACTGTCTCCATTTTAAAATAAGTGACGTTTTATAAAAAAAATTTTGTTCCAAATTATCTGTCATTTACAACTTTCAAGAAGAATAAATTATTTACTTTCTTATATCACCCTTACCTTCTCTCATTGTCCCAAAAAATTCTCACACATAGTATTAATAGTTTTTAATTTTCCATAAAGGGGTAATGATAGAATTTCACACAGATTTTAATTATTAAATGATAATATTAAATGATTTTCTTAATCCATGTGCAAAAATTTTAAACGACACTTATTTTGGAATGGAGGGTTATTATTACTCTCTTCATTCCATATTAATTGACGTTTTAATGAAATCAAAACATAATTAATATTTTTTCTTCCAAATTTATCTTTATCCCTCTTTTTCAATAAGTGTGTAATTAATGCACACAATAATTAGTTTTTCAATTTTTAATTGCATTAGATTAGTTTTAGGCTACCCTTTTATATTCCTTTTCTTCCCAATACATATTCATAACAGTGGTAATCAATTTTTGGGCGAATAAATAGAATTTTTTTAACCTAGACGGCTAAACATAAAAGAAAAAGAAAGATATGGAATAGTGTGAGTGGGGAGAGAGAGAATATTTATTAAATAAAGTATTTTAATCTTGTATTCCCTCCATTCTTATATGTAGGTCGTTTTAGACTTTTTTTGCTATTACTAATTATTTATCGTTTATGGTTATCTAGGAGAATTGATCACTATTTTTTCCAAATTACCCCTTATTACTTCACCTAATTTTTTGATTCATATTTATGAGATAAGTGAGGTGAAGGGTATTATAGACAATTGATAGTATAGTTAATATTTTTCAATCATTTCCTTAATTCTTGTGCACATGTCTAAAACGACATATATAAAGAACGGAGGGAGTACAATACTCCCTCTGTCCCTATTTAAATAACATTTTAAATATGAGCACAAGAATTAAGATAATAATTGAAAAACATTAAATATAGTACTCACTTGTTTATAATACCCTTAAATCATTAATTTATCATAGCACAAGAGTTTAAAGTACTAAAAAAATAGGTAGAGTACTGATGGGTAATTTTGGAAAAAATATCATTAATTCTCCTAGATTTGATCAAACATTAATTAATTAGGGACAAATAAAAAACTCTAAAACGTTATTTAAATAAAAACGGAGAGAGTAATAACTTTTTATTTATATTAATAATTTTTTTAATTTATGTGTAAAAATTTTAAACGTAATTATTTAGGAATAGGCGGAGTATATTTTATAGACCTGACCTAATTAGAAAATTAAGTAGGAGTACTAGTACCGAATGAACCCAACTCAACCCATTGCTTATTTATTTCAACAACTTGGTTTTGTTGCTTAAAGATGAAAGAAAGAATTACAAGTTACGGACCCACCATGCAACTTGTATTACATTTAATTACTACTACTAATTTATCTGTCAATTTCACTCATCCTTTTCATCAAATTTGCATTTGCTTGTCACATTATAATTAAGAATATATATATATATATATATATATAATCAAACTCACTTGCGTGCTCGTATCGTTATCACTCACTCTGTCACACTTTTATTTAAAGAAATACTACCATACAAGTTTTATTATTATTATTGTAGTATAGAGGGACCGGAAAACTAGTGACATAAGAAGCTTCAAAATGTCATATTTTTTGAATATGAATTATTATTATAATAATACTCTTTTTATTTTATATTTAAATGTATATTTTTTTATCTTTTTAATCAAATTCAAAATCTCTTTAGTAGTATTTCTAACTATAATTAAATATATTTGTATATCTATCTCTAACGTGGAAATGGAGGTACTCAACACAGGTAGTCAGGTAGAGGTTTATATCCTCAATTCATAATAATAATAATAAAAAGAGAGAGTAACATATTGACATTATTATTTAAAATAACGATAATTTTAAATAAATAAAAAATTACTAGTTCAGTGCCCTACTTTTATAGCTAGACTAGATAATTTACCTTACCGTCATAACTGTTGTCACTGCATGCAGAGGCGAGTAGGGCGCTAAATGGTGTAAGAAAATTGCACATCTTTCGTGCGCAATAATCGAGAACACGGACACGCCAACTGTAGCACGAGTTGCGAGGCTGTCTTCCACGTGTCGAGTTTTGCTGCATCCACGACCCGCTTCTCTGGAATACAGCTGTGATACTATCAAACACTTTTTAAGAGGGACAGAAACAACACGTCGCGGCTATCGGGCCCGGATGGGTATTCAGCCACGTGGCAAGAAAAATCTACTTGAGGCCCTCTACAACCGACACGTGTAGGTTACGCTTATCCTCCCAATTCCCAAACACCTGTTTGGCGTCGCCCTTAAATCAAGGTCGTCAGAACCACGTGGGTCTTCGTAATCACCACGTGTCAACCTTTTTACCTTTCCGTTTCGCTTTCAAGGCCAATTACGTCATTTCACCAACTGCATGGGAATGAAATTAAAATCCAATTTCCACTGTCCTTTTCAAGGATCAAGGGGCGGTCCGGTGCCTTAAAGACCGGTGCTCTATGATTTTAATTTATTTTTTTTTTTGATTTTTTAATCACAATAATAAAAAAAATAAATAAAAAATAATAGAGCAAGTTTGAATAAAAAATTATAAAAAAAAATATATATTTTATTAAAAAAACACTGTAAACAATTTACAGTATTATTTTAATAAAAATTATACATTTTTTATAACTTTTTATTTAAATTTGCTCTATTATTTTTATTTAATTTTTTTTATAATTGTGGTTAAAAAACCAAAAAAAAATAAAAAAATAAGAGGGGCACCACCGGTCATTAAGCTACCGGACGCCCCCCCCCCCCCCAGCCCCACGCCCATCCCCACCCCCAATGCCCTTTTCAATATACTAGTGGAGTATTTATTTTCCCCTCTTTTTTCGCTTCCTCTTCTCCTCCGCTTGCAATCATTTTCTCGATAAGTTGAGTTGCATAAAATGCGAAATCACATTCTCTCAACTTGCCTCATCAAACCCATCTTCCAATTCAATAGAAATAGCTCAAAATAATACTAACAATTTTCGTTTCTCTGTTTATTCTACTGTTTTCAATGAATTTTCCTGCTCAATATTCAGAGAGAATTTGTTGGAATTCAACTTTCTAACAGGAATTTCCTTTGTGGGCTTGTTTATTCTTGTTTAAAAGTATGGCTGGAGATGAAAGAAATAGAGAATTCAAGGTTGCAAATTTTATACAGACAGATCTGTTGCAAAAATTCATCTCAAGAAACAATATCCCGGGCGAATTGGAAAATAAAATCCCAATTGAGGAAGACGAAGAAGAAGAAGAGATAGAACTTAGTCTCGGGCTTTCGTTAAACGGTAGATTTGGGGTTGACCCGGAAAGAGCCAAGGAGATAGTTCGGGCCTCTTCGATATCAAACTTTATGATCATTTCCGGTGAAAAGGACTCAAAAAGTAGGAATCTTTACGACGCGACTTTGACGAGGACTTGTTCTTTACCGACGGAGACAGAGGAGGAATGGAGAAAGAGAAAGGAGTTGCAGTCACTGAGGCGTATGGAGGTGAAGAGAAAGAGATCGGAAAAGTTAAAGAATGTGAGAGTGGTGAGAGAGAGAGTTGATTTGGAAAGAAATTGTCAAGAAAATGGGAATGGAGAGATTGTGATTCCTCATATTAAGGGTGATGGGGTTGTTGAGTTGAATGGTGAAATTACACCACCACAATTTTCTTCACAGGGGTCAATTGGATCACAAGGGAGCGGTGGTTCCTCGGGAGTTTCTGATTTGGAGAGTCAACCAATTGGAGGTATTATTATTAATTTTTCTTTTTCTTATTCGACGGGGCTATGTGTTATTTTTATGAAATTGCAGCTTATTTTTCAGTATAGTTGATGTCTTTATTATATTTATTTATGGTGTGAAAATTGTTCCGGCTTTATTTTCACCTTGGTTGCTGTTACTTGTATATTTTTTGTTTGTTTGATCTCTGTGAAATCTGAATTTCTTTTAAGTTTGACACTTTGTAATTTTGTGAGGAAGTTGGTAAAATGGAGTCCGTTTTAATTTTGTGAGGAATTTGTAAATTGGAACCTGTTTCTTAATTGATTATAGTTTGTACTTGTTGTTGTGTTCAATCAAGTATGCCCTTTTGTCCCTTCTATATGTGCAGAATCTCAAATGGATGATGTATCATACATTTGATATGGCTCCTGCCTCCTAGAGGGAACTATGTTCTATATGTGCAGAATGCCACAAGAAGACTATGAGATGTATTTCGACCTTCTGCCTTGTAAAGGGTTATATGAGTAAACAAGGATTAAAACTCTAAAGTTACATACGAATTCTTGCTCAATGTTTAATAAGATTACAATTAAGGCAATAACTTAAAATGAGTAGAAGATTTAGCTTTTGATTTACACTGGTGAAATTATGGAATTCTTTCTGAGTACCTTTTTACTTGTATGTCATATAAATTTGTTCTTTTTACTCGAGTTGATAGTGTTCTTATGGGTGGCAACCTACAATTTTGGAGTGGTTGGTCCTTCATTCCTTTTACACAACTCTTACGGACTTTGTTTTTTCCAAATTTACATTATAGGAACAAGCAAATACACCGAGGAGAGAAGCCCTGTAAGTGCCCTGTCTCCAATTGACAAGCCTTTGGAAGCTGTGGTGGAGAATCCACCACCAAAAATTGTAGTTGTTGGCCAGGAAGTTAAGGAAGCAATGAAGAAGAACATGATGGCCGACATGCCTTGTGTCTCTACAAGGGGAGATGGCCCCAATGGTAAAAGGATAGAAGGTTTCCTTTACAGGTATAGGAATGGAGAGGAAGTGAAGATAGTATGCGTCTGTCATGGTAACTCTCTCTCTCCAGCTGAGTTTGTCAAACATGCTGGTGGTGGCGATGTAGCGCATCCTCTAAGGCATATAGTTATTAATCCTGCTCCCTTGCTGTAAACTGTGTCCCTTTTGGTAGAGGGCAACTAAACAAAAGGCAGTTGGCCAATCGGTTGAAGTGCGTCTAATATTTTGTGGACTGAGCACCTGAATGTCTTGCTATGCTAGATGTTAGCGTGATTATACTTTATTTTCCAATTTGAAAGATACAGAAGAATGAATTTTTTTTTTTTAGTGAAGATACTATTTCAGTCTCCTCCAGGTTGAGCATCACTGTTAAGTGCTACTGCAAAACCTTTAGGCAGTGTTGCATCAATGAACAAATATCCAAAAATCCAGCCACAGCAAGGGCAACAAATTGAATCAACCCGTAGAGAAGAGAAACAACTAAAAAACAAGCGCCCAGCCAAAGCTAAGATAGCAAACCTCTAAGGATAACGGAATTATGATGTCATTTTATACTATATATATGTGGATTTCTTTTGTGGAACATTTTTGTTTGTTAATAACGAGCCTCTTTTAGAGTAACCAAGTATAAAGTAGTTCTGTAGGTATATATGTGTATATGATCTCCCGATCTCTGCAGTAGAATCTAAAGAATTTTCATGGATCTGCATTTCTCTAGCAATCGGCAGTAACCTGCTGAATAGTATAGTATATTGGAGTGCTTGATACCACCAGCAACAGTTGAGCATTGTACGGTGGTTCTTCAGCAACCACACAAGAAGCAGACCTACTAAAGATTGTTTTTCGCATGGAGGTTGGACGATAAGCAAGTAGTAGAAGAAGATTGAAGCTGTGTGATAAAAGCATTGAAGCCTTTGAATTCTGGTGAATATATGCGATTTCTACATTTCATGACCGTAACATGCAGCTTTTACATTTCAATACCGTCACCAAGTCTGTGGAGTTCTAGATCTTGAGATCTGTTGACGAAACAGACTGGCCCCATCAGTCAATTCAATGCTCCAACAGAAAGTCATACTTTTTGCTCAAATAAAAGGTTGATTTTATGTGAATCAGACATAAATATGACATTGTTGAAAAGTAATTCCTCAAACATATCTATATTTTGATTTTATTGAACAATAAATAATGATGAGATACACGTATACATTAAGGGGACAAATTTCTGCACTCTTTTGCAGATCCATTTGGTGAGCCCCCTAAATCAGGAAAATCGCATCAAAAAATGGGGGCAGAAACTATACTACAATATACAAGCAGCTACAACATAGACCTGAACCTCTAGAGGCCGCCCAGGCCAATAGCACTTTCCATAAATAGGCAAGGCCACAAATTACAGTTGGGCTTACCGTCTACAGCATTACTATGTCAATCAGCTGATGGATCCTAGATCCTGCTAACATGATGGGGGCTGAAGCTGCTTCAGCCGCCGAACAACTTGCTTCATGGTGGGTCTTGTGGAGAGAGAGTCGACAGTGCATACAACTGCCAAGTGTAATACTTCCACCAAATCATCATGAGGACTGACATCCCATAATCCTGCAGTGAAGAACTCTTTGGCCCGTCCTTGCCGCAAGAGCATGCATGCCCAAGCAACAATATTGAAACCGTTGCCGTAAGGAGAAAATGAGGGATCCAACGCTTTCTTATCCGAAATCAACTCAAGCAGCACCACCCCATAGCTGTAGACATCGGCTTTGTCGGAAACACGACAAGTCATTGCATACTCGGGAGCAACATATCCGAAAGTCCCAGCAACACCAGTAGTGGCATGGGTTTCTGATGTTCCAAGGAGTCTGGCCAGTCCAAAATCTGACAAATAAGCATTAAAGTCATCATCCAACAAGATATTGCTAGGCTTGACATCACGATGAAGAACACGTGGAACACATTGGTCATGTAAGTAGGCTAGTGCCCGGGCTATGTCTAAAGCAATCTTGTGAAGTGTCCTCCAATCTACGGCTCTTGTGGACCTATCCTGGATAAATTTCTCCAAATTACCGCCTGGCAAATAATTATATACGAGAAACATCTCTGTTTGACTCGCATGATAACCTATTAAGGTTACAAGATTGGGGTGACGGAGCCTTCCCAGTGTTTTAATTTCTGCATCAAACTGTTGGACTCCTTGGAATCGTCCAACTGCAAGCCTTTTTATTGCCACCAAGACTCCTGAAGAAATCTCAGCCTTGTACGTTGCTCCAAAACCTCCATTCCCAATGCAGTTGCTTGCATTAAAACTCCCTGTGGCCCGCACTACATTCTCGAATGTCAGTGGAAAACCTATGTCAGTGAATACAGTAACTTCCTTCCTTGCAGCCGCAACAACTCTAGGCTTTGGGTTCCATTTTCTAGTGTAGAAGAATAAGACAATGAGAGCAAGCAGAACTAACACAATGGCTGATGCAGATGTTATGGATGCAATCTCAATCGAATTGAATCCGCTACTACTTTTCTTGCTATCACTTGTAGATGGAGAAACAGCTTGATTTTGTGGATCCGGCCTTCCTTGTTGATCTGAAGATGACACTGCTAAAGATAACTCACGACAAGACTGGAGAAATGGGTTTCCAAGGACACTATTGCATTTCATTACATTACCATTTAGAGGCAGTGCCCCAGACAAGTTATTGAAGGACACATTGAACACAAAGAGCGTGGTCACATTTGCCAAACCAGAGGGGAGCTGACCCGAGAGTTTATTGTTATTCAGCAGAAGAACGGTCAGGTTCTTCAAATGCACAACATTATCTGGAATCTTACCATAGAGAGAATTTGATGAAAGTTCAAGCACTTCTAAAGAATACAACTGCCATAAGCTTGTAGGGATAGAGCCAGTCAAGTTGTTGCTGGCTAAAGAGAGACGCTTGAGATCTTTTATCTGGCCAAGACTGCTTGGAATCACACCTTGTAACTGATTCCAACTCATATTAAGAGCAACAAGAGAAACCAAACCTCCAAGACTAGGAGGAATTGTTCCGGTAATATGATTCTCAGAGATATCCAAAAGTTTGAGAGACTTGCACATTGCACCAATGTCCTGAGGAATTTGACCATATAAATCGTTTCCACTAACATTAACAATTAGCACCTTCAACTTGTCACACTTCCCAAATAAGTCCCCAGGAAATGGCCCACTGAACTTGTTTTGACTAGCAAGAAATGCATAAACAGTCTGTGCACCTAATCTCTCTGGTGCAATTGGTATCGACTGGAAAGTTCCAGTGAAGTTGTTACCACAAAAGTTGTGCACTATTGCAAGACTACTAACATCTCCGAATAATGAAAATGGGATTGAATCCTGAGTTCTATACGCCAAAAATGGCACATACGCAGTCGCTGGAGTATAAGGTTGATCAAAAGGATAACTGCTCAATGAAGGACTGTGAGGACAAGCACTGGAATTAAATAAGGGAAGGGTGCCAGATAGAAAATTACTACTGACATCAAACACAGACATACAAGGAACTGGGAGACTCCCAACAAGGTTCCCTGTCAGCCTATTTGAGCTCAAATCAAGAAAATCCAGCTTCTTGCATCTGCTTAGCCCCTCTGGGATTTCTCCCATGAAATAATTATAAGCCAAGTTCACCATTTCCAAGCTGTCACAAGCACCCCAATCAATGGGCAACCTTCCTTCAAGAGTCCCCCTTGGTGCCCATAATACCCTGAGCTTCGGAAGAGTGGTAATTTCCACAGGAATAGGGCCTTGAAAGAAATTAAATTCGTCACCACTACGAGTCAATTTCTCCAATGACAGATAAGCATCTGAAACAGTAGTATAACGAAGAGGATCCAACAAGTTCGAGAAAACAACAATTGATAACTCCAAACAATTTCCAATTTCAGGAGGTATCATACCACTGAGAGTGTTCCTAGAAATGTCCAACACTTCAAGCTTATTAAGTCGTCCAAGCTCCACAGGTATAATCCCTTCCAGCATATTAGAATATAACAAAAGTGACCGCAACTCACTGCAATTACCCAAACTGCTAGGAATCCTGCCTACCAAATAATTACCTGCAAGCTCTAAATGCTCAAGTTTCCGACAACTGTCACCAATATCATGCCGAATTGACCCACCAAGTCGATTAAATGACAAGTAAACCCCCCTCAAATATCTGAATCCACCAAAAAACAATGGAATTGTCCCATTCAATTGATTCCCAGCTAAATTCAAGATTTGCAGATCCAAACAATTAGACAGCAAATTTGGTATATCCCCTACAATCTCATTAAACCCCAAATTGAGAACCCGCAAGTTCCTCAACCCCCTGAACTGAGTGGGCAAAGACCCACCAATCGAGTTTCCTTCGAGATCAAGAACTTCCAACTTATCCATGCCCCATAATTCCACAGGGATTTCACCAGATAAACCATTAAAAGGAATTGACAAAACCCTAAGTTCAGTGAGCTTTGCAACTGCGGGTGAGAGCTTACCAACTAATTTAACATTACTACCCAAACAAGCCATTATAATCCCAAATCCACACAATGGAAATTGAGCATACTTGGCGCAAGAAAAAGAACCCGAATTACCTCCTCCATCGCCGCCAGTGATGTTAAGGGCCACAACCCTAGAATTTGAATTACATGTGACGCCGAACCATGAACAGTGATGCGAATTGGTCGAGTTCCAGCTCACGAGCACTCCTGAAGGGTCTGAAATTAAGCTCTTGAACTCTAACAGAGCCGAGTTGTCCGATTCGGGGCCAAAAACGACGTCACCGCAAGCTGAAGTGAGAACCCAAAATATAATCAACAGCTTCAAGGGTTTGTGAAGACTGTACCATTTAATCACAGAGGAATAACGACCCATCACTGAAACCCTTAAAGGGTCCAAGAAACTACAATAAAAATCAAATCCTTCACCCTTTTTTTCTGTCTGCCTCCCTCTAGGACCAGCTGGGGTAAACTGAGTTTTGCTCGAAAAACCCAAACCCGAACCCTAATTTGGTGCTTGCAAGCAGGTAGAGAGAGAAAACTGAGAGGAGAGAGAAAGGGGGATAATCTACAATGGTGGTTCTGTGAGAAAACGAGTTGTTCTTTGTTTCTTGCTTTTATTTTCTTTCTTACTTTTTCTTCGATTTCTTCTTTCTTCTTTCTTCTTTGTGTAGGACGACTCGGTAATGTTTTTGTTTTCGTTTTCCTTTGTTGTGTGGGTTCAAAATGTTTTTATTCTTTTTTAATTCTATTATAATAAATTTACATTAATTATAATTATAAAATTGATAATAATTATTTTAAAAAATTATATTAATATTTATCTATATAATTGACGATCAAAAACTGAACGTACATTCATATCTCAACTTTTTTTTGTCTCAAATAATATTAAATAACATCGTATTGAATATTTTAATAATAATTTATTTCATATCCAATCATATGAGATTTATCTAATTAATGTTATTTTGACACATGATTTAAAATATTTTTTAGACCAAAAATTTAAAACCTCTAACATCACCTTAATATATTATTTGATACTCCCACTCTCTCTTATTATTTGACTTTTTAGAAGTGGAAAAAATAATTAATACTTTCTTAGTTAAAAATAACTTTAAATGACTATTATTCTTGCATTAGAAAAAAAGAGTATTACTTATTAGATAAAAAGTAACTGAGAGCTAAAATTATATTTAATAATATTGAAAACTAAATAATTAGTACTTAATTAAATTTTCAAACCATAAATATTAAGAGATAAAAACACTTTTTTAAATCAACATTTAAAAAGAGACGGAGGGATTAGTAGTTTAGTTATAAAAAATAGTTATTAAAAATGGATACAAAATAATGTGACTAGTTATAGTTAGTTGTTATCACTAAACCAACCCATATATAACGAATTATTAACAAATTATATTATGTCATATCATTTTGTAAGTTATTTTTTATAAAATTATGTTGTCATCGTTAAGATGTTAACGAGTCGAACTAAAGCGAACATGGAGCTATATTTATTACTTGAATTCGAATTGTATTTGAAAAATTATACTTAAATTCAACTCGAATATTTATTACTTGAATTCGATTCGACTCGAATAGAATTATATTCAAACTACTCGCGAGCTTTAAATTCGAGTCTCCACATAAAAACTGGCTTAAAATAAATATAGTTATAAATTGAATTTGTTATTTTACTTAGGAATGAGAAAATATATTTACTATTACAAGTTACAAATATAAAATAAAATAAAAAATATTAATTATTTTAATTTAATTTAATTTTGTATATATTATAAGAGAATGTATCGAGTATCCAATCGAATTAGTATCAATCGATTATGTATCAACTTACAATCGATAATTCGAGTAGTTTAAATTTTAAACAAGTCGAGTATAATATTGCTCAGATTCTACTCATATTTTTATTTTAACTATTTTTTTATACTGAAATTTGAAGCATATTATTAACGAATCGGAGTTTCGCTCATATTTTTTCGAGTTGAGACTGAATCCCGACTCGAATTATTTAGTTCTTTATAGCCCTATTTTATATTTTTCATTTTTTTGTTGTTGTCTTATACGGGTAGGGGTGTAAACGAGCCGAATCTCAACGAACACCCTAATGTTCAGATTTGGCTCGACTCACAAAAATTAAACTCGAATTTGATAAATAATTTATAATTTTGCGCCAGATTCGACTTTGATCATTACTCGGACCTACTCGGCTCGTAAATATTCAAATCGTTTACAAAATGAGTTACTCAAGAGCCTTCAAATCGAGTTTCGAATATAAATCATTTCACTTAATAATGAGCCACTACATACTAAATTGATTATTGAACTAATATTTATATATAATTTTTTTTCACTTTTATTTATGCAAATAAATTAAAAAGAATGTAATACAAATTGACTATCAATTTATTTATTTGTTCAAGTATAAGCTTACACAATTTAATACTACACTTTATAAATTATAAAGATTGATACAAATATCACATATTTAACTTGTTAATATGGATCAAACCAATATTCAGATATGATTTATCGAACAGATATCGAGAATGATTTATTAAAAAAATAAAATACTTGAATCCTGATCTAAACAAAAATTGATATATTCAAATTCAACTAATGTATTATTAAACATAAAATGAGCATGTATCAGATTCAATACGAATTTACTTCGAGTTTGAATTATGAATCATAGTTTTAAATCGATCTCATATGTAGGAGTGAGATGGGGTCCACTATACATACTTTTCGTGAAGGGGCGTGGCCACCACTTGCCGGTCAATTAATGCATCACCCCGTCAATGTCTGCACTCTATGCCCGAAGTTTTTCCCTTCACCGGCTCAGCCGGTAATCTTCTACAAGGCCTAAACCCATCCCTCACCGGCTTGGTCGGTTATGGGTTTATCGGGCTGATTCCATTGGATGTCTATGTCTTAACCATGGGGCGAGGAAACCCAAGTGGGTTGTCTATTTAGAAGGTGCGGATGGCCCACTGGGGCATACCTTTTGTGGAAAATGTATAACCTTCCAACAAGAGGAGATATCTCACTTTCCTTACTTCAATATACTTTCTGTCTCCACTCTCATTTCCTTTTCATTCTTGCCAAAAGTCGGGGGATGTTTGATAAAATTAAATAAAATAATTCTTAATATTTAAATAATTTGAATAAAGTAGAATTATGAATATTTAATAAAAAAATTATTTAATAATTAATATATCTCAAACATCTGAATAATAAATTTTTATTATTTTATTTTTCTAAAAAATTAAAATTGTTATAAATTTATTTAATCTATTTGATGGCAATATATAAAAAAGGTCATATCTTGTGGTCGCCATAACCATCTAAATATTTTACTAAACATTTATATTATTTAATAAATTTTTAATCACATATTTATCATTTTATTAATTTAAATTAATTACGTTATTTTGAAATAATTGTCACAGTTATAATCAAAACTTTTGTCATGTAAAAAACAGATTTAAAATGTTTGTTAATATTTTTAAAAAAAAATTAATTGAAATCATCACCAAAATTTTAGGAGAAATTATATATCTTGCAACTTTATAAATTAATTTTTTTTAATTATAAGTTTCAGAGATAATTATAATTAATAATATTTTAATAATATATTTAATATAATAGTTCAACCTTATAGTTCTTCTTTATTCCATATATTAATATGAGTCACAATCATATTTTGACAAAATTAAAACTATGGGACTTAAATTTTAATGCCTTTAGATTGAAGATAAAGTAAAATAAGTCGTTCAAGCATACTGAATAACTTAGAAACAAAAATAATCATCGGATGAAATTCACTATTTCAAATCTATAATTTATTAGTTACAACTTTCAAGGTACATCTAATCTAATTATAAAAAGAATTCAGCTACTACTATACTCCAACTTTCCCACACATAAAAAGTTACATTTTTAAAATTTTATGATTATATTTTTTTTCATATTTATTCTTAAATATAATAAATATTTAACTTAATAATGGTGACATGATAATAAAATTATATTATTAAACTTAAAGATATTATTTCATTATTGTTAACGCTAAATTTTGTACGTCTGACGAAATCACCAAAACAGCAGGCCAAAATCACGCTAACGGTTGATTGTATTGTTGTAAAATAAAATTCACGAAATACACTCACATAAATATAAATAAAGATATATAAAATAAGAACACAAGAATTTACGTGGAAATTCAATTAGAAAAAAACCACGGAAAAAGATAAATCCATTCTAATAATATGCAAAGTACAAAATGTTTATTTGTATCCTTTGCTCTTGTCTCTATTGTATCAAACCCTTGTTTATTGTTGTATTTATAGCTGTCGTGTTCTTCAGAATCCAATCAGTAATAAGTCATTTTCAAAATCACCTTATAATTGTAATTAATGGCTGATAGATTAATTCCCAAATTAAATCTCTTTATCCTATCAAATAAGAAAACACAAATAATCACACCCTAACAATTATATTATTATCAATAAAAAGGAACTATTTTTTAACAATATGTTTATATAAATAAGACTATTAGTATTCAACGAAGAGGTTAATTCATAAATAATTGGAATTGAGGAAAAATATTTTTTTTTTAATACTATTAAAGCATTTTATTATAATTTATGGGGTAGGGCAAGTGATAATCGAACCTCGACAGTTACCGCAGAGTGTTGGGTCGTTGCCAAAGCTGTCAGCGTGATTGTTCATTGGATTATGTACAAAGAGAAGAATTAGAGGGGCATACACAAATTATTTAGCAGCTAAGCTAGCCAACTCACTATGTTAGTAGTACATATTTATTTATTGATTAAGATCTTAATTAATTAGGAGATGGAGATATATTTTGTCAACGTGTCATTGGTGCTTTCTTATGATAATAATATATTTTTTCTGTCATTTAATATAAGTCATTATTAAAGAAATGATGGTATACATTAAATATAATATTAATTGTTTATATTATCTTTGTATTAAAAAAAAGTGTTATTTGTTAGACAAAAAATAGTAGAAGAACCAAAGTTATATTTAATACTTTGGGTAATATTGAAAATTAAGTAATTAATGCTTACTTAAAATTTTCAAACGTCTTATATTAAGGGACGAATGGAGAACTTAATTGCCTTGTACCAACTTAAAGGATAGATATATTAATTAATTATATTACCTAAATAATACAACAATAATCCGTACTTTGGAATCATAGTACTCCCTTTGTCCTTAATTATTTGACGTTTTAGAGTTTTTGATTTGTCTTTAATTATTTGAAGTTTGTTCAAATCTAGAAGAATTAATGATAATTTTTTCAAAAGTACCCCTCATTACTCTGCCTATTTTTTGATACTTTAAACTCTTTCTCTCTACTTATCTCAACAAAACTATCCTTATCTCAATTGACAATTGATTATTATATTTAATACTTTTTAATCATTATTTTAATTCTTGTACTCACCTCTAAAATATCAAATAAATAAGAACGAAAGGAGTATAATACTTAATTGAACGTGTGTTTTGGTTGCTCCATGTGAAGAAGGAATTGTATTTCAGCAAATCTCGGATTGTGTGTTCAAAACATAGAATATATGAATCTATTTTATTGGCAATTCTGTTTAACATGTTTTGAAATCGGAGCAAAGATATAAAAATTGGACATGAGTGCTTTATAATTTTTTATTTATTTATAATTTTATTTATTTAAATAAATAAAATTATAAAACATTCATGTCTAATTTTCATAAAATTCTTATTTTTTAACTTTTACATTATTTTTTTCGTGTTTAATTTGACCATAAAGAGGGCCAATAGTTGAGATTATGAACTTGTGAAATGAGGTCATATAAATGACTTCTTCAAAGTTCAATAATCACTTCTGTGAGAAAAATTTGTCTGTGTATAAAAAATTAAGTTACTATTAATAGTATCTTTAAGTTATGACTTTTTGAATGATCCTGTGATGAACTAAAATAATCCAAAAAAATACTATTGGTCGAATGATTTAAACCCTTATTTGAATGTTTCAATTTTTCATCCTAAACTCATAGCTTTAATTAGGTAATATCCAAGGTCTATATAGACAATATAAAGAAAAGTGAGGGTAAATATGGGTAAGAAATATAAGGATACTAGAGGTTCAACTTTATCATGCTATCATCTACTTCATCTAAAACATTTATTGTTTCCTTTTTTCTTTCTTGCAAGAAACAATTCTTAGAGCTGCAAGCAGCTGTATAACAATGATAAAGGCTCCTCCATATCTCAACAATGGGATTCACAATTTCAACTGTAAGCTCTGGTAACCCAACATACATATATATACATTATTATATGCACTTAGCTTCTTTGATAGTCTATTATTATTTTTTGAATCTTTGCTGAGAGTAAAGGAAATGAAATACTTTGATAATACTAGTATATATGGAGATTGATTGTTCATGAAAATGATAGAATTTTCAGTTTTAGAAGTATATTTTTGATAAATATACCCATGGGACAACTGAATATATATTAGGAGAGAAAATGTTGATGCAGAAATGGGACCAATATTCTGAAGGGTTTTGGGTTTGCACAACGTACATATTACTAGAAGTTTTATTGAAATTAACACCACCATTAATGTTATAAAGCTCCTTCCAGCTGTTCCAGGTAAATATGTAGCAGCAATATACCGTATTGAAAATCCCCATGTTATAATACTACCAGCTATAGCTATTACTCAATCTTCAAGTTCCTCACCAGTTTATCTTAAACTACCCAGAATTGCAAGCCAACGACAGAGACAATCAGGAAAGGTAGTACACAATTATCTTCAAGCATATATATATGTTTGATTTAAAATTTAGTAAATAGGTTTTTATGTGATGGCATGGAGGAACAGGTTTTTGCAATGAGGAGGAGGAGGGCAAATACGGCAACGGATACATACGTTGTAATGGAACCCGGAGAGGAGGAGGAGTTTGTATCTGAGGAAGAATTGAGGGACAAGTTGAAGAAGTGGCTGGAAAACTGGCCAGGCAAGTCCCTCCCACCTGACCTTGCAAGATTTGAAAACATTGATGATGCAGTTTCTTTCCTAGTAACTTGTGTTTGTGAACTCCAAATCGATGGAGATGTAGGTTCAATTCAATGGTACCAAGTCCGTTTAGACGACTAAGTACGTACGTAGCCCAATTTGTATTAGTATTATTTAGAGGCCAAATGTAATGTAATTTCAGGCCGGCCGCTCTCCTCAAACACACGGCAGGCATATATATATATAATGGAGTAATAATTCTGTTAACACCACCATGGTCCATGCATGTATATATCAGGACATTTCAAAGTGATCAATTGGTGAAATCTTAAAATACAAACTTTTTTTGATTTTAGTACAAAAATTCAAATGAATTTTTCAAGTAAGATTTAATAAAGTCAAAATGTATTTCGAACGAAAGTCTGAATGGCTTAGGTAGGGAGATGGAGATTTTGGAATTCAGTGATTTTGCATGTTCCAAATCCGGGAGGCTTGGATCATTTATTTCTCTATTTCATTTCCGGTGGCTTACCAGTAAAATTTAAAGGGGATATGATGTTAGGGTTTAGGTAGTATGAATTAAGTTTGAAGGGAATTGGAGGTGTTTGACTCACCGGCCGGAGAAAGAGAATCCAAATTCTGAGAAAAGGCTAGGCTTAGGCTGGCTAATTAAGTGAACCAAGAAGGGTGGGTGGGCCGTGGGTGGCTGCTTGTGACAATACAAAAGACAAAAAACAAAGAAAAAGTCTGGCATGATATCTTATCTGCTTACGTGGTAAATGCCATCAATAAATATTTAGAAATTGATATTTTAATGTGTGTTTTTTTGTTGATATTTTTACATTTGTCTTATTTTATGGAGTATATGAAGTTGTGACATTCACTTTATTATCATTAAAACACACATGACACATTCAAATAATGGTCCACTTGTATTTCAAAAAATTTGCTAGAAAACCTTACCTTATTTTGAAAAAAAGTCAAAAAGTGTATTAATTTAAGTGCATATATAAAAATGAAAGCAAGTTTTCAAGCCTTGCTTAAACTCCAAGAACAAGAAGATAAACAGAAGGAATTTTCATTTGAGAAAGCTCCAGCCACCCGTCTAGATCTTATATTTACTCTTTCTAACTACAAAACTAATTCTAACCCTTAATTGCTTCCTAATGAAAGCTATAATGCATGCCTTTAACTAATTAACTATCTCTCCTTTTCCCCTCTCTTTTCTCTTTACCACTAATATAATTAAAACATCTTCTTCTTTGCCCTCTTTAACTTCTTTATTTTTAATGAAATTATTAGCCCGTATCTTCTTTCCTTTCCTATACAGATTTATCAAAAAATGCATGTATGCGTTTCCTCCAAAACAAAGGTATATATATACACACACATTCTCTTCATTTCACCATAATATATTTTTTTTAAATAAATTTACTCAGTTTTAAAATTCAAAATTATTATGAATTTGTAATATCTAAATTAATATCGTAAATTGCGTAAAAAGTTATCAAGTACTACAAATTTGATATTTTAAAAAATTTAAATTCTATAACTTTGTAAATTAATTAGGATGAAAGTGTATATTTCAATAAAGAATTAATAGTGAAACGAAGAGAGTACTTTATAATGACTGTCTCCTTTCAAACTAGTAACTTTTTTATTTTTTGCCCTCGTATTTATTGAATTACTAGTTTATTACTCCCTCCGTCCCAAATTAATTGTTCAGTTTTGACTTTTTAAAGTCAAATTGACCATTTTTAAAACTAATCTTTTTACTATTTTTGCTAAAATATAGGTGAAGAGATTATAACCAAAAGAAAGTATATATATACAATTTATTACTAATCCCAATTTTTATAATTTTAGAAATATATTTATATATGCTTAATTATTAATTCTAACAATAGTCAATTTGACTTAAAAAAGTCAAAACTGAACAATTAATTTGGGACGGAGGGAGTACTTGTATTCAGGAATTATAATAAATATAACCCACCACAGAAAAGTTAGGACCCCATGCATATCATATCCTTGCTACTTATAACAGACTTGACCTACCAAGTTGTGTTTTTGGGGAACTAATCATCATCTACATTCCTCCCCTTCCTCCTCTATTTCAAACAATATAATGGCTTCACATGTCACATAATTCATCATCTAGGCATTGTCTTAATCCTTGACCAGCTGATTTAATTGACTCGGGCCCCTGATTTCATGCCTATAAATATACTAGTATATAGAGCACTATTCAAGTCTCTATATATCTTTCTTTATTTTGTGCTCACATAAATTTTCCTTTTTATTACTCTTTCGGTTCTATAATAATTGTCTTTTTAACTTCATGTATATAAATTAAGAAAGTCATTTAATACTATAATTTAAAAATTAAAATTTATATGCAATTCAATCACTACTCCTTTATGAAAAATTGAAAACAATGAATGCAAGAGAGAAAATTTATTGGGAAAATGAGAAAAGTTAGAGATAATATAAAAAAATAACACAATAAATAATAATAGTAACGAGAAAGTAAAAATAAAATTTATACAAAACATAGAATTTACGTGATTTATTCAAATATTAGGTTAGTCTACGTTCAGTGACAGATCATCAGTCTTACTATCTTAAAAAATTTCATACATCATACATATGTGCATGATCATTTTCTTATATAACACAATATAAGAACCCTAATTCGTTCTAGATCTATCATCACTCCGCTTCAGCAACAAATTCAATTACCTTTTAGATAAATTTATAATATATCACCTTAATTTGAATTAAAATTCAAATCAGAGTTCACCAATAAACTTTTTAAATACTATATATGCACTTTAAATATAAATAAATTAGTTTGTTCTATTGTGATATCCCTGATAAAAAAATTCCAAATATTTTTCAAAGATAAACAAATTACATGTACCTTGTACTTTTTGGAAAATCTTGAAAATTAAATCGCCAAATAATAAAAAACAAAAGGCTACTCCTTTTTTTCACTAGTCTAGAGCAATGGAGTAAGGTCATGTACTGATCATTCCAATGTGTTTTGTTAGCTTAATGATCAAAATTTTATTAATGATAAAAAAATTTAGTTAGAAGTGGTTAGCATAAAATTTACTTTGGTCAATTAATTAAATACAATGTCGATAGATTAAGAGATAATTTCTCGCTACGTGTCAGCTCTGTATTGGTCAATTGACCAACTTACCATGATAACCAGATCCTAAAAAATAAAAACTCTATGTGGACATGGAAATTGGACATAAAAATTAGACATAAATGTATTTTAATTTCACTTATTTATATTTTGACCCCCAATGATGGATAAAAATATAAATAGATAAAATTATAATTCACTCGTATCTAATTTTCATGTCCACCTAGAAGATCTACCTAAAAAATCAACTTCCTGCCACGAAGCCTATGATTAGCATATAATACTAGTACCTCCGTGCTAATAAAAAAAAGGGTCTAAAATGCAATGGGTACATGAAATAAAGATTGGCAAATTAAATGAGAGTACAAAATTTTTGCAATTATAATTTTTTGTTTAGATCCACACAAATACCATAATTAACATGTGATGTATATTTTTGAGTTAAATTAGTATTCGTACCATATTTATTTCCTGTGTACTTAAAGTCATCATCCAATCACAGACGATCTTAATTATTATACTTTTAAACATTCTTGAAGATAGTATAGTATTACTTTCATACAAATGAAAAATAAAATAAAATATTACTAATATATATTTATTAATTTTTTATACCATAGATATTGTGCAATCTTAAAATTCAATTCCAACCAAGTTGATGGAATTTTTTTTAAGAGCAACAATGTTATGTGGAATTGAATCTTGACTGGCCAACAAGAAAAATACAGACTTTTTGAAATGAGACTGCTAATGTAATGAAGAATCAGAAAAAAATATATTTGAAATAGGGTATCTGTCATAGGTTGAAAAGTTATACTAATTTTTTTACCTATTTAATTTTGTTATATCATTTAATTATATATTTTAGAATTTATATTATTATAATTCAATTTTAAATATACATTTCAATTTTAGATATCTAGAAAAGAATATACGATTTACACCAAAGTTTTAACTCAATTGGTAAAAATATTACGATTTACACCAAAGTATTACTATATATTTTAACAAAAAATATTAAGCATATATATGTAAATAAAACATTTTTAAAAATCATATTTTTGTAAATGATTTTTACTTTTGTTTTTCCTCTATTCAACAGAAAGAGTCGCATTAACAAAAAAATTGTTCGACAAAAGGAATTTTTTTATTGATAATAATATAAAATAATACATAATCTTTAAATTATCTTCATAATTTAATTATCATGTTACAACTATTAACGAACTAACAAATTATTATGTTATTAAAAAAAATGAAACAAAAATACATAGTTACTAACAAATGTTAGTCTTTAGTGGTATCGAGTATTAATTTTTATTATATGGTCTCTCTATCTTTCTATATACTCCCTTCGCGCCACAAGTGTTGTAAGTACATTTTTCATTTTTCAATTAAATTTAATTCCTTGACCCACTGGCCACTTGTTGGATCCTTCCGAGTTCCGACCAAAAGGAGATTGATTAGTATGAAATTTATTTTTTGATTAGTTGATCACTTGGTCAATAGATTACTTACACGCAGACGAAAAGATATTTTCTCTTTTTACGTGTTAACACTCTATTAACCAATTTATTAAAAAATAAATTTTATGTGAACCGGATATATATCTGCAGCTGTGGCCTGTGTGCTCAGTCCTATCCAAGTTGTAGTTAGTAAATATGATTTGAAGTACGTACTCAACTCAACCCCAACTCAATTAGCCTATAATATTTCCTGTTCTATGAGTATCAGTGTATGATGGAGCTAGGTCATGATAAATTGATCATGATCATGTCCTTGACCACTTGAATGGATCAATGGGTACTTTAGCAAGGTGTACAGTATACAACTAAATTTTATAGAAAAAAGTAGTAGCTAGCATATCCACACACACACATAGTGGGATTTGCTATAAATAAAAAATAACCGTATACATCCTATTTATTGTTCAGGGTAAAAATCAACGATCGAGTTTAAAAATAAAAAAATCACTTGTCTGTTATTATTAATAACGTATATTTAGAGATTAAAAATAATATTATATTTATTATTATTAATAACGAACATATAATTTTTTATTTCTAATTATGTCAATTAGATCCTATTTTATAGGATAATATTGATGTATGACCTTTTTTATTCATAACTATATATAAATATGTATGAGCATTTCAAGATTAATTTGAGCATGCATGCAGGCTTTAATTAATTCAAGAGAAAAAACTTATTTCTTCTCGCTCGATCTGTCTTCAATGAAGTACAGTAGATGGTAAAGTTTTGAGGTCCCGACCTACGTACCTCATCGTCAATTCCTGCACTTCCAACCACTCCTCTCTCCCCCCCCCCCCCCCTCTCTCTCTCCACTTTCTCATAAATTCTCCTTTATCTTTCTACATCTACTCTATGCTACATGTGCACTACTTAAACATTAATATAATTTATGTATTATATATATATATATATATATATATATATATATATATATATATATATATGCTGATTTATTGTTTCCTTTTCCATCATGTACACCAAATTATTATAATTGATTTTATTTATAGAACGTGTCTTATTTTTTGACGAGATGATAGTAATTATTTAGTACCTTCATAATTAGTTATATTTATCTTCATTATTCAAGATGGATGTAGATATTATCAATTAATTGTATTTGCTCTATATAGTTTTTGAGACGTTATAGGCTTTTATATATATATATATATAAAGAGAGAGCTTTTTATGAGAGTGGTCCGCATGCGGATCACTTTTAGCGATGGATAAAATTGTCGTTAAACTCGTCGCCATGGGTGAACCATTGTTATAACCCAACCTGTTTATACCCTATAACAACGAGTTTAACGATAATTTTGTCCGTCGCTAAAAGCGATCCGCAATCTTAAAAAAAATGCCATATATATATATATATATATATATATATATATATATATATATATATATATATATACGAAAATGATCTTAAGTTCACCCTATTGAGCTCACCCTTGAGCTCACCTCCGCCTTTTTTTTTTTTTTTTAAATAACTAATAAAAATGTATAATAATTTTTAGTTTGAAAGTTTTTAAAAAAAGTGTTTTTAAAGTGTGATTTGGAGTACATATAACAAAAGCTTTTGTTATATATACCCAAATCACACCCAAAATACTTTTTTTTAAAAAATTTTCAATTCCAAAAATTATTATACATTTTTATTAGTTATGCTTTTTTTTATAAAAAAAAATAAAATTTGCAAGGTGAGCTCGGGGTGAAATCAATAAAGGTGATTTAAAAATGGAGTGATATATATATATATATATATATATATATATATATATATATATATATATATATCTCAAAGAGAAAGGAAAGAAAAGAAAAGCAGATGACGTAGAAAGATAGGCTCCTAAATTTGGGAAATAATGACCGAGGGAGGGAGGGAGGAGGGAGGAGGAGGAGGAGGATTTAGTTGAGGAAACAGCAATTATTTGCTACTAACTTTATGAAAGAAGACAATATTGAAGGGCTGAAGCTCGTGACATTCCATACTTTTTAAAAAGCTAATTCAACTCCGGTACAAGTACAACCATAACCACATATTCATAGAAATATTTGATCGGGCCGGGGTTGTTATATATAGTCCTAATTTACATATATATATATATATATATATATATATATATATATATATATATATATATATATACGGTTAATTGTGAACATCTCATTTCCAATATAATAATAAAATATATAAATTATTATTAATATGAAATGTCCAAAATGAGGTGCGTAGAACTTGTAAATGAATTAATGCCCAATTTGGGAACAAAATCGGTCGCTTAATTCTAGCCATATAAGTCCATTGAGTAAGTCAAACCGAATAAGGTATTTTGATTGCTTATATAAATAAGTTGAGTGAGTTCAACGTATTTTGAGCTTTATTCGAGCAAGATAAAAAATATTATATTTTCTTTTCAACAACGAAAAAATAAAACTAGACAATAATAATAGAAGTTGTCATGAACTCGACTTATTTAATATTTAATTAATAATACATAGTAATAATTATTTAGATTTGATTCAGTTCTTTTAAAATTTATTCAGTTTGAGCTGGATCCAACCTCCTAGCTAGTCCTTGTAGAAAGGAATATTTTTTTGTTTGTTTTGTACGCTTTTCTTTTTGGTAAGAAAAAAATCGGAAATTTCTGTCGTTCTATATAAATCTTCTAGACAAAAAAATGAAAAACTCACTAATATTTAATCAAATTTGAGATAGACAAGTCCAAACTTAGGGTGTGTTTGATTAGCTCTTAATATCTCTTAATTGGAGTGCTTCTGATTCGGTAAGAGGCAAAACATGTTTGATAAAAAAAAATTATCTCTTAATACCTCTTAATCGGTTAGACACAAAATTAAAGCTTAACCATTTAGAGGCACATCTGTATAAGTTTATATTCTGAAATTACAATATTGACATTCTACTTCCAATAGCGGTCTCCACCTATTGAGGTTTCCTCCCAGCTTCTGATCTTGGATTTTGTTAAAACTTTGAATTTAGAAGAGGATTTTCATTTTTGGATTTGTGTGGGGGATATATTTGATTGTCATGCAATATTTGACTCCTGCCAACACCGAAATCAGAGTATGCGTCAATAGAATTTACAGAAGAAAATGGTTCAATGAGATCCTTCAAGTTCTCATCGGAATTGCGCCTCCCGATGTTGTCGTCAATTCCCGGTTGCCTCGGCCGCAAAGATGTCCAGATAGAATGTGGTTCTTTCTCCCGGTCTTTGTTTTTGTTTCCCATTGTGGAACCCCCACTCGTCTTCTTTGGTCTTATGTCGGAGATATGTTGTGACACCCCAAAATAGGTATACATCACCCATTCCGAGTTGTCGATACACTGCATGTAAAACAACTACAACTTTATTATTACAACAAGAAAGCGTGAGTTTAAATACGAGATATTGCCATCTAAACAATATCCATATACAAATAAATCCTCATCATAATTATTGATACATTATTTTATAAAAATGGTGAGGACTACTAAACAACTCTCTAAAACCATCATTTCATACCCCGACTCGCACTTTCGCTACATTCTCGCCTCCCGAGAAGAAAAAAATGGAACAAAAAGGAAAAGGGTGAGCTCAACTAGCCCATCAAAAGAATATTATGACTAAGATAATATACAACAAATTATCGTTAGTCTTCAACAGGAAAAATTTAATAGAATACAATAGACAACAAGTTTTAAATCAATACTGCATGATGAAAATATTAATTCATGTAAGAGTTACGTAGAGGATGAAATCTACTAATATCTATGAATTTAACGATCCATCATCAATATTTTTATCCTGTAACATCAATCAATATATATATGGAATCATATATTCATTCTTGCACTACTGAGCCGAGGACATTCACCACCGGTCATGTTCATCTAAACACCAAAGACATCTTTTGCACTACTAGCCAAAGATATTCATCAAAAATCATTCATCTTTTACTTGCTACAGCCAAAGATATTCAATAATATCATCATTTAAGATCGAGGATGATGAAAATATTTTTAAATAAACGAATCCAAAGAAACAAAATGACAAGGATTAAGGATTAAGGTTTAGACTTTGTTTTATCCATATCCAAAAATACCTCAAAATAATCATAGTGGTGTAAAATTCAAGAATGATCAAAACATGGATACAATCAAAGCTAGTATCCGAATAGATATTTTGACGAAAAGAAGAAATTTCATTTTTCGATGAATAGTGCCAGTATTCGGGAATAATGTCGATATCGTGAATAGTCTGCAGTATCGTGAACAAAGAATCTCGACACCAAAAGATAGAAATTTCACAAAAAAACATCTTCACGCTTCGTGAATAAGACTTTCGTGAATAAGAATCTCGTGAATAAGAACTCATGAATAATAACTTCGTGAATAAGAACTCATGAATAAGAACCCCGACATGAAAAAGTTTCAAATTTGATAAAAAGTTTCAACCAATATTTTGGCATAATGATATTGAAGAAATAATATCATTTAAAAAAAATATCCCTTACCTCGAAAAATCAAGATCTTAAATTAAACACCGGATATAAAGCTATGGCGTGAACTTTCACCGTATAGCAATACTCAAAGTATACTCAAAATACTCATAAGAATATGCTCGATAATATAGAGAGAAAGCTTCAGGTTTACGGTGTGATTTTCAATTCTAACCCAAGACCTATTTATAGAAATTGCTTAGAACACCAAAGCAAAAAATTTAATATAATAATAATATATATAATCAAATTTCCTACGCACACAAATCTGGTCCAAACTTCAGCCACACATGTTAAATGAGTTTAAAAAATGAAAAAAACGTTTTTGTAATTAAAAATATTTTAAACTTCCAAAAATCAATTATTTCGGAGCTTCGGAACTTCAATAATTCATAATAAATAGCCCTTTTGTCAGAAAATTCGAATCTCGCGAATTTTTATAGGAAATTCAATTCTCTACAACTTTGCAGAAGAAAGTTTTTCCAAATTCCAAACAAAAATTGACCGAAATCCACAAACGGGTGATTTTAGAGGCTATAAACAAATTTCACCGATAAATGGGGTCCACCGACATGTTTAACATGTTTTAAACATTTATTACAATAAAAATACTCTTTCTCTCAGATACTCATATATCCCACATTCATTGTAAAAATATCACCATTATTATATTATTAAAATATAATAATATATTTAAATGAATTATTTTATCGTAAAAAGATAAAATTTCAATTTTCAACAATTCTCACATTAAAAAATTTTCTCCATCTATATCCACATAAAATCAATATTTTCCTCATCATATGAATCAATAATTAATTATTTACAAATAATATTACGAAATCATAATATCGATGACCGTGCGGTTCCTGGAAAGAGGGCTTTCCAATAAGAATTTCTCCTTCTTTGGCGCGCAATTAGGTGACCAAACCTCTCCTTAGATGTAACTTTCTAGACATTGCCAATAATGTTATCTCTAATAATATTATTCAGATAATATGAATTATTGCTTCGATAATGAAAAATACCGTGTAATGACAATTATTGAAACAATGAAGAATATAAAATATCAACACAACAATTATTGAACTAATAAAATATTTGAATAATAATTCATCGTAACCATTATTGAGTAGTGCCTTATTACGTAAGAATCAATAATTGGTGCAATACTGCAGCTTCTTGTGTTTTAACCACCGAGTATTTTAACAAGATAATTCTGTAACAACTACGTCGTTATTTTTAAACAACTTATATTTGTCGCTTTCTTCATCCAATCGCTTTTTCAGTTATGGGGCCCATACATGGTCATTGCTTGGCGAAATCGCATTTAATATTCCCGACGATTTAATATTCCACGACCAAACGAATATTCCCCGAACAACAATGAATATTTTATAACCACTTGCTTATTTTGAAATATTTATGTATTTTACCCATAACTATCCACATTAATCACATCAACCCTTACTATTTCAAAATAATAATTAGAGGAAATTAAATTTCATTTATTAATTATTTGGGATCTTACAACCTCCCTCCTTATGAAATTTCATCCTCGAAATTGACGTGCGTGCATTCTGTGTTTCAAAAGATGAGGATACCTCGCTTTCATTTCCGCTTCCAACTCGGTCATTTCTCTATAAGCATGGTTTCTCCACAAGACTTTAACTTGTGGTATGACCTTCGTCGTGGGAGACATACTTTCCTTCCTATCCAAGATCTTGACAAGTACTTCCTCATACGTTAAGTCTTCTATTATCTCGTCCGGTTCTAACTCAATAACGTGATTCGGTCTTTCACATATTTACGAAGTATGGATATGTGAAACACATTATGAACACGAGACATACTGGAGGTAACGCGAGTCTATAGGCTACATTTCCTACTTTCGGTCAAGAATTTGAAATGGACCAATAAATCGTGGATTGAGCTTTCCTCTCTTCCCGAATCTTGTAACTCCCTTCCACGGGCAACACGCAACAATACATGATCCCCTATACTAAATTCCACATCCTTTCGATGAAGATCCGCATAACTCTTTTTCGATCTTGTGCCGTTTGTATACGTTGTCGAATCATTTGGATCTTTTCTAGAGTCATATCGCATCTTAACTTCGGGTCCCAACAATGTTGCTTCACCCACCTCATCCCAACATATTGGAGAAATACACTTTCGTCCATATAATGCTTGAATGGGGCCACACCTATACTTGCGATAATCGTTGTTGTAGGAGAATTCCACCAATGGTAAATACTTATCCCAACCGCCTTGAAGTCAGGACATAGAGTCTTAATAAATCTTGAAGAGTTTGAATAGTCCTCTCTCGATTGTCCGTCTGCTTTGAGGATGGTATGCCGAATCGAATCTTAAACTGCATCCCATAGCTTTTTGCAAGCTAACCCAAAATCTTGAAGTGAATCTTGGGTCACGATCCGAAACTATGGATACTTGGCATGCCATGCAATCTCACAATCTCATTTACGTACATTTGAGCAAGACGCTTCAAGGAATAAGTCTCCGTGACGGCAAGAAATGAGCGGACTTGGTTAATCTATCAACAATAATCCAAATAGCATTTATGCCTTGAGAAACTGTGGGAAGTCCCGTAACGAAATCCATGGTAATGTGTTCCCACTTCCATTTCGGAATCTCAAGTGGTTACAATGGTCCCTTAGGCACTTGATGCTCCGCCTTTACACGTTGACAAGTTAAACATGTTGAGATAAACTTTGCAACCTCTCTCT
The DNA here is from genome assembly GCA_020205605.1 of Panax ginseng. Lineage (NCBI taxonomy): Eukaryota > Viridiplantae > Streptophyta > Magnoliopsida > Apiales > Araliaceae > Panax > Panax ginseng. Next base: position 16,684,641 of record CM035148.1, read on the forward strand.
TCATATTGTTCCACCAAAATGTATGTCAAGATCACGATACATTTTAGTACTTCCGGATGGATTGCAAATGGTGTATTGTGTGCCTCCATCATAATCTTGTACTTCAAATCGTAATCGTTAGAAACACAAAGTCCGGAGTGGACTCAAGTATTCCTTCTTCATCAATTCTCGCCCTAAATAGCTCCTTCTTGTACTTTCTTCTTCATATGCATCGCCTCCGGCGTGGGTGGCTTGAAAGCAACCTTAACTTTTTCTATTAAAGTTGGCTCTACGTCGTATACTTGACATCATCACCCTCGTTCCTGCGATATGATCTTCTACTCAACGCGTCGTCTACCACGTTCGCTTTCCGGATGGTATTGAATAGTGTGGTCGTAGTCTTTCAATAGCTCGAGCCAACGTCATTGCCGCATGTTAAGTTATTTTGAGTGAAGAAATATTTAAGGCTTTTATGGTCCGAATATATCTCCACTTTCTCCCCATATAGATAGTGCCTCCAGATCTTTAAGCGCGAAAATGATTGCGCTAACTCTAGATCATGAGTAGGATAATTCCTCTCATATTCTTTAAGTTGTCATGAGGCATAGGCTATGACTTTCCCACGTTGCATGAGAACACATCCTAACCTTTTGCCCAAGCATCGTCAGAGATAAAAATCCATCCCAACCGGATGGTATTGTTAGAAACAGTCTTAAAATAAGTCTCTCTTAAGCTCTTGAAACTCTTCTCGCATTCTTCGCTCCAAACGAATTTTGTATCCTTCCGAGTTAGATGAGTTAACGGAGTAGCAATTCGAGAAAACCCTTCCACGAATCTCCGATAATAACCAAATTAAGCCCAAAAAGCTACGTCTTGATCCACCGACTTGGTTGCTTCTCTAACTTTGTATTGCTTCAATCTACGCCGGGTCAACAGATACTCCATGTTTTGACACCACATGCCCAAGAAATGCTACTTCCTCGCCGCCGAACTCGCATTTCTTTAACTTGACATAAAGCTTGTTTTCACGAAGCCTTTGAGTACCAGTTTCAAATGGTGCTCATGATCTTCATGACTTTTGGAATATATGAGATGTCATCAATAAAGACAACAACAAACCGATCCAAATACTCTTTGAATACTCGGTTCATCATATCCATGAAAGCCGCAGGAGCATTAGTCAATCCGAAAGACATAACTAAGAATTCATAATGCCCGCATCGAGTTCTAAAGGCGATCTTTGGAATATCCTCGCCTAATCTTCACCGATGATATCCGAGCGAAGATCGATCTTTGAAAAGAATTGTGCTCCTTGCAACCGGTCAAACAGTCATCAATACGAGGTAGAGGATACCTATTCTTGATAGTGACATGGTTCAATTCCCGATAGTCAATACAAAAGTCGATACTCCCGCTCTTTTCTTCTTTACTTAATAAAACAGGAGCACCCAAGGAGATGTACTTAGACGAATGAAACCAATGTTCAACAACTCCCGTAGTTGGACCTTTAACTCTGAAGTTCAATAGGAGCCATTCGATATGGGGTTTTAGAAATGGGCTTTACGCAGTTCAAGGTCAATAAAGAATTTAACTTCACGCTCGGGGTAGACCGGGAAGTTCTTCAGGAAATACGTCAGGAAAGTTAATAACAACAAGAATATTATTCAATTTTAACGTGTCTTTATTCAAATCCATAACATGGCCTAAGAAAGCTTGACATCCGTTTTTTAATAAAAGAATAGCTTTATGATTAGATATGACGGTGATTGATTTTAATGGTTTAGTTGCTTGAATTGAACAACAAAGTTGTTTAGGAATATGAAAGCTAACAACCTTACGAAAACAATCAATTTTGGCATGATGAGTAGTTAACCAATCAATCCCTAAAATCACATCAAAAGCAAGTATCTTTAAAGAGATAAGGTCAACAGTAAAGATAAGGGTGCCAACATGGATTAGACAAGATTTATAAACAAGTGGATGTGATGAAAGTTTCTCTAACGGAGTTTCCACAGATAGGTCAAAGTCTAATTTCTCCTGAGTCAAGTTTAAACGTTGAGCACAAGCGGAGAGATAAATGAATGGGTAAGACCGTGATTCTAGTAAAGTATAAACTTCACAAGAATTTATAAATAGCTTACCCGTGATCACCTCGTTTGGGTTCCTAGCATTTTGACCATCACAACAAACGCTTCTTCCGAGAACCGTTGACTTTGACTTTTCTCGAATAGGTTTTTGAGTCACCGTCCCCATTGAACTAGGTTTCGCCATGAGTGCAATCTCGAAAGCGATATGTCCTTCCTTTCCACAATTATAGCATACCCAGAACTGTTGTGGGCGCTTTGGTGATATGTCCCTTTTTCCCGCATTTATAGCATATGACCGGGTGGTCGTTTCTCTCCCTTGGAACCGATTCTTCTTGCACTGCTGTCTTCACATGGTTGTTGTTGAATCTCCTCTTTTTAAAATCTCCTCCCCGACTCGCTTCTTCTATTTTCATGGCCATGATTACCACCGTAGTGGTTACCATTTTTGTCCGTCTTTTCTTTCTCCACCGGTTATTGTTGTTTTGTTGATCGCTATCTTGGTATGATCCTCGATTGTGGTACCTCTCGGTTGACCGTACTCGTTATCTCGCTTTCTAACAATTGAGCCTTGTTAACAACATCCTGAATAGAGAAAATTTATGAGAGATGAGATCTTGGCGTATCGATACGGTTTTAAACCTCTCGAAACATCCGCGTCATCGTTCCTCATTCTCCACCAAATGAGGTGCAAACCGATAACTCTGCAAACTTCGCCTCGTCTTTAAGACACCGCCATGTTGTTCTCGCTCCACCTAATAAACTCCACTTCCTTCATATGACGAACACTTTCATGAAAGTATTTATCATTAAATAGTTTCAGAAACGTATCCCAAGACATCTTGAAAAGCGGCTAGATGGGTACGCTTCACAGACTCCCATCATTATTCGCTTCGCCACGGAACATAAAGGTGGCGAATGGAATCTTCTGTTCTCCGTGCATCCCAAGACATCGAATATCTTGGTAATTTGTTTGACCCATGTTTCCGCCGTGGCGATCGGATCAGGCTTTCCTTAAATTCGGTGGTCCCAACTCTTTGAATCGCTTGTTGTGACAACACGTGAATTGCTATCGCTTTCTCCTATGTTTTGAACACGAGTCTCCTCGTTGCGATTTTGCATGAATCTGCAAAAGCTTCTAAATATCCTCTCGTTCATCATCTCGCTCCCGTGGTGTTGTTCACAGGAGGAACATTGCCAGCCTGTTGCACGTTCTCCTCGTTGGTGAGTACATGCGTCTCCACGGTCTCATTTCCATTGTTAATATTCTCAGTCGACATTCTCAAATACTATCATAAAACAAGGGTTAATTAAGGAAATCAATATATGTAACGATCCCAAAATAGGTCCATTCCATCCAACCCATTCTGAGTCGCCAAATACATGGTATAGAAAATAACTACAACTTTAATACAACAATTGTCGTACAAAATACAACAACACATATGCTGTGAGTTTGGATACAAATATATACCAACCAGAAGACGTCACAATGACACCTTACATAAAGGTATAATCGAAAAAAATGCTTTTAAAATTAGAATCTTTGGGAAGTGCTCAAGAAACTTTACGTGCAAGGGAGGCCGTGCGTCTAGGTTATGATAGATATCATATGTCCAGAGAATTATCCTTGGTTGACCTAATAGACCCCAAAGAAAAATTAGAAGATTACTATCATATTCTTTCCAATGGTGAGTCTTCTCTTGACATATCATTATCTCCACTGTCTCTAATTGAGAGTTATATTTGAAATAGACTCCAAGATCATATAGATAGTGCTGGTAGATGTACTCAGCAAGTGGATGAGCACAACCCTGTCTTATGATGACTCGAGATTGTATGTCATTAAACATCTTGTATAGTAGTGACAAAACACCCTTCCAAGTTAAATTCACCTCACCCTCAACATCTATAGACCACCGTTCTATTCCCTTGTTATTCCCCCGCTCGACCCAGCTACACTTTTATTATCTGAAAGGAATTGTGAAGCAAAAGGATGAGCTCAACTAGCTCAGTAAAAAAAATATCATGACTAAAGGTAATTAAATTATCAATAGCCTTCATCAATAATAAATCAGAGATTTAGAACATATGGTAGATGATAAAAATTTCAACCATAGTTGCGTGAACGAAAGCACTCCATTAAGAAGAGTCAAATAGTATATAAAGTCTATTATCTTCCATATTAAAAGTCCACCAACAATGTTTTATCCTCAACAACATCAATCAACAATTCCCATCCACAATCACATGTATAACTCATAATCGTAATTGTTGTTCTAAATTCCTTTTCTCATTCGGTGACGAAGATAATTTTCATCACTTGTCTTTACCGAAATATCAAAGATCATGGTTATACCAAATCACAGCCTCTGCTCATAATCATACTAATAAATTCATCTTTGCACTACGGGCAAAGATATTCATCAACAGCTTCATCTTTGCCACTACAGCCAAAGATATTCATCAACAGCTCATCTTTGCACTACAGTGCCAAAGATATTCAACTACAAAATCTTTGCACTATGACCCAAAGATATTCATCAACAATTCATCTTTGCACTACAGCCAAAGAAATTCATCAACAAGTCATCTTTGCACTACTGGGACCAAAGATATTCATATCTCAAAGAAATACATAATCATTTCGAATTTATATAAACCATAATTATAACCATATATGTTGATCAATTCACCTTTTGCACTTAAGCTTTAAAGATATTCAATTATAAATTCAATGGTCATGATCATACCAAATCCATCAATTCAACTTTGCACTCTTCGCCAAAGAGAACCTATAGTCACGATCATACCAATAATCTATCCATCTTTACACTCAAGTCAAAGAGAAATATCATCATTAGGGTTATAAGAATGTTATATAAAAACAATATAATCAGCATATAGATTTAATCTTAAGAGTAAGATTCATAAATCAATGATCTCATAACACCTTAATCAAAATGTTATAAATCACTTAATAATCTCATAATTTAATATTATTAATACTACCACAATATTTTAATCATTTCTTAAACTTATAAACAATTTATTTTAATTGTTTACACTTTACTAATAAATGCATTTAATCATCTTAAAATGCCAAACCCATAAGATCTCATCACCAATAACCAAAACCCTCATCAAAAATCTGCATACACCTTATATATGATTCTCAAGCCATAAAATCATATTTTTTTAATTTTCTTACTTCACATAACATATTTAATTCATTTACTCATAACTAGAACATTTTCATGAAAAATACCAAATCAGTTTTAAAAATATTTCTTTTCTGGGATTTAGAAGAATATAGTCCCATATTGAATATATATTTTTTTCAGAATTTTTAAAATTCATTTACTATTTTTCACATGGCCAAAACCACCGAATATTCAGAAATTTATAATAAATTGTACTTTTATCCAAAAATTCTGAAATTTACACGGTATACTGATATTATATAGATGTACTCGCAATAAAAATTTCATCAATTTTGGAGTTAATCACAAGGAGTTATAAGCAGTTACTTTTAAAATAGTCTTTTCTCATAAAATCCATAACTCCTAATCTATACGTCCAAAAATCGTCATTTTTGGACACAATCAACAAAACTCATCAAATTATCATTTCAAATTTTTCCAAAATTTTGAAGGTTCAGAAGAATTTCGAAATAATAACCCTTAAAATCCCTTTATTATCCTTTACCTCAAAAAGAAGAGCAAGATTTTACCGGAATAACGCCGAATCTAACTTGCACCGTATAACAATACTCAAAGTATACTCAAAATACTCACAAGAATACGCCGATAATATAGAGAGAAAACTTCAGCTTTAAAGTGTGATTTTCAATTATAACCTAAGCACCCTATTTATAGGAAATTGCTTAGAACACCAAAGCAAAAAATTTAATATAATAATAATATATATATATAAATTCTCTACGCACACTTTGAAACCTCTGAATTCAGCAACTAGCATGTTTTTAATGAGTCTAACCAAACACAAAAAACGTTTTTCTCAATTAATTAATTTAAAACTCCAAAAAAAAATAATAATTAATTAATCCAGAACTTCAATAATTCACAATAAATAGCCTTTTTGTCAGAAAATTCGAATCTAGCAAGTTTTTATAGGAAATTCAATTCTCTACAATTTTGTAGAAGAAAGTTTTTCCAAATTCCAAACAAAATTTGGCCATCAAATCCACAAATGATCGATTTTACAAAGCTATAATCAAATTTCGATCCAAGAAATGGGGTCCACCGACACATAAAACATGCTTTAAATATTTTTGGTAACAAAATACTCCTCCTCCACATATACTCATATATCCCACATTCATCGTAAAAATATCATCATTAATATATTATTAAAATAATATATTTAATCAAATTATTTTATCGTAAAAAGATAAAATATTAATTTTCAACAATTGTCACATTAAAATTTTCTCCATCTATATCCTCATAAAATCAATATTTTTCTCATCATATAAATTAATAATTAATTATTCATAAATAATATTACGTAACACACATTATCGACAACCGTGCTTCCTCAGAAATAGGGTGCTTTCCAATAAGAATTTCTCCTCATCTTCTTGGCGCTGCAATTAGGTGACCAAACCTCTCCTTAGATGTAATTTTCTAGACATTGCCAATAATGTTATCCAATAATATTATTCGGATAATATGAATTATTGCTCGATAATGGAAAATACCGTGTAATGACAATTTATCAAACAACAATAATATAAAATATCAATCGCAAAGAATTATTGAATAAATAAAATAAAATATTGAATAGTAATTATCGTAACAATTATTGAGTAGTGTCTTCTTACGTAAGAATCAATAATTGGTGCAATACCGTAGTGTCTTCTTGTGTTTTAACCAATTTAGTATTTTAACAATATTAATTGTGAATAACTACGCTGTCATTTATAAACAACTTATATTTGTCATTTTTTCATTCAATCGCTTTACATTATGGAGCCCACAAAAGATCTGCATACTCGTCATGCATTTAATATTCCCTGACAACAAGAATATTCCACGACCAAACGAATATTCTAATCAACAATGAATATTTTATAGCCATTTGCATATTTTTGAAAAAAATTTCATATATCACCCTTAACTTTAACTTTTTATCAATTTAACCATTTACTGAATTGTAAATATAAGAAAAATTGAATACTTTTATTTCATAAAATTCGGGGTCTTACAATATATCACATAATATCCCTATATACTGACCAACTAACAAATAAGTTTAGGTAGGACACACTAACGAAGGATTTACTCGTCTCTCCCCTCCTAGTTCTATTCCCCGATCTCCGCCAGAGATCCTATCCCTAAGCTCTGATACCAACTGTGACACCCCCAAAATAGGTATACATCATCCATTCTGAGTTGTCAATACACGGTACAGAAACAACTACAACTTTATTATTACAACAAAGAAATCTGTGAGTTTAAATACAGATATTGCCATCTAAACAATATCCACATACAAATAAATCCTCATCATAATTATTGATACATTATTTTATAAAAATGGTGAGGACTACTAAACAACTCTCTAAAACCATCATTCCATACCCCGACTCAAATGCACATACATTCTCGCCTCCTGAGAAGAAAAATGGAACAAAAAGGAAAAGGGTGAGTTCAACTAGCCCAGTAAAGAATATTATGACTAAGATAATATACAACAAATTATCGTTAGTCTTCAATAGGGAAAAATTTAATAGAATACAATAGACAACAATTTTTAAATCAATACTCGCAGCGAAAAATATTAATTCATAGAAGAGTTACGTAGAGGATGAAATCTACCAATATCTATGAATTTAACAGTCCATCATCAATATTTTAATCCATGTAACATCAATCAATATATATATGGAATCATATATTCATCCTTGCACTACAGGCCAAGGACATTCACCAGTTGGTCATGTTCATCTAAACACCTGTTCATCTTTGCACTACGGGCCAAAGATATTCATCAGAAATCATTCATCTTTGCACTACAGGCCAAAGATATTCATCAGAAATCATTCATCTTTGCACTACAGGCCAAAGATATTCAATAATATCATCATTTAAGACTGAGGATGATGAAAAATATTTTTAAATAAACGAATCTAGTGAAATAAAATGACAAAGATTAAGGATTAAGAATTTGTACTTTGTTTTATCCATATCCAAAAATACCTCAAAATAATCATAGTGGTGTAAAATTCAAGAATGATCAAAACATGGATACAATCAAAGCTAGTATCCAGAATAGATATTTTGGACGAAAAGAAGAAATTTCATTTTTGATGAATAGTGCGTGATTATTCGAATAATGTCGATATCGTGAATAGTCAGAGTATCGTGAAACAATAACTCAGACACCAAAAGATAGAAATTTCACAAAAAAATATTTTCACGCTTTAGTGAATAAGACTTTCATGAATAGTGTATGATCCCAAATAATTAATAAATGAAATTTAATTTCCTCTAATTATTATTTTGAAATAGTAAGGGTTGAAGTGATTAATGTGGATAGTTATGGGTAAAATACGCAAATATTTCAAAATAAGCAGTGGTTATAAAATATTCACATTTGTTTGGGAATATTCGTTTGGTCGTGGAATATTCGTCTTTTGGGAATATATTAAATGCGACGACCTTGACCATGTGTGGGCCCCATAACTAGCGATTGGAGGAAGAAAATGACAAATATAAGTTGTTTAAAAATAACGGCGTAGTTGTTACCGTTTACACTGTTGGAATACCCGGTGGTTAAAACACAGTAATACGCGTTGTTGCACGGTAGCACACGGTATTGCACCAATTATTGACTCTTACATAAGAAGGCACTACTCAATAATGGTTACAGTAATTACTGTTCAGTGTTTTATTTTATTGATTCAATAATTCTGCGTTGATATTTTATATTCTTTGTTGTTTTAATAATTGTCATTACACAAGATTTTTTTATTATCGAAGCAATAATTCATATTATCTGAATAATATTATTAGATAACATTATTGGCAATGTCTAGAAAGTTCTGTCTAAGGAGAGGTTTGGTCACCTAATTGCGCGCCAGTAAGGAGAAATTCTTATTGGAAAGCCCCCTCTTTCCTGGGAACCTGTGCCGTTGTCAATATTGTGATTCTGTAATATTATTTGTGAATAATTAATTATTGATTCATATGATGAGGAAAATATTGATTTTATGTGGATATAGATGGAGAAAATTTTTAATGTGACAATTGTTGAAAATTGAAATTTTATCTTTTTCTGATAAAATAATTTATATAATATTATATTTTAATAATAAAATAATGGTGATATTTTTACAACAAATGTGGGATATATGAGTATCTGAGGAGGAAGAGTATTTTGTTGCAATAAATGTTTAAAACATGTTAAACATGTCGCGGGACCCCATTTATTGATCGAAATTTGATTATAGCTTTTTAAAATCGTCCGTTTGTGGATTTCGGTCAATTTCTGCTTGGAATTTGGAAAAACTTTCTTCTGCAAAGTTGTAGAGAATTGAATTTCCTATACAAACTCGCGAAATTCGAATTTTCTGATAAAAGGGCTATTTATTATGAATTATTGAAGTTCTGAAGCTCCGAAATAATTGATTTTTGGAAGTTTTGATTATTTATTTTATGAAAAACGTTTTTTTTACTTCTTCTAGAAGGGAGCATGTGGTTTGTATTCAGATTTTCAAATTCTAAGAATGGGCGAGAAAATTTTATATATATTATTATTATAATAAATTTTCTGCTTTGATGTTCTAAGCAATTTCCTATAAATAGGTGCTTGGGTTAAATTGAAAATCACACCGTAAATCAAGTTTTTTCTCTCTATATATCGAGCGTATTCTTGTGAGTATTTTGAGTATACTTTGAGTATTGCTATACTATGAAAGTTCAAGATATAGCTTTATATCCAAAGATTCCAGGTTAAATCTTGATCTTTTTCGAGTAAGGATATTATTTTTTTTCGTAATGATATTATTTCTTCAATATCATTATCTTTCAAATATTGATCTGAAGTTTTTATCAAATTTGGAACTTTTGGTGTCGGGGTTACTTATTCACGTATCACGATAATTATTCACGATACGGTACTTATTCACGAATCTTAAGACTATTCATCGAAAAATAAAAATTTTTCTTTTCGTCCAAAATATCTATTCTGGATACTAGCTTTGATTGTATCTATGTTTTGATCATTCTTGAATTTTACACCACTATGATTATTTTTGAGGTATTTTTGGACGTGGATAAAACAAAGTACGAAACCTTAATCCTTAATCCTTGTCATTTTGTTTCACTGGATTCGTTTCTTTAAAAAAAAAATATTTTTTATCATCCTCAGTCTTAAATGATGATATTATTGAATATCTTTGGCATGTAGTGCAAAGATGAAGGATTTATGATGAATATCTTTGGCCAGTAGTGCAAAGATGAATGATTTCTGATGAATATCTTTGGCCCGTAGTGCAAAGATGAATGATTTCGATGAATATCTTTGGCCCGTAGTCAAAGATGAGCAGTGTTTAGATGAACATGACCAATCGGTGAATGTCCTTGGCACATTGTAGTGCAAGGATGAATATTTGATCCCGATATATATTGATTGATGTTACGAGGATAAAAATAGACGATGAACTTTAAAATTCATACATAGAAGATAGTAGTTTGCATTCTCTACTTAACTCTTCTAATGAATTATTATTTCATTGCGAATATTGATTTAAACTTGTTGTCTATTATATTCTATTATATTTTTCCTGTTGAAGACTAACGATAATTTTGTTGTATATTATCTTAGTCATAATATTCTTTATCTGCTAAATCGAGCTCACCCTTTTTCTTTTTGTTCCATTTTTCTTCTCGGGAGGCGAGAATATAATGAGTACGAGTCGGGGTATGGAATGAAAGTTCTAGGAGAGTTGTTTAGTAGTCCTCACCATTGTTGTAAAATAATGTATCAATAATTATGATGAGGATTTATTTGTATGTGGATATTGTCAGATGACAATATCTCGTATTTAAACTCACGCTTTTACTATTGTAATAATAAAGTTGTAGTTGTTTACATGCAGTGTATTGACAACTCGTAATGGGGATGTAGACTTATTTTGGGGTGTCACAAATAAGAATAACTTCGTGAATAAGAACTCATGAATAAGAACTCGTAAATAAGAACTCATGAATAAGTAACTCGTGAATAAGAACTCATGAATAAGTAATCTCAAGCATGAAAAAGTTTCAAATTTGATAAAAAGTTTCAACCAATATTTTGGCATAATGATTTGAAGAAATAATATCATTTAAAAAATAATAATATCCCTTACCTCGAAAAAAATCAAGATTTCAAATTTAAACACCGGATATCGGCTATGACGTGAACTTTCACCGTATAGCAATACTCAAAGTATACTCAAAATACTCACAAGAATATGCTCGATAATATAGAGAGAAAACTTCGCCGTTAAAGTGTGATTTTCAATTCTAACCCAAGACCCTATTTATAGGAAAATCTTTAGAACACCAAGCGAAAATTTAATATATAATAATATATATAATCAAATTTCCTACGCACACAAATCTGGTCCAAACATCAGCCACACATGTTAAATGAGTTTAAAAAATGAAAAAAACGTTTTTGTAATTAAAAATATTTTAAACTTCCAAAAATCAATTATTTCAAGGCTTCAGAACTTCAATAATTCATAATAAATAGCCCTTTTGTCAGAAAATTCAAATCTCGCAACTTTTTATAGGAAATTCAATTCTCTACAACTTTACAGAAGAAAGTTTTTCCAAATTCCAAACAGAAATTTTAGTCAATAAATGGGGTCCACCGACATGTTTAACATGTTTTAAACATTTATTGCAACAAAAATACTCTTCCTCCTCGTATACTCATATATCCCACATTCGTTGTAAAAATATCACCATTATTATATTATTAAAATATAATAATATATTTTAATGAATTATTTTATCGAGAAAAGATAAAATTTCAATTTTCAACAATTCTCACATTAAAATTTTTTCTCCATCTATATCCACATAAAATCAATATTTTCCTCATCATATGAATCAATAATTAATTATTTACAAATAATATTACGTAATCACAATATTGACAACCAGCGCGGTTCCTGTGAAAGAGGGGCTTTCAATAAGAATTTCTCCTCTTGGCCTTGCGATTAGGTGACCAAACCTCTCCTTAGATGTAACTTTCTAGACATTGCCAATAATGTTATCTAATAATATTATTCAGATAATATGAATTATTGCTTCGATAATGAAAAATCTTGTGTAATGACAATTATTGAAACAACAAAGAATATAAAATATCAACACAACAATTATTGAACCAATAAAATCTCGAATAAGAATTATCGTGTAACCATTATTGAGTAGTGCCTTATTACGTAAGAATCAATAATTGGTGCAATACCGTGCTATCTTCTTGTGTTTTAACCAATTTAGTATTTTAGCGATATTAATCTGTAATAACTACGCTCGTTATTTTTAAACAACTTATATTTGTCGTTTTTTTCATCCAATCGCTTTTACATATGGGGCCCACACACGGTCATTGCTTGTGTATTTAATATTCCCCGACAAAGATTTAATATTCCACGACCAAACGAATATTCTCCGACAACAATGAATATTTTATAACCACTTACTTATTTTGAAATATTTGCGTATTTTACCCATAACTATCCACATTAATTACATCAACCCTTACTATTTCAAAATAATAATTAGAGGAAATTAAATTTCATTTATTAATTATTTGGGGTCTTACATATGCGACGGTGAATTGGGTTCTTAGAGTAAGAGCCTGGAAGCACTTGCGTTAAGGAAAAGAGCTGAAGATGAAATGGGCAATTCTAATTTCTCTCAAGCTAAGATTTTACTCTCACAGGTATAAGCATTTCGAGCTATGAATAACCTTTGGGAATTTGTAGTCTATATATATATTTTTTTGTTCATAAGGTTAAAATGGTAAATATTGTTATTCAGATATTTTGAAAAAAATTTTATCAAACAACATTTTTTCATTCAGATACAATTTTATTCAGATGCTCTATATTATTCAGAAATCTAAATTGTTCAGGTCTTGACACTCAATTTTATCAAACACCACCTTAATTAATCCCTTAGATAACACTAATTATGTTAGCCAACTAGCTTGAATTTGGCAGTCCATTATTATGATTAGTATATATGAAGAATAAGGGAGTGATTAGCATGAAATTAATTTTGGTCAATTAATTAATATACAATGTCGACACGCAGACTGAAAGATAATTTTTTTTATCGCGTATTAACATTGTATTAGTCAATTGACCAACTTACTCTAAAATTAAATTCATACTAATACTTATACTTACTTATAAGGAGTATATAATAGGGTGGTCAAACTCGATCTCACGTATAAGTACGTACGTACAACTGTATAAGAGGAATTCATGGAGGATTCTAGGGAGTGAGGACTGTTTGATGGGCATGCAAAATCCATGTGACCCCTTTTCATTCGAACCAACAATTATTATAATTAGTACTCCCTCCGTCCTGGGATAAAAGTCTTTATTATTATTTTGAGTTGTCTCATGTTAAATGTCTATTTTTTTTTAATAACCAAATTTTTACATATTTTTTTCTATTATGCCCGTAGCATTAAATATCTCATACTTTTCTTATTCTAATTCTCTCTTCATATTTAATGACATTATTATGAACAATTTTGTCATTTTTTTCTTCTTAATATGCGTGAAAAATCCACCCGAATTTTTATTCTGGGAGGGAGGGAGTATAAGTTAGTAGAATAATCCAGTCCAACTGTCAAATAATAATTAATCGCTGCTCATTTTTTATTACACGAACGTCCTCTGATAATCACTTCTGTTGACTCAACGTCACATTTCTTCCTTGAAACAACTAAAGAACATAAAACTCTGTTTTGTTTATTCAACGTGAAATAAATTAATGAACATATCATGTGTAAAATTAATCATAATTTGATAAATATAATATATTGCGTGTTATTTACAATATTCGATTATAAATCTAACAATTTTTATTTATTTATTACGAATACTATGGTCTACCATGAATCGTTTTGTGGTTTTATTATGCATATTAGTAGTTTACACTTAGAAGTATTTTACTAAATATATAATAATAATTAAAAACACTGTTACTATATTTATAAGTTTTATTCGTAAGAGAGGGGAGTAAATCGTCTTTTTGCAAGAAGGTTGTTACCCCGTAGAAGAAAAAGATTGGGGGGCCATTATTATTTGAAATGCCCCACGAGGTAATGCATGCAGGCAGCTACTCATGTATAGGAGGAGCAGAGAGGGGTAATGACAATTATAACCATCCATCCATATTCATAATTCTCTCTCCTATTTATTCCCCCACTCTGATCACCTCTCAACCTCCTCCTTACTTCCCCATAACACAAACAACTAGGAAAGGAATACCATTTACCTAACTACTTGCTTCTTCTTCTTCTTCTGGTTAGATTTTTTTATTTTTAAAAAAACAAAACCATGGCTATGGTTAAACTAGAGATCTTTATTTCCATGGTACTTTCAGCTTTGCTTGTTGTACATGTGGGTGCTACTAACAGTACTCCACATGGTCACAAAGAAGAAGAGGAAGAAGCTGACCGGATAGTGTCTCTTCCGGGACAGCCCAAGGTTTCCTTTCAGCAGTTTTCCGGCTATGTCACCGTCAATGAAGTTGCCGGACGAGCACTCTTTTACTGGCTCACTGAGGCTGTTCATGCTCCTCTCTCCAAACCATTGGTCATTTGGCTCAATGGAGGTACATATATATATATATATATATATATATATATATATATAGTAATATAGATGTAGGGTTACTGTTCTATTGCTAGGGTTTCTGTTCTATTGCTTTTTAGCAACATATGGTTGAATCATGATTTAATGTAGTTATATTAAAAATAAAAAAAGAATAAACTTTTGAGTGTGCATATATAAGACAACTGTTTCTTTCAGGAGTTACCAATTAAACTGAAAAAAGAAGAACAAGATGTATACATTTTGATGAATATTGTGTCTTTTTTTGTGCTACAAATTAATTATATTACAGCAGTTTTTTTATTTCTTCCGGGTAATAAAGAATTACTGTGGGTTGTTTGTTTGTAAACGTATTTAAGAAAGACTGAATGTGGCAGAAAAAGGGCAGTAGTACATGACACCATCAGTAGCCTTTCTGCAGAAATGAATCATGAGCCAACTACCCAAGGTCACAGGAAAGACCCCATCCATCACTACATTATCCCCGTGTATATATATATATATATATATATATATATATATATATATATATATATATATATATATAACATTCTCTCTATATATTGATTGATTTTATTTTTAAATTAAATAGGTAGCTAAGATAGCATCAACGAGGAGTAATAATCAGTAATCAGAGAGATTAATGGAGATATTCAGTGGCGGATCTAATATAAGGGCAACATAATCCGTTGACTTTGCTGGATTTTTTTTCCTAGGGGTATAGGGACATGACAAATATATAAATTAATAAATTTAAGATGGCAGATTAATAAAATAGTTAAATTTTGGAGGATGCAAAAAAAATTATAAATCAATTCTAAATACAAATACAAGTACAAAAATCTTCTTAGTTTTAAATGTTGGTGAAATCTTATAAGTATTTTTTATATAGTTTTTGATTTTGAATGTTCATAAGCGTGTGAACTTTAAAGGATTGTTTGATTCAAATTTAATTTTTTTATTGATTTGGTTTATTGTGATTACTGTTTGTTAGGTCTGATTGATTTTTTTTTTTTTGAGTTGTTTGATCTTCAATTAAAAATTTGATCATTTTGGTTAAGAAGTTTCTATCCTTTATTATAATAGTTTAAAATGATTTTACCTTATTTTATAATGGAAAATAGAAATGACTATTAGTCTTTAGCAGCTTCTCATTTGTAGTTGTTATAATTACTTTATTTCTCATCATCTAACTAATAGATCCTGTATATTTTTTTGTGTTCTGAGTATAAAATTTTGGATGATTTGTTTCTCTTTTTTCAAGTAAAACTTATTTGAAATTTATAAAAAAAATACAAAAAACTAGTTTATGCTTTGAAATTAATTCATGATTTTATTTGAATATAAAAAATAAATTTAGTTTGGGGTTTTGAGCATTTGGATAATCATTTAAATTAAATTAAGACGAGTAATCAAAATAAGTTTTAAATTATATTTAAATATTTTTATTTGAATTTTTCTTTTAACTCGGATTATAAATATTTATTACAATTTATAAACATTATTATGATTACTTAATATTATGATTAATTCAAAAAAAAATTTATGTAATTTTAACAAAAAATTTAATTAAAATCCGTTCATCCGCCCCCGGAGATATTGAATGCTTCAAAGCAACTAAAAAGCAAACATTTATTGGGTTGGGGTACTGTACAGCTGCATTGTTAAGTTACCTATTCATTGTTGTCAGCATGTGTGGTGCATTATGCATAGTTTACTTCCATATACTGTATCTATATCTATATCGGATCAGTCCTATATATATATATATAGAGAGAGAGAGAGAGAGAGAGAGACCAATTCATATACAAGGACTGATCATCAATAGCTAACCGTTTTATATTACACTCACTCAGCGTTAACAGTTTAGTTATGTGGTACGGTGGTTCACTAAAAACGACTTTGTTTAAATTTTATCGTTATTATAATTAGCGTTCGCAAGTTAGTTATGCGGGCAGATCGTATAACCTAAAAAGACGTTGTCTTCAAGAACAGTTGTCATAATTATTAACGTTCAGTAATATTAAATTACGGATTATTAGGGATATTTTGGACAATCATCTTATATATATTATTAAATTGCGGATGAAAGATCCTTCTTATAGTTCGACCTGTGCGGATGGACGACTGAGATACGTTATAAAAATAATCTTATCATTATAATTATAGATCGATTCCTATATATATATATATATATATATACACACTTTTTTATATTATAAATAGTGGCATGCAGAAACTTGGAGTTTTCTTGTATATGTGCAGTACAGTTAAATGTAGTTTTTGACTCTCTATGTTGTACTTTGCTACCTACACTAATAACATAAAGATTTTATGTTTTTACTTTTGTACCTCCAGATGTTAGAAGAGTAAATTGAATTGAAAAAACCATATCAATTAAGAAATCTTATCTTTTAAATGTATCGTATAATTTGTATAGTAAATTGGAGTCAAAGACATGCATTCCAAGTGTACAAACAAAATGCGACAGGGAGTATTAATGGCTAATGAATGAGTCATGCAAGCATATTGCACATGATTCGGTGCACAGCTAAAGGATATATAGTGGTTGAGCGTGTCTAGCAAAAAGAAAAGAAAAGAAGAGAAGAAAATGATGGGAAAAAAAGAAGTATAAAAGAGCTTACCATGTGTTTCTCCCTCATAACACACCATCTAATTCTAATGGACCTGGAATGTATTTTGATTAGCTTTTCTTTGGGGGGTGGGGTGGGGTGGGTGGGGGGGGGAGTTAATTATATTTAGTACATATATATATATATAATACTACCATATGATGATATTCATGGATTAATTAATTACTATTGTACGTTTGTTGTTTGTTTTTCTATGTAATAAACATGCATGCAGGCCCGGGGTGCTCTTCTGTGGCATATGGTGCATCTGAAGAAATAGGAGCATTTAGGATAAACAAGACATCTTCTGGTTTATACCTCAACAAATTCTCCTGGAACACTGAGGCAAACCTCTTATTCCTCGAAACTCCTGCCGGGGTCGGCTTCTCTTACTCCAACCGCTCGTCTGATCTCCTTGACACCGGTGATCATCGCACAGGTAGCTAAGAATTACAATATATACTCATCCAAAACCTACATGCAGCTGCATCATTATTCAAGTCATGTTAAAATAAATTAGTCCAACCATGCATTTCCTAAATAAAAGTGTTATATATAATCCGCGTAATAAAGTAGTAATAATAATGATGGGAATTAAAGGGTAATGGATTTCGTTCTAATACGTACTTACTAATAATGGTGGCTTGCAAGTCTATATTTCATGTCCATGTTAATGTTACAATCGTGATGCCTGTAATGAAGAATGTTTTGATTAATTCAGCTAAGGACTCGCTACAATTTGTCATCCGATGGATGCATCGATTCCCACGCTACAAAAACCGAGAGGTCTACTTAACTGGAGAGAGCTATGCTGGCCATTACGTCCCTCAGTTAGCCAGAGAAATAGTGAACTACAATGCCAATTCCAAACAAAAAATAAATCTGAAAGGATTTATGGTAGTCTATTCATCTTTTCCCAAGTCATCAATTTCATACATAAAATCTTAGTACACAATTACTCCAACTTTCAAAATTATTATTGTGTAAAGGCATGATTGCTTGAAATGACTAAAAATTGGAAGTAGTACTATTACCTATCATCAATTTCATATTTATTCGGTTGTTTTTCTTGAATATCATATTTTTGTCACAAATGTAGGTTGGAAATGCAGTTACAGACAACTACTACGACAACCTGGGAACTGTGACGTACTGGTGGAGCCACGCAATGATATCGGATAAAACATACCATCAACTCATCGATACCTGTGATTTTCGGCGACAAAAGACTTCAAATGAGTGTGAATCATTGTACAGTTATGCCATGGATCAAGAATTTGGAAATATTGACCAGTACAATATATATGCACCTCCTTGCAACAAGTCAGATGGTAGTTCTGGTGCTACCAGCAAGACTGTTCGTTTGCCTCACCGGGTATATATATATTTGCCCAATGATAATAATAATTAAGATCATTAAGAAATTAAGATCAATATATTAATTTCAAAGTAGAATGAATAACTACTTTTTTTTTATTCATTACTACTAAATTTAATTTAAATGTTTGGAATTTCTCAGATGTTCCGTCAGATATCTGGCTATGATCCTTGTACTGAAAAATATGCAGAGCTTTACTACAATAGGCCAGATGTGCAAAAAGCCCTACATGCAAACACAACCAAAATTCCATATAAGTGGACCGCTTGCAGGTGAATAAGCATGCATTCATATTTCTTATAACTGGGTTTTACTAAATCCCAAAATCCATCGATTGTTTTTAATTAGTCCTTTTAACTGGCATGGGTTACTACTAAATGACAGTGAAGTTTTGAATCGAAACTGGAATGACACGGATGTATCAATTCTTCCTATATATCGTCAATTAATTGATGCTGGATTGAGAATTTGGGTTTTCAGGTTGGCTATATATTTTCTAGTTTAATCCAAACGTTTGATAGAGAATTAAGAAGATAATCATATTTACATTCCAAAAGTACTTTTTTATTTTAGCGGTGATGTGGACTCGGTGGTGCCGGTCACAGCTACTAGATATGCTTTGGCACAACTCAAGTTAACAACCAAATATCCATGGTATCCTTGGTATGTCAAAAAACAGGTCAGTCAGTATCTTAATTGATGTTAACATAGACTATATTTTTGTTCATAAGCTAGCTAGCTAATTATTAGTATGCATAGGAGTATGTATATATATATACTCGAAAAACTAAAATGAATATCATTTTGTTAATTGTTTGAAGGTGGGAGGCTGGACAGAAGTATATAAAGGGCTAACATTTGCAACAGTTAGAGGGGCAGGTCATGAAGTACCACTTTTCAAGCCTAGAGAGTCCCTTCAGCTGCTCAAATCATTCTTAAGAGGGGAGCCCCTTCCAAAATCTTAAAGGACTGTGATCTCCGTTTGAACACCAAGTGTTCTGTATTAATTACTATCATTAATTGTTGTTTTTGTAGGGTAAATTTGGGATTAATTAGTATGAGCTTAATTGGTTTAATTAAATTTCATTGTTAATTAGGAAAATAGATGTATGGGGCCGGGGGAAGGAGTATTAATTTGTAAGAACATATATATATATATATATATATATATATATATATATATATATATAGGTTTAATTTAAGCTTTATTTTTTTGTAAACTGTTTATGTAAACTGTTGATAGGAAATTTGTGTAGTGGTTGTTTCGTTATTAGGGTTATATATATTTGTAGTCATATATAGATGATAAAATTTTCGTGAACATTTCAATTGATCAATCTATGTATGTATAGAGAACTCCATTGACTAGTGAAAATGGATTAATTTATATCTATAATATTTTGCCAAAAAGTCATTTTGATGAGTTATTATGGATTTATAATGTGTATAGCGAGAATGATTTCAACTAGTCATTAGCGTATATATAGGAAATTATTCTGGTAAGATCGGGCGTATACATGAAATTGGTCTAGTTTTGTCAGAATACCAACTACGTACCTTTACAATTTAGATCCAAATCAGGCTTTAATTAGGACTGTTAAGTCGTCCATGTAGCAATTAGCTAGACGGATGTTGGCATGAGGCGAGACCTTGTGCCAGCCAATAGTTTAGCATAAGTGTTTGGGATTATAAAGAGAGGGAGAGAGAGAGAGAGAGAGAAATCTCAGTAATGACATGGTTATATTGGACCATTGCATAGTTTAAAATTCGTTGGTTCATGTTCTGTAATATTCTCCAATTTTGTTTGCTCAAGTATTTATCATTTACCTTATAGGTTGAAGTATGGCTTTTGTTAGTAGAACTGGGAATATACATACTTACTTAAGCAATAAGCAGGCAGGTTGAGGTAGCAAACAACACATGATCAACAACATAGAAACATGCATCTGCTTCCAGTTTATCACTTTACCAGGCAGTAACATGCATGCATGTCATGTCATCTGCTATAATAATATAAGCTCTTCGTACGTCGGAGGTGCATGATTATTTCATTTTATTTTACTTGTATATATTAATTTCTGACTTTTGCTCCCAGAATCTTATATTGTTGCTGCAGGAGCAGGACTTTCATATGGTACTGACCGACGAAACTAGTTTGAGAGAAGCATTTGCGTATTTTTTTTTCTATTTTAATTAATTCTCTGGGCATATATATGCTTCTAAAGTTATACTAATAAATATAAGAAATTTTGACCGTTAAGAGTATTACATGAATGCTTATTATAAGATCAGAACTTAACAGTAAGTAGGTCCATTTAGATTATAATTTGTTAGTTATCTTATATGCTCATTAATGTCTAATTAATTAATTTTATTATGGTGTAATTGTTAATATTAGTTAGTATCCATATGATACAACAGTGGCAATGATCCTTAATACTACATATAACAAGAAGAGATTATTAGTATAGTTTAATAAAGAGTTATATGGGCCCACCTATCAACATCAATACATTTTTTATTGGAATTAATGTACTAAAAATAATTAAGTAGACATGCAAGTACACAAACAGAGTCAAATGCAATGCAAACAAACAAAAATGACATATAAGAGCAGCAGCAATCAGTACTTGGAGTTGGGTGAATGTTTATAATCTCTTGATTTGATTTTGGCTTCAACTTCTTACTCTTTGAAATATAAATATATTTAATTTTTTTCATTTCATTTCATTCTCCATTATAAAAAAATACTTAAAAAACAGAGACTGAAAAAAGATTTTAAAAAATCCAAGTGGAAAATTTAGTAAGAAGTACCCACCTTTCTTATTGTACGCCATATTCCATCAAATAACTCCCAACTCTCATCCCCCTCTCCCGTCTCAGAGCTCCCGTTTCAAACTCCACCGGAAACTACTTCTCTCTCCTCTGCAAATCAATTTTCATGGATAATATGATGGATATTGGCGCCGGCGATATAGAACAAGAGATGTCAAGGCGGGTTCAAGTCCGGTTCGTAACAAAGCTGAAGCCTCCTCTCAAAGCTCCCAACACTTCTATCACTATTCAATCTAATCTCACCAGAGGAGGCCTTTCAGCTGTTCTCAACAGCCTTCTCAAAGCTTCAGCAGCAACAGCAGGTATAATTTAATATACCTTCCATATTATATATACCACGTTCTCATCAATATTCTTTACTCTGTTTTTCAATTTGAACTATGACTTGGCTCTGCAATCATGAAAATTATGTGAATTTGTTAATGTCACCAGATAGAATTCAATGAATTTCCATGGTACATCGGTAACATAATCAGTTCTGCTAGTAGTGTTAGCACACAATTTCAGTATACTAATGCGTATATACATTATACTTGCACATACACAATTGCTTACTCATTGGTTTACTTTGTTGTTGTCTTAAACTTACTGCTGCTTTATAAGCAGGAGATGATGCTGATGATTGGAAACATCAACTGTTTGATTTTTTGATTGATGGAGAGTTGGTTCGCATGTCGCTTGAAGAGTTTCTTCTTGCCAAGGGAATTTCTGCTGTACGTTTCTTTCCTAGCCATGGGTTTTTCTTTGACATTATTTTATAGTTTAGTTATAGCTTGTAACATATAATTCGAGTGGAGAAAATAAATAAAAATGCTTCAGGAACATCTTGAGCATAAAATCCTTGATAATTTGATCCAACTCATCACTTGTAATCTGTTTTGAAAGTTTAGAACTTTATTGAATTGTTTGATTTTCTTTTGGCCCCTCCATTGGATTCAGCAAATTCATACAAGCTTTGGTTCTATAGTCTAAATGTTAGTTGCATCCAGAAATAGGAGTGATCTTATAAAGCAATACCATATATTGAGGTGGTATGTAATTTTTGGTAATCTGTTCACCTTGATTCTCAACTACTGCATGCGCTACATTGCAGGAGAAGATATAAGAAATTGAATACATTAAAGCTGTAGTCCCACGAAATGAAGAAGAGCCTTCTTTACATGATGATTGGGTCAGTGCTGTTGCTGGTTCAAATCCTGGGTAAGCACTTGAAATTTGTAACAATTTCTTGGGTACTTCACATTTTAACTGTAACTTAATGGAAATAGCACTCTTGATTGTTGACCGTTTTGCTGCCCTCATAACTTAATAATTTGGACTTATATGTCTCAATTGGCAGGTTTGTTTTGACAGGGTGCTATGATGGTTTGGGAAGGTAATATTTATTATTATAAATCCTAGACTATATGATATTTGCAGAATACTTGTAGCTGACTGTTTCTTCATTTTTACCTGATAAATGTGAACATTTTGAAATTTAATTTATATTGTTAGGGTATGGAAGGGTGCTGGTATATGTAAGCATATATTAGAAGGACACAGTGATGCAGTTACTTCAGTAAGCATTGTCAATCCTAAAGGTGAAGAACTAAGAATATATTCTCTAACATGCTTTTATCTTTTGAGTTGTCCTAATTTTTGTGATGGTTTATTTTTGTTTGATAATGGTACTGTTTGCTGCTTTTTAAGATACATGTTTTCATCTTTATTTATCAAGGAAATGCTGATATTCCCAAGAATAATCGTTTCTGGATCCATTGACAAGAACCTTGCTTTCCGGTTTCAGTTTGACACAAGTAGATTCCTGACCTGTTCGTCTTATGTCAGGTGTTGAAAGTGGTACTGATATTGTTGTAGCTACTGGCTCAAAAGATAGGACCCTTAAGTTGTGGAAGGTAACTTGATGTGGTACTACTCCTAAAGTAGGACTAGATTTTCTATCAATAAGACTACAATTCTATAATTGATGACATTTCTCCTAAAAGTTTGATGCAGAGGAGTACCTGGATCATCCTACAAAGATTAGAGCTTTTAGAACATTGCGTGGGCATAATGCTTCTGTCCAAGGCGTTGCAGGACACCCATCTGGAGATATGGTCTTGCCTACTCTCTCTCTCTCTCTCTCTCTCTCTCTATATATATATATATATATATATATATATATATATATATATATATATATATATATAATGTTTAAAATTTCTTCATAAATTAATCTTTTTAGATACTTATCATTATGTGCTTGCTTCTTTTCATAACATATTTCAGATGTGTTCCGGTTCTTGGGACTGTAGAATCAATTTATGGCAGACGAAGGGGTCTGATGCAGGAGGTGATTTAGTGTCAACTAAGAAGAGGAGAAAGGATGGTGAAGATGAGGAATCTCAATCAGAGGTGATTTGCAAAATTAAACTTGTTTGTATTGAGGTCAAAGTTATGTTTCCTAATAGCTGTTCACTAAAAGAGTAACTTAATTTTTAAGATGTGGATCCTATACCAAAATTGATAGTAACAAATAATATAATGACATTTTTCTCTGGCATCTAGTAGTGTCTGGATTGCGTCCCTCATCTAGTTGAAGGGGGCTAGGACCGCTAGGTTTGAAAATTGAAATATAAGACTTTTCTTTGTAACTTTGAAATAAACATCAATGTTTCCCATGAAAAGCACTTTCACTAAAATTCCACCATTTTTTTCATGTGGTACACAGGCGGAGGCTGTATCTACACTTGTGGGACATACCCAATGTGTTTCTTCAGTGGTTTGGCCACAACAGGGAACAATTTATTCTGCATCAAGGGATCATTCTATTAGAAGATGGGATGTTGAAACAGGAAAAGATATATTAAACACGTTGTGTGAAAATATCTTTCTTTGTGTGCTTTTGATGTGTTTATCTGAAGCCCACTTAATTTTACAGTAGAACTTGTGTCCATATGAAAATTAAGATATTTTATGGCTGTCAATCACTTTGAATTTGTATGACTGTTGAACTCCATACTTGTGGAGAAAAGCAGCTTTCATTACTTTGATCGAAGTTACTTTGCCTAGGATTGCCAGGGCAATCAGTCTGTTGTGAAATCTCATGGTATTTCCCTTGGATTCTTTGCTATAATAAGATGCAATATAATACTTTGATTTATTGATCGTAATGTTATGTTCTACCATTGGACAGCTTGAATACTGTCACATTCAATCTTTTTCAGCACTCATCAAAAGTAACACATGGGCAATCGGGTTTGGTTCCCAAAGCCTTTACCACACATCAGTCCATGTCTTATTTATGGTCGTCACTACACAATACATCTCCTCTGGGTTCATTTTGCTTCTCTTTCTAGCTTTACCAGTGGTCATTCTCCACCCATGTACCTCAGTCAATCTATTGTCTTGTTGCAAACTTAACATGGAGGCGGTAGAAAAATATATGTGGCTTATTTGCGGGATTCATCAAATTTACAATAGATCAGTGATGGGATGTTTAATCCCAAGAATATCTCTTTTATGTGAGCTAAATCAAAAAACTCTAATCTCAATGGAGTATTCAAATGCAAAAGAGATTATGGGCTTGTGCTCGGTTGACACAGGGATATGTGATGGCACTTTGTCTGGAACATCATGTACTCATATTTCAAGAAACCACAAACTTGAAACTTTTATGTCATCTATTTGTTTCTATTATTTTTCCAAGGGTCCTCAACAGAAGATCTAAACTATCAAACACAATTAGCAAAACAATGTATCCACATCCCAGTAACAAAAATTTCAGTTGATAATAATGTTTATTTTGACTAGTGCATTACACTATAATAACATCCTTTCTCGTTTTATAGTTTTGTCTATCAAACACAATTAGCAAAACAATGTATCCACATCCCAGTAACAAAAATTTCAGTTGATAATAATGTTTATTTTGACTAGTGCATTACACTATAATAACATCCTTTCTCGTTTTATAGTTTTGTGGGAAAGTCATCAACTGCATTGATGTTGGAGGAGAAAGTTCAGCCCTCATTGCTGCTGGCAGCTCTGACCCTATCCTTAGGATATGGGATCCTCGAAAACCAGGTTCCCCCCTTCTCGCACACACAAAAACAAACAAACACACACACGGCCAGACATTAAAAATGCAACTCACATCCAATATCAAGTTGACACACGACATGTTTCTTACATAAAATTAATTGGTTTTAGGAACCCTGGCTCCCATCTTTCAATTTTCATCACACTCTTCCTGGATATCAACTTGCAAGTGGCATGACAAGTCATGGTTTCATTTGCTTTCCGCGTCCTATGATGGGAAACTAATGTTATGGGATTTAAGAACCGCGGTATTTTATTTTCTCTCTCTATTTCCAGAAAACATAATATTCAGGTACATGGATTAAAAATTATATTATTTTTATCGTCTTTCTGTGATATGTATTATTCATTGTAGTGGCCCCTGGCTGTCATTGATTCACACAAGGACAAGGTAATCTGTTTGCCCTTCAGTTAACTCTTCTGCATTATTTGAGCTACCAAATCACAGTTATATATATTTTCCTTTGTAAAAAATTAGGTACTATGTGCTGACTGGTGGAAAAGTAATTGTGTGGTAAGCGGTGGGGTAGACTCGAAGCTTTGTATGTCTTCTGAAATTTGCGTGCTGTAACACAGGTATAAAAGTTCAGTCGATTGGTTTTGGTTTTCTTGTCTACTTGCGTTCTTAAAGTGATGTTCATTATTTGTTGACGTTTTATCCTTTCAGATATGTATCAAGCAAGATGTTATCTTTGTAGGGGACTCAAATTTACTTGTGTCAAAGGAATACAAGGGAAGATTAAACAAACTTGAGTAGGCAGAATGTTGAGATTATATGGGATCATCTTTTGATATGATAGATATGACATGGAATTCTCCATGTGATAACCAGTTTTGTTCAAATGCACTTCCATTTACCAACCACTGGTATGCTTCCTGAGGAGGATGGCGTGTATTGGATTGGTTATTTCCTAGAACTACTCGATTTAACCCATTCCAGGTTTATAGTTTTGAAATTAAGTGGAGTATTAACATTATTTTTGACAACCAGTCCTTTTAATTTATGTGAGCAGGTTTGGTCAAGAATTATTCACTTCTATCGGCCACAGGATTACAACTGCTAAAATCTACTTTAGTGGTAACTATGCGGTTACACCATTTTAAAAACGTGAGTTGAGTGGGAGCTAAACTATAAAAAGACTCATTAACCCTATACCTCTCGCATGCAAAGCGAGCGCTCTACCATTTGAGCTACATCCCCATTTTATTAACCTTTTATGGAAGTAATAATTTGTTATATTTATTGGATTTATTTAAACCAATAAACTTGAACTAGTATTTATAGTCTACCTATTACATTCAACAATTTGTTCCCCTTCCCCTCAAAATCATCTTTCACATAAATAACATGCTTTTTCTTCAATCATTAAAGCAACCACTTATAATCTATATAGCCCACCACTTTAACATAACATCCCCCCAAAAAAATTTTAACAAAAAGAATCAAAATTAGAATGCCACAGACAAATTTATGCTAGCTAAATCCTAACAATTGTATTTACAGAAACAAAATAATTTTTTTTTAAAAACGACTCATAATGCAGAAGACTAGTAAATGTTGTTTAAATGGTTAACGGTCAAATCCGTCGCTATAGCATAAAAATTTAATTTTTTTTATGCTATAACGACGGTTAGCGACGAAAAAACCGTCGTTATAATCGGTTCATTTTTTGTTTGCTTCCTATAGTTCGCTGGAGAGACATACCGAATATATAATACTCCCTCCTCCGTTCCTAAAAAATTGTCGTTTTAGAAGAAAAAATTTGTTCCAAAATGTTTGTCGTTTACAACTTTCAAGGATAATAAATTATTTACTTTCTTATATTACCCCTACTTTCTCTCATTGTCCCAAGAAATTCTCTCCCTTGTATTAATAATTTTCAACTTCCCGGTAGTGATGGAATTTCAAACAAATTTTACTTGATAAATGATACTTTCTTAATTCATGTGCAAAAATTTTAAAGGATAATCTTTTAGGAACGGATGTAGTATTTATTAGAATTAAATTTTTTACAGAATCCATTGATTTATGTGTTATTTATATACATGTAAAAAATAGGGTTGTACAATCTATGCAACCCTATTTTTTACATATATCTAAATAACACCTATATCACTAAATTCTGTAAAAATTTTGATTTCAATAAATATTATAAATTATTTAAGTCATAATAAAAAAAATAATAAAAATTGACTGGTGCTAAACTTTTTCTTTTCCCAATTGCTTTCACATGTGACTAAAGTCAAAAGGACCGACCGCGTGTCTACTTCATTCATACTCTTTTTATAAATTAAAAAAAGAATAAAACAAAAGACTTCCCACAACCTAGGACTAGGAGGAGGATCTTGCTCAATCACCGACTTATCAAACTGCCCCAAGTCATGCATTGTAGTAGATAAGCAATTTAGGTTATATTATTATATGTGCTTATATTCACAAAAGTTGAATATAAGCGGACTGAGTGAGTGAATATAAGAGGGAAAATAAACATTTCTTTTTCATTTGTCACACAAAATACAAAAGAAAAAAAAGGGGGTAAATTCCACCCTTCAAAACAAAGCACACGTATGTCTCTACCAAGTGTTTTTGTAATTAGTATGCTAATTTGATGGAATTGAAATGTATTAAACTGATTTATCAAAATTTTGATTGATATGTATAGGGAAATCGTAAGAGTGTGCATGATTTTTGTTTGTAAGAATTATAATCTCGGAACTATAATTTTATTGATTATAATATCAAGACTAATAGTCTTACGATTAAATAATCATACTAATTTCGTGTTTGTTTTGTCTGAAATTATTTAAATGACCGGATAAAAAGCTTATTGTTTTCACTATTATACTCTTACTAATAATAGCATATTCTAAATTATAATTTAAACTCGTTTGGACATTAAAAAAATGACAAACAATTCATAATGTGTTCATTATATTTAATAGACTACAAAAAAACAAAGAGACAAAAAAGTATACATTATAAAAAAATATTACAAATGAGAGAAAATATACAATAAAAAATATTATAGACAATTAATATAATTATTTACTTAATTATTGTGCACAATGAGAGAGAGGGAGTACTTTATTTTCTCAATGATTTTCCCCCCACTTTCCGTGCTAGATTCATCTTATTACTAGATGACAAGAATAAATTCGCATATTTAAATTACTAGTACTCAATTATTTTAATTAATGAGTGTATAATGACTATCTTTATTAGTATTTCCTCATGATCACTAACATTCCGATAACTAACTAGTTTTATTTTACCTAATAATACCACCATTTGGATATGGTCCAATAAATAACGATTTTCACATTTAATTTTTTTAAGTCATCTATAATCACATATCTAAATTTATTAAAGGTAAATAATTCTAAAAGTCAACCAGCTTTCATTTTTTTTTTTAGATTATTAATTTCAAGTCTCTTATTTGTTTTAAAATTTATACTTGAGACTATTGATTTAGGGTTAAAAAATGACTTCAAACGAGAAATTATTTAATATCATATCTAACTATGTATTATATAATCCCACCAGCAAGAATTAAAACATTATGAACACATCATTAATTTTTTTTTAATTTCTAACACCATAAACAAAGACATGGAACTATGTTGATAAATTAGTCATTTCTTCTCATCTCCACCATCTATATCCGTAAAAATTAAGAAAATCATCAAAATTAATGAAAACCTACCACTAGCTCTAATTTGTCAAGTTAATAAAAATGGTCATGAGATTACGGGAACGCAGACATAAGTTCATATGAAAAGTTTGACCTAAAGTAGAGAGATTAGTCAAACTGCGAACCGAATATTCGGCATTATTAAAAAAATAATAAAAACCCAAGAGAATGAACGAGAAAATGATTAAAGATGCAATTTTACACGAACTATATAACATTTATTTCCCTTCAACCCTTTTAATAAATCACATTATCATAATTCACAACGACCATCTCAACAATTTTAAAAAATTTAGCCAAAAAAATAATACTAATAACTTGAACTCCATAAATCTCACCTTTGTATTTTTCTCATATTTCCAAAAGCCATTGAAACCAATCTCAAAGAAAATAAAGGACATTTAAAATGTTTATTTATCATAACGGTTTGAAAATTTTATTTAATTGTAATGTTAAATTTTATTAGATTTTAGAATCATTTAACCGTTTATTAAACACGGCGGCGAAAAAAACAACATGAAAGTCCAAACAAAATTGAAAAGAACAAATTCCATAACCAAAAAGCCTAGGCAAATTATCTAAAAAAGTGAACTTGAAAGTACCTTTATCGCACCACGCGTGTAAAAGGCGCGTGATCAAAATAACTCAACCCATTTAATTTCTACTCTTTTAAATAAATCAAAACAAAAAATAGCAACGAGAAAGACCCAATAACATCATATAGTAAAGATAGAGATTAAAGAAACTATTATGAATGCTAAGGCTCACACTTACCTTCAATATCCACACGTAAAGATCATACACATTCAAAACACGCCGACATTTCTCTCTCTACCTCAGCTTCGGCAATGAGAGCCTCAAACCGAGCCTGTGGCTCAGATCATAACCTAGAGGCCCGTATACGAACCTAGGAGTTGGTTGAAAATATATAAATTTACCACGAATAATCTTTGAAACAAACTATTTTACAAACGTTTCTAAAATCATTGATGTGACATACCCACATCAAAGCGTATCGCGAATGAACATCAAGACTACATTAAACAATTTGTTAATTAATAGACTGACGTAAAGTATGCCACATCAGCAATTTATAAAATATTTATAAAATAGTTCACCACTCAATTTACCGCTGTTTCGATCACTTTATCTTCGGCCTTGTCTGCAAACTTATCTTTCTCTTCTGGCTCATTGTTTTACAGAGGGAAAGACAAGTGTCATTTGTAGAGAAAGTGATAAATACACATATACATATAATTATGGAGAGAGTAATGGACGCATTTGGTATTGTAAAAGCTGAAACAACTTACAAAGTCTGATCGCCATTAAAAGAGAGCTTCAAAAGTGAGTTCACACTCTCCCAGCAACCCTAAATTATTCTCAGGTCATAGTTTAACCTCTAAACTCTAAAGTTACTTCATATTTCTGTTTCATTAGGTCGGTCAGCTAAATTCAGCTTGTTTTGTTGTTAAACCACTAATTTATCTCATTTTTATGTGTTTTTTGCTTTCAATTTTTGAATTTTGGTGAAATTGTTATGCAATTTTTTATTTTTAGGTGTTAGTTATTATAATGAGCAAATTTGGCTTCATAGCTTGTTAGTTTGGTAACATGCATTAATTTTTAGGTTTTTTTTGTCAGTTATGGGTTTTAAATTTGCCCTAAATTTCTCATTTCATTACGTAGTTCTATAATTGCAAAGTTCTTATTTATGATTTGGAGCTCACATTACTTGCAATATTCGGTGGCAATTGTTTGTGATATATACATGGCAGGAATTTTACAATTTTTGGTAATTTGGAGTTACCTTAATTAACCAATATCTGATCTAGTTTTCATCTGTTTTTTTATTAAGTTACTGCACTTCAATTCTATATTTGCTTCTTAAAGTAGGATAATATTAGTAACTATTTTCTTGACCAAATTTTAGTAGTGACTAGTTATTTAGTGGAAAAGTGGGAATACAGACGAAATGAACTTATGTTTGTCCGCTGAGAAATTGTAGGAAGAACAAAAATGGAAGTTGGAATAGAACGATTTCTGTTGTGCGTCACTTAGTGAGTTGGTTGTGAAATTGAAGGTCTCAGCAATGTAATTTGAAGGTTTTGTGAATTTCACAAATGACTGTATATTTATACTTTTGGTGATAGATCATCAGTTGTAGACGCTTCCGTAAATTAGTAATTTAGTATGAAACAAACACATCCATAGTAGTATTGCCTAGAAGTGGAACATATATTAATTGAGAGTATAATTCATCTTATTGAGCGCCTTTCTGTTTCATTAGGATAGTTAGGAACCAAGATTCTTGCAAAATTTTATTTATTTATTTATTTATAGCTAAGACAGCTTTCTCAAAGCTCAGTTTCCTCTCAAATTGTAGCAGGAATTTTCCAGAGTTCTATGACAATTAGAGGTATAGAGACCAAATGCAATGTGGGACCTCAGGGTCAATTTTAAAGATTTACATAAACAACAGTATCGCATCCTACTACTAATTATCTTCTTTTTCTATTTGTTGTTTCCTTGATGGCTTAAGACATTGTCATGATAAAATGGCTAAAATCAGAAAATAAATGTCTTTTTTTTCGATAGTATTCATTCTCAGCATTTTAAATCCCCTTTTTTTTGCTCATAATGATGTGTATTAATTATATCATTAATTGTTTGCAGCTTTTGGTACTGGACATGATCAAAAAAATCTCTACAGGGGAAGTTAAATTATAATTTTCACATTCAACTTCATATCCTATGCTTGCTAAAAGTCACTCCTGAAACATAAATTGAATTTGAGGCTTAGATTGACTTTTAATAGAAGAAAAATGCAGTTGAGATTTATTGGAGGAAATTCATTCTCTTCTTGGTGTTATTTTATCTTGAAAACAGTTTCTTGTTTTGAAAAACACAGTTGGGACTCTTTGTGTTGAGTCTTGTTCTGACAATTGAAAAGTATTTGAAGAAGCTCTTAGTGATTTTAAAAGGACTTGGTCAGGAACAATAATTATATAACAAACCAACAACCTGGTATGCCACAACCTCAACTGAGGCAGCAGTCTCGGTTAAATGACATTCAGATGTTGCAACAACACATTATGTTCAAGCATCTTCAAGAACAGCAGAGGCAGCAGCAATTTCAGGAGTTAGGTGATTCCAGGCAACAGAATCATACAAACCAACAATCTATGATAAATAAACAGGTTTCTGGGGATCAATTTCCTCCCCTGATTAATGGGACACCTGTCCATGATGTATCACAGAGGTTTATGGTTAATAACATGAACTTAGTGCATCATGGTGGATCACCTGTCGTTCAAGGATTTTCAAACGGAATGGGTTTTCCTCAAGCTCAGAGTCAGGCACTGTGTACAATGGATTTGGTGTCTCCTCAACTTGATGCATCTATAAATGGGACTCCTGTTGCTAGTGCAGGTAATAATTTGGGTCCGTACTTTCACCTCCTAGGGGAGTCTCATGATTCTGTGAATGTGTTTGCAAAGGGCAACAATAACCAAGAAGAGATACCTATAACGGAGTCATCTCCCTTCAGTAAATCCTTGAGGAGTAATCAGCGCGATGCTTCTTCCAATAAGATTTGCATGCAGGTGGGAGATTTTGTATCCAGACAAGAGTTTCAAGAGAAAAATCTGTTTGGGAAAGTTCCTACTCAAGGTACAAATAGTGAAGCTCTCGCTGGAAATTTCCAGCAATTGAACACACGTCAAAGCCATAAAACATTGATGGAACTTGGCGGAAGGCAAGAAAAAGCTGGTTTGCCTGACCTCTTTCCAGAGAAAATGACAAATGTAGGCCCATCTCAGGGTTTGTGTTCTCTGGATCCATTGGAGCAGAAGATCTTGTTCAATATGGATGACAACAGTTGGGAAGCTTCTTTTGGAAGACACAGTAACATTAGCACAGGAGGCTATGGAAGCACAATAGAAAACACAGAGAATACAAATGTTTTTCCTTCTGTTCAAAGTGGAAGCTGGAGTGCACTCATGCAATCTGCTGTTGTAGAAGCTTCTAGTAGTGACAATGGGCTACAAGAAGAATGGAGTGGATTGAGCTTTCAAAACCCAGAAATTTCAACTGATAATCAGCCTTCGAATTTCATGGATAGTGGGAAACCACAACTAAATTGGGTTGATAACAACTTGCAGAGTAATTCCTCTCTAAGTTCAAAACCCGAGGATCAGTTTAGTAATTCCAATATGAGCTCTAGCTTCCCTGGTTTTCAGCAATCAGGCATCCAATTTTCTTTGAAACAGAAACAAGGAATGCGCTTGGAATCTTCTCATGAATCTAATCAGCAGTCTCCTAAAAACAATAACAAGTGGTTTGATCGTAACCGTCAACAGAAGCAAACTAGTGAGGTAACTCAACCGGTTCAAAGACTTTTACCTTTGCAAAGTGCTTGGCTTGGCCACAATAGTGAACACTCTGAAAGTAATTCACATCAGCAAAGCATATCCTCATACACCAATATAATTGAAGCAGGTATGAATATAGAGTCCTTGTCAGCAGGTACAAATACTAAACTGAATATTCATGGTAATGAGACTGATGCTAAATTCGTGCAGGTAATATCACTGGGACTGCATACGGGGAGTCACATAACCTACGGAAGACTCGTGATAACCACGTGGAAGGTTCCTTTTTCAATTCGATTGGTGGATTAGAGTCTGTAAAATCTAGCCATGTCAATACTGGTCGTCATGTTGTAGAGAGTCATCAGCTTGATTACATGAAAGATGCTGATGTTTATGGTAAAGATGAAAGAACTAAGAACTTGGGATATAACCAACATAATCAAAGTAATAGCCCTCAGATTTGTATTAACTCTCACAAAGGAGCAAGTGGAACATATGAGAAGCAAGAGTGCTTCCAAAGAGAGAGCTCGACTGATAGCTATCACTCTAATGCATCACAGCATACCATCATAGGACACGAGTTGCGAAATAATGCGTGGCTACATAAAAGTGACACCCGGAGTATGGCAGAGGGTAACCAAAAGCCATCTGGTCAGGTTGGTCAGAATGCTTTTACTTTCGGCAGATTTTTCTCTCATCATGTAAATAGAAATTATGAGGTGAATATTGAACCTGTTGACAATATATATGATATGCGACAGGTCCTATGCCAACAGATCCCTCAAGGACCCAGCGGTAATGAGATACGGAATGCTGAGCAGTTCAAGTTTAACGGTAATGTTTCTGGCAGTGGCATGGACTTAGAAAAGGTGTGATAAATTTTGTATCTTTTCCGGTTGTCTGATGATAATTTCTTCAAGTTTTTCAATCAAAAATTTTAATCGTCTTCTTTTACAGGGAAGCTTGCTCAATGTTCAAAGAAACTTCACAGAGGAGGTGCCTGTTAGACACAATGTTGGATCTAATATCTCTGCTTTCTTTGACAGAGCATCTGGCTTTCATGGCCCCAATGTGACTACTCAGACAAGGTAATTACTTTTTTTTTTGCTTAACAAAGCTTAAAGCAGGACCTCGATTTGTTTATGTATATTCATACTGTCAATGATCTTATTGCATCACAATGTACATACACCCTTAATGTTTTCTTTAGGTAATCTAGATAAGAAGCTTTCTCTGTTATCAATCTGCTTCATATAATGATTAAAATGCACAAGTTTATCACTTTTGTGTCTTAATACTTCTCCATGTATCTTCTGCTTTGACAATCTTGTGGCAAAACTTACTGACATTTCCTATAGCAGTCAAAACATGCTTGAGCTTCTTCACAAGGTAGACAACTCGAAGGACTATCGACTCGGAATGCACTTTGGATCTAAAGACTCAACTTCATTCGCCGATGTGGCCCAACTAGAAAATCCGGATGCATCTGCTGCTCAATCATACAATAATAAGCCTTCGCCTTCACAATGCTTTGGCTTAAGGTTGTCCCCTCCATCTGAGCGGCTTCCATTTTCAAACTGCTTTGACTCACCTCAAAGCTCTCCAGAAACGGTTAGTTTACAAGTGTTGACACTTCAGTGTTGAGTTGGAAGTGAAATGTCTTAGCTTAGTGCCTCCCCTATATTCTTTACGGTGAAGATCTCTGTAGTTTTCACATTTAACAAGCTGATATTGTACATTTGAATATGCAGGGAAATTCTAGTGGAACAGTTTCATTCGGTTCTTCACATGTAAGGAAACAGCTTCAAAATCAACAGTTGCTTACAGCATCTGTTGCCTGTCAATCTCAGGAAGCAATACTGCCTGGTTTGGGAAGTAGCCAAGATACATCCCTCCGGAATTCCACCAACCCTCTTGGTCAACAACTCCCAATTTCAGAGGCCTATCAGATCTCTCAACCTTTTGCAACGTCAGGTATGTCTCAACAGGCTGGGTTCTCTATGAGGCTACCTAATAGATGGACAACTGTACCCAGTCAACAAAATTTATCTGGCACAGAACCACATAAAGTTCCCTTCAGTTTGCTTCCATCACGGGATTCAACAAGTAGTGGTCTCGAAACAGCTTCAACAGCTCCACAGGAGCTAGACAATGAAACATACTTTAAAGTAGGAAATGAAGCTGGCACACATTCTTTGAATTCAGAAGGTTTTGGTTTTCAGGGAGAGCATGATAAGAAAGAAACTCCTGTCCAGCAAATTTCCTCTGGGACATTTGATCCAGTTTCACAGAAAGGCAAAGTATTTTATGAGCAAGTATCTGTAGCAAAGACTCTCTTGGACACAAATGCTCTCGCCGCTGGTTCTTCAATGAATAGTTCATATCAGCAGGGATATGATTGGGCACAGCATAGTGACAATCAATCCCATAAGATTTCCGATATTGAAGTTTTTGGTCGTTCTTTGAAATCATCACTTGTTCCCTCTCAAAATTACTCCCTGCTGCACCAAATGCATTCTGTGAAGAATGCGCAGAACGATCCAAGTAAGAGGTTGTTAGCAAAATATAATGGAGTTGATTCTGATCTGATTGTTCAGCAGGAAACTGCTAATACTGGACAGAAGTTGTATGTTCATACTTCAGTGGTCCGAAATGTGGTAAACAATGGTTTGATCCGAGGGCTGAAGTATGACCCAAGGGCTGCACATCAGTTCAGTCCTGGAAAACCGTTTGAAAATTTGTACCTGAATAGCTCTATAGTGCAAGTAAATTGCTCCGGTACTGGTCAAGAAAGCAGTGGTTGGCCAACTACTGCTAACACCTTGGTAGCAGTTAAACGCTTATCAACCCCATATATGTTGCCTCCAGATGTCAGTGCTCAAAACTTGGCAGTTTTAAGACCTAAGAAACGTAAAATTGCTGCATTTGAGCTTTTACCATGGCATAGAGAGGTGACTCAAGGTCCTCAAAGGCTTCTAGATATCAGGTATTTGTTGTAATGCATGTATAGGGATCACAGTTAAATGTTGTGCATTTTTCCTCCCACATATCAGTGACAGTGGGAAAGAGATCGAGTCTTGCATCTCCATTTGTAGCAGCTTTGAGTTTCTAATTATCTTTTCTTATATTGAGAGGTTGCTTGGTGATTTTACATTCTCTAACTTTTTTCTAGTGTTATTTTTATCATATACAGCTTGTCAGGTCTAGAATGGGCACAAGCTGCCAATCGGCTTATTGAGAAGGTGCGCTTCTGGCCATTAGGGTTATACGAAGAAAATTACGACCTTCTCAATTATTTACTTTCATTTGGCATAATCAGCAAACAAGAAAAAAAAAAAGGAAAGAAAAATAAAATAAAATAGAAGTTGGTCTAAAAACTTTGCTTCTATTTGCAGGTGGATGAGGCTGCAAGTAATGAAGATGCACCAATTCGTCAACCGAAAAAAAGACTTATCTTGACAACTCAGCTAATGGAACATTTATTTAGACCTGCACCAGCTGTCATTCTCTCTGGGGATGCTGCTTCAAACTGCTATAGTGTGGCTTACTTTGCTGCTAGATTAGCACTAGGTGATGCCTGCTGTATTAGTAGTAGTTCTCGCATGCCTTGGGACATTTCTGACATGTAAGAGTTGCTCTTCAAGCATCATATCAACACATTTTTGTTAATCAAGCTTTGTGCTATTTCAATTACAAATAAATACAGTATAACAAAGTAGAAGCACATCATCAGAATACCATAATAAAACTCAATCTCTTCTGCAAGTTGCCAATGTGCGTGGACCACGGAGTACTATTCTTCTAATTATCTCAAAACTGATGTTTCTATTGTAATTTGTTCAGGTCGTTTGAGAAACCCAAAACTACCAAGAGAAGTGGTGGTCAAGAAATCACAGAAGCTGTGGAGGCCTTCATTAATCTAGCAAAAAGGCTGGAAGCCGACTTCTTGATGTACGAGTCGTACTTTTCCATTCATGAATTCATTTTGTATCATTAGAAGCTATTTTCTGTCTTGTAACTGCTACCAGAACAGGTAGATTTGACTTGGACACGGAAGGCTTACTATCTCAATGTGTTTTGCTAGCAGCAAATAATAAATTCCTACACAAACATATATGGAATTTTGTCTAGAAACCCGTAGTCAATTACAATATTTAAGATTGGTGCAAAATGAGCTAACAGTAGCATGTAGCTCTCCAACAACTGTACCGTGACATTAGTCAATTAATGGATATATTATCCCCATTCCCTAGCACAATCTCTTCATGTTTTATATAAGATAATTTTTTTAATTCAAATCAATTTGATGATGCAGCTTGGACAAGAGTGCATCAATTTCTGACCTAAGGGTGGAATCTCAGGAGTTGGAGAAGTTTTCTGTCATCAATCATTTTGCCAAGTTCCATATCAGGGGACAAGTGGGAACAGCTGAGGAATCGACATCCTCCGTCACAAAGAGAGCATTCGTTCAAAGATATGTAACAGCAGCTCCAATGCCGAGGACGGTACCAGAAGGGGCACAGTGTCTTTCAATATAATAATGAATTGCCTCATTTCCTTCTGTTCCCGTTCACTCTAATATTGTCCTCATCATGCAAGTCAATGCAGTTCTTATGCTTATCTATGTACTGGCATACAAGAAATAAGAGCATATGATCTTAAAATGAGTACAGGGCGAGGCAGCAACAAAAAATAGGCTGGTGGTTTTCTTCTAATCAAGGCAAAGATGTTCTAAATTTTGAGAAAGTACATATCAGCCTTTGTATATGTGTCCATGTGATTAAGGAAAATTTAGAAGGAACCTAATCGTCTTTTTGAGAAGGAAGTGCTGGCGTGTATGTGCCTCTCAAGTCTTTTCCGAGGATGTGACATGAATCAACTAAATATTAACAAATGCATTTCTCGCCAGATGTGAATTTGTTGTGCGTGTATTGGTGTTTTATACTCTCATTTCAGGTTGGTAGCAGAGTTGGCATCCAGAAGATCAAACAATTTGTCAGGTAAAAACGAAGCAGATTACATTAAGCTGTATAATTTGGTAAATATAGGGTTGCTTCCGTGCAGGCATTTTATTAATATTTGTTTAGGAAAATGTACAGGTTTGGTAAAAGCCTGATGAAATTTTGACTTGTTGATTTGTGTGTGTGTGTGTGTGTTTTTTTTTGACTAGTATTTGGCAGGGTTATTGAAAGTGAAGGAGTGGAAAAAAATAAAATAAAAGCTGAGGTAAGTGATACTGATCCTTGGTGGTTTTGTTTGTTTATTCTGAAAAGTGGCTGCAAGGTCTCGGACATTGATTCTGTGGACCTCAAGATGTGAGGGGAATTGTAAAAAGACAAGGAGAGAGACTTTTACTGCAGGCACAGTTGTTTCTCTGTTGGTCGTACTAGGTTGTCTCTCTGTCTCTCATCTCATTCATTTTACCAATTAGCAATCTTAAAATGGGCCGGTGTTTGAGGCTGACTGTTTATAACTAACTAAACTAACAAAGGTTGTAGTGTCTTGTCAGTGAGTCAGCACAGCAGTATCTGATTCCTGCTGCCATGATGATTCAGAAAGTGAAGTGATGTGAGAAATTTTTTGTTGGGCATTGGCATTATTCACGCATTTATATCAAATGGAGTATGGTAGACTAGTACTTGAAAAAGCAGCAGCAACAACATAAAGTAACAGAAAGCTGTCAATTT
Source organism: Panax ginseng (assembly GCA_020205605.1). Lineage (NCBI taxonomy): Eukaryota > Viridiplantae > Streptophyta > Magnoliopsida > Apiales > Araliaceae > Panax > Panax ginseng. The sequence goes on from CM035148.1 coordinate 16,724,259, forward strand.
ATTTCATACAAAATTATTAATAATAGCTAGGGTTGGGACCTGGAGGTTTGGTTGGATTGGGTTGGGTTGGGTTGGGGTGGGGTGGGGTGGTGTGGGGTTTGCTATTGAATCATTCATGTATGTATAATGTATGTACGTGTGCAGGGAAGATTTTGCTGACAACATTAATATTGATGAGGGGAGGAATGTTTTGCTTTTTAAAGGAAAGAAATAAAAAATCAAACACTTAACCTTGTGTTTATGGCCACGTTACCTACTGAGGATGAAGGCTGGGCCGGGCTTCCTTGATTTTTGAGGATTGTGAATTTGGGTTACTGTTACTGCTAGTGCTTTAAATCTTGGGTCCTTAACACTAATATACAACAATTATAAAATAATTACAAAAATAAAACACACAAAACATAATTACAAAAATAAAACAACACAATAATAAAGTTGGTAACATCACGCACACGTCAGTTAGCAAATATGTCCTATCTAACAATAACCGCTCCTAAAATCAAGCAACCGAACAACATGCAACTTTGATATCGGAAAAGGCCAAATCTTCTGTCGACGATTGCCTTTATACTCACCTCTGAGATCGCGTCAAAAATATACGATCGGAAAAGACGAAAAATAGTATACAAAATTAACATCTACTTCAAGTTCAGTAACCATAAACAATCACAACAACTCTGATCGCGACAAACATCTAAGATCTAAGATCTTTGGTCGACGATTGCCTTTCCACTCACTTCTGAGATCGCGACAAACATCTAAGATCGGAGAAGACGAAATAGTATACAAAATCATCATCTACTTCAAGAGCAGTAACCAAAAACAATCACAGCAATATCGATACAATTCTGAACACCGAGATATGTGTGTTTCAAGTTCGTATGCATATAGTTACATGTGGTTACTACGGTATTCATATATTGATTATCTTTCTTAAGTTTTTCACACTTAAAATGGTTACTACAAAAAACATTACTGTTTACTGCAATTTTTGGTGACTTTCTACTGTTGTTTTGGTTATTGTATAATAATATATTGTTCAATGCTGTCTTGGATACTATCAAATACTAGCTTGGTTAGTGTATGTAATTCTTCCTTAAATCTTTGAAATTAATCGATAGATTTTTTGTATAAGAACTTGAGTAACTGTCTCAGACGCTAAAACGCGAGTGGCTTCCTTTTCTTGCTTCTTTTTTTTTTGGTGGAGTCACTGACCGTTACGTACTAAGGATATCTTCGGGCTACTGTTATTGCAACAATTTTATTTCAAATTAAGATTGTTATTTCACGTCACTCGCCATAAAAAATATAATATATATATATATATATATATATATATATATAAAAAAAAATAATTCATAACACGGATGAAAAATGGGCAAATAGTAAGAGCTGAGATTTAAAAGGAAATTACGTCGTCCGCTAGTTGACCCAGAAAATGAAATTTTGAGACAAAATTGCCCACTCCACATCCGCCAGTTGAAATCGAAATCGCATAGGAGGGTTTGATTTAGAGAAATCGAAATTGCAGTCGGGTTTGGTTTTTGCAGCAAGAGTGAGGGTTTACTCGAAATCGCAACAGAGGATGGAATCACACAGAGGAGGGTTTGGTTTAGAGGATTCGCTCGAAATCGAAATCGCAGTCGGGTTTGGTTTTTGCAGCAGGAGTGAGGGTTTACTCGAAATCGCAAACAGAGGATGGAATCACACAGAGGAGGGTTTGGTTTAGAGGATTCGCTCGAAATCGTAGCAGGGTTTAATTTTCGCAACAGGAGGGAGGGTTTACTCGAAATCGTAACAGAAGATGGAATCACACAGAAGAGAGTTTGGTTTAGAGGATTCGCTCGGATTAGATTTTTGCAGCAAGAGTGAGGGTTTACTAGAAATCGTAACAGAGAATGAAATCACACAGAGGAGGGTTTGGTTTAGAGGATTCGCTCGAAATCGTAGCAGGGTTTGGTTTTCGCAGCAGAAGGGAGGGTTTACTCGAAATTGCAGCAGAGGATGGAATCACACGCAACAGAGGATGGAATCACACAGAGGAGGGTTTGGTTTAGAGGATTAGCCATAGAGGAGGGTTTCGAATCGTCGCAGCGCTCGTATGCTAGTTGAACTATCGAACGAATATTAAGGGCAATTTGGGTCAAAAATTTTGTTTTAAGCGTCCGCTAGTTCAACTAATGAATCTTCTTACTTCTTCTATTCTTTTGTCTTTAACACAAAACATACTTAATAACGAAAAATTAAGATAGAGTTACACAGCGTGAGATAGCCTTGCTTCATCTTCTTGTTGGAATGTTTGATTTGTGAATTATCATTATAGAATTCGCACATTTGTGTAAAATGAAAAATAAAAATAAAAATTCAAGTATTGGACAATATAATTTTCTCGAGTTTTATTTAATATATGTTGTCCATAGTACTAAATTTTTGTTCATACTATAATTCGGTTGAGCAGAACGACCTAGTGACCAAACTTGATCTAACTTTTATTTTGGACTTGAATTTTTGCCAAAATTTGCCTCGACTCACTCTCAAATTAAATTTGAACTAATTTTTAACGGGCCGAATGATTGGGCATTCGCTTAACTGGCCTAATTGGTAGTCCTGTATATTCAATGATATCCTAAGAAGTAGCATATGACAATCTTAATATTACTTTTGTGTCCTAAAATAAGATGTTCAATTGATTATTAACTTTTTCTTTTTAAACGTTATAATTTGTCATAAAGACGTTTAGACATAAATTTTAAATGACTTTTTCATAGTATCAAATTTTATATGTAAAAGTTAATTTGAGAAAAAAGTATGTCACAATTTTGTGTAGAAGTGGGTTTCTATCAAAAGGATGTTTTAGAATCTATAATATAAAGGAGAGCAGAGAGAGAAAAAAAGACAAACGTCACATCTAAGTAAGTTGACGTCAACAGCTCTCTCTCATCCCCTTTTATTCAAATTTCAAATCTTCCGTCTTTCTCTCTTCTATCACACACGCAGAGCTCTCTCATTCCCCCTTATTCCCTTAAAACTCAAACACGAAGCAGAAGAAGCTGAAGAGAGAAAACGAAGATCTATCCGATTCACGTCAGCCGTTCTCTTTCAAACAGATCTCTCTCGCTCTCTGTTCTTATGCACACACATCAAACCCTCTATCGCGCTCTCAGTTCAAACCCTCGATCCCTCTCAACCCAGCCCCTAATCTCATACCCAGCCCCAAATATACGATCCAAGGCGTCGAAGTTCCACTGACCCCTCCTCTTCCTGCATCGGCTTCATCTTTCGCCCAAGGTAGCCTTTTGTTTTTTGTTTTGATTATTATACAAAATTTTTACAATTTGATTTAATTTTTAGGTATTTCTGTTCGGAATGGTCTTAATTTCAGAATTTCAGTGTTAGAATTTCTGCTAATTTATGATTTTTATATTTCTTGGGGTTTTAGTCTTCAAATTGCAAACAATAACGATAAGTGAGGAATTTCTCTTTTTGATCTGTATTTGATAACTCATACAAAAAACATATGAAAACTTAGATTTTTCAACTTCTCCATTAAAATTTAAGGCTCAGTTCAGATGAGCTGAATTGTTGTATTTGGTTCTATTTAGACTATCTCTCGGAACTGTAAGCAAAAATAGATATACAAGTAAAAGAAAATGTCAAAAAAATTAATAAGATTATTTTATTGTGTTGTTGAGCCAATTCTATGGTCCAGAATAAAGTAGCAATTCTTGACAATGTATATATTTCAACCATCACTTCCCCATTATTGAATTTTGTTCCACTATATAAGAGAGAAGGAAGAAAATTACTAGAAACCTAATCAGCAGGAAAATTAATTCAGGTTACTAAATCACTGCTGAGTCAAAGGCAACTGAATCTATAGTAGTATCAAACAAATTCCTATCAGATAGCCAAGCCAGTAAAGGAATTATAAAACAAAAATAGCAAGTAAAATAGCCCATTTTGCTCACATTACGTGCAGGAACCTAAGAAATTCTTTCTCCATAAGGACACTCAAAAGAGTTGGTGGGGAATATTTACGTCTGAATTAAATTCTACAACCATTCGTACTCACAATACCTGCAGCAAACCCCACACCAAAACACTCTTAATAAATCTAAACAAGTACATCTAAGTAATAATGTCTTTTAACAAAAATCTAGAATCTAAGCAACCACCGGAGAGATTCTCATAACTAGAGCTACTGCTGCAATAATATAAGGTAAGAGATTTAGCAAACACCGCCAAAAGCCTAGATAATTTCTACCCAATCAAAACTAAAGCTGCCATAATAAGAAAATGGTTTTCAACAAAAATCTTTAAACTATTGGAAAAGTTAAAACCCAAATTGACTGGTCATTTGAGAAGATTCTTACACAATCAGGAACCACCAATTCTACAGAATTCTTTAACTTGCCCCTTGGTATCCTGTCTGTCTGCCCAACATTTGAATGCTTTGGCGTTTGTACGGTAATTCTCTGAAACCAGTAATTTGCACCATCTGCCCCCCAAGCTTAAACTGCACCAAATATGTACAAGTTTTGCATGATGTTTCATGTGGTTGTTGATTGGACTGGTATCCTTGGGTGGTTATGCTCGCCTTCATAAGTGACAATAAGCATAGAAGGATCTTCCAAGCACCTCTCCACATGTTTCCTTGCAGGGCAGCCTCTCATGCTGCTACATTTATAGTAGCCTCTGCACAAGCTAAATACATCTTAGTGGAACTAAGTTGATCAATACTGACGCTCAAAATTCAAGTACTTCATTAAATATAGTTATTCGATCCAGATATTCATAACAGTTGATCAGCACGGTAATTGAGAACGAATAATTGCACAAGTACAAGTAATATTCTTCTTGCCTTGTCCTCCTAGCAACAAGGAACACATGAATTTAAATTTCAATTATCCAACACTGTATCTATTGACCAACTCAAATTCATTAATGTGGTCATCCCAATGTAATGTAAGAAGAAAGAATACCTCCCAACCAAAAGAACATTCCTGTGCTGCAATGTTTTTTTTATTGTCCAAGTGTTAAATTAGATAAGCTTTCTTAAAGACCACCAATCTTCCTAAGATAGAAGAAACAAGTCACGAAAGTGCAATCAAGAGACAATCTTTGAGAACAAAAAGAACAGAGGAATAAATGAACATAAAAAGGAAAATGATCTAAACCAATAAAATATAATGTTTTCGTTGTATTACTCACTATAATACATGCACATATATAGATAACTTTACATTTTTACATTATCGTTTGGAGTTTCGAGATGAACATCGATCTGAATAATTTGTTTATGCATTGATATTTGATTAGTCTTGAAGTTGATTAGTCATCATAATCCTTTGTTTCATTGATTCACTAGAGTTAACTTTCAACATGAATAGAACCAAATGTAATGAACCCAAAAAAGAGCCGATAATTTATTCTTATGGAATTATGAGCCTTGAAATAAGTATTGAAGCCATGAACTTGATCACATTACATGTGTTTATAACCCATAAAAATATCGAAATTTGATTCTTTGAGAGACCAAAGATGATCTTCGTCGACCTCCTGTAAAACATAAAAATCATTACAAGTGATTAAGCTTCACAAAGCAGTTTAGTAGAAGGCATTTATTGGAAGTTAGAAAAGGAGATCGCATGGAAAGCCTTACCGATTTAAATCGAGCAAGTTGAGAAGAAACTTCTCCATAGTGGCGGAAGGAAGACCTCAACCAACAGAGGTTCCTTTTGTCCCATATTTGACACAGCATTCCACTTTCTAATCCATTTCCTTCCCCACCTCAACTAAAGGATATATCGCAGAAATACGTTTTTTCAAAGAAGGCAAGACAAATCCGACTTCCCCAAACCTACCAAGGATTAAGAAAGAAATCATTTGGTAGACCTCCAAATTCTCCTTAGTTTATTATTGGTTAAATTGAAAAGTTTTCAAATATATATAACAAAAGAGTGTCTGCAAGCGTATTCATGTTAAGAACTACCCTACTTGATATCCACAAAGTTTAACAAAGATTATGTCGTAATGTTAATATGCATCAATATCTATATATTTTGACTTACGAGATAACAAGGTACTTATAGTTTAGATCCATAAAAGATGTATGCACTAAAAGGTACCAAACATGAGAATAATTGATCCTAAAATTGATTTGGTGTTGCGTTCGGATTTTAGCCATGGTGTCCTGCAAAAGATCGGTTATGAAAAAATCTAAATAGGATTAATTCGATGGAATTTTCGTGTTAAAAAAATCAAGTAGTTTGTTGTTCTTTCATACACAGTATTGTCGACAAAAATATTGTCTAATAGCTCTCATTATTGTGTGTATTATTGTAGCTACTTTGGGCGGTCTCACTTACTTTTTTCTCGACTTAGGGTTTTAATTTCTTCTATTTTAGTCTCCAGTTCTGATTGTTTGTTTTATGTAATGTCGTGACGCCTTGAAGTGCCAAGCATGGTGACAACAACTGCTATACACCGAAGGATATGAGGAATCTTGAGAGACCGAAAGTGCTCTTCTTCTTCTTCAGGTATTATAATTTGCAATTTCATTTTTTCTTATTTTCAGTATTATCAGCTAAATGTTGCACAATATAACCCCAAAAATTATAAAAAGGCTGCTAGAATTTGTGTACTAAGTCATGTGATATTTTCAGTATTATCAGCTCACGATCGATCTTAGGTGCTCACTGGCTTCGCTCCCTCACTCGCCCCAAATCTCAAAGCCCTAATTTTGGCCCCAAAGCCGTCGCGCCCCAAATCAGACCGTGAAGGTTTGTCTTCTATCTCTCTTTCAATTATCGATCCTAAATATGTCTGTTGTTTTCATACTAAGCCCTAAATCTCATACCCAGCCCCTAATCTACTAAAGTAATTTCATACATCACAGTCATCTCTCCCGCTGATAGCGTAGCATACACACAAATCGCTTATTAGAGAGCAAAAAAAGATTGAAGTCAACCAGGCCATGAATGAGAAAGCCGAGTCTCCAAACACCGAAAGGTTTTATCCTTTTTTCCATGATTTTTAGAATGAAAATTTATTACCCTTTTCTTTGATTTACTGATATGCTTAATTTGAGCTTTGTTTGGTTTTTGGATCATTATTAGGCATTTTATTTCGATTTCCATGATTTTTGTTTATAGATTGAATATGTTTATGTTCTTTTTTCTTTTTTTTTGTTGTTGTTGTTGTTGTTGTTCTGAGAGTATTTTTGTTTAAGCCAGAGTATTGTTGTTGAATATGCTTAAGCCAGAGTATTTTTGTTTATTTTTCTTTTTTTCAAAATTTGTCTGAACATAAACTTGTATGGGGTAAAATTCTAAATGGCAACAAATCGATGACAACTTCTTTCTTCCGCGAAGAAAGTAGCCAAGTCTTGAATCGAATCATACGACTTTACCATTTACATCCATTTTTTTCTTTTCTTTGCGTAGAAAAGCGAGAAAATAATGTTAGAACGATAAATCTCATAATATTGTCATTATCATGTGGACCATCAAAACTTTTGGGGTTAACATCCGTTTGGGGTTAATTCACATGATGAAGACCATTATATTGTGGCGGAAGACGGAGGAATCGTTGAGCCACTGAAGAGAGAAATTTTATAGTTTGGTTTAGGGCTTCTTTTTTCTCTCTCTCAAGTATGCATCTGTATTTTTCTTTCTTCATGGGAACAATATTGGATCAACTTATAATGCAATAATTATATATTTAGTATACAAAGTTTCATTAAATATAGCATAACATTTAATAGTAATTTAAGAATCAATGATTTTCATGAGTTTGTTGGTTGGAAGCTCGAGTAACTTCTTGTGTTTGGAATTGAATTTATTAGTGTGATAATGCTAAAGCGACAGCAGATTAATTCATAATTGAATTCTCTCTTATGTGACTATTGGTTCCAAGTAGAAATTTAGATGCCTCTAAGTTCAAGTTTTCTTATTAATAGGTTCTTGGTTAAGTTGTATGTCTGAAAGAGCGTAAGATGTTATTTATGATAACTACACATCTTGATTCTTGAAATTCATCATTAGTCCTGCACTCTTAGTGTTGAAAAAGGAAATGTGGAGTTTTTACTTTTGTTTGCAGAAGTAGTTGAAGACATCATTCAGACTCAGATCCATGGTGATTTGAGTATGCAATATATGGACATGTATGATTCATCTAATCGGAGAATTTTTAATTTATATATTTGATATTATTTGATTGTGGTATCATTCATTCTCAAGGCATAAAGCTATTCTTGCACTTTCTCTTTCCTCAATCAAGATATCTTCTTTATTAGTTACTAAGTTTAATGTATCATCCATCATATCTTTGGCATTAAGCTATTCTTGCACTTTCTCTTTCTGCAATCAATGAGCATGATTTAAATTTGTATTTCATTACATTTAGATAAGAGTTTATAGTCTTCACCAAAGTAAAACTTGTGGTGAGAGCTTTAAACCCTATTTGACTGTCTATGGAGGTTTCTCCAACTTGAAAGTTGGAAAAGATATAAATCTTTCATATTGTTTTTCGCATGTTACCCCTTTAACCCTTTAAAATGCGAAAAAAATTATAATTCAAATGGAGGCCTTTAGATTGAACAGTCAGTTGTATTGGCTTTAAAAAAAATACTCCCTTTGCTTCGACATTAGAGGTATATCGAATTTTGATGTTTTCAAAACTTAAACAAATCATACCATTTGATTGTCACTAAAAGTATATTTGTTATGAAATATTTTACAGCTTTTAGAATTATAGAATTGTATGAATATTGAAGAATAATGTTGTATTAGATTGTTTGTTCTGTATTGTTCATTTTTATGTGTTGTTGTGGGTTTAATGTTTTAAAGCTACTTCAATTAGAACTACCACAAAAAAAACATCATTCCATACTCAAAATCATCATAACCATGTATAATTACCCAACTTTACAAAAGACGGAGAACAAAATTACATATATGCAGAAAATAGAGAAACAACATGTTGAGCACCACCCTTTACTTTACATCTTACACCAAATATATTTTTTACAGCTTACACCAAGTATACTTCAATATATACCAAAAATACATATAATAACATTTACCTTGTAGATCCGCTGAGCTCTACCATGTCTTGATACATAAACCTTTGAAAAGAAAGGCTATCCATCTATGAACGTCCATGGATACGATTTAAGAATTATAAAACACACATAACCTCGTTAACTTTTCTCCACCTCGACTTGTTGAATGAACACGTTTATTCAATAGCAATATCATCCCAAGATCGCAAAAATTGAAATGAATCGTTTAGTTATATCAACAAATTAAATCATCTACTTGAAATTGATAATAAAATGTAATGAAAAGGATATATGTACAAAAATTGATCGATTAATATGCAAGTAAAACTAAAACATAAGTTATATATAATAAGCATATTATAGCTCAACCAACATAGACAAACTTATTATGTTAACTGCGATGATCAAGCTTCTCAAATTTGTTCTTCACACATACACACACATATATATATATACTCGTATGTTATCTGAATGGTTTTCTATAAGATATGTTATCTGATGTTCATACATTACTAAATCATGTATTCAACAAGCCCAAAGCGAGAATTGTTATTCAAATGGAGGCATCATACTCTCATGACATTATCAAATTTGCTTTACACGAGAAAAGAGCAAGGAAATGTAAAATAATTTTCTGCAAATTAGAAAATGAGTAACTTTTACGAAGGCATCATCTGTAAAATAAGTTGACAAATGTATCACGTGGATTAAAAAACATGAGGTTGTATGTGTAATATACGGTATTGTAATTTGAGTACACAGATTTCATGTTTTTTAAGCTTGACGACGATCAACTAAAATATTGTATTACACCCTACAATAATTTATGGGGCTTGCTATATTTCTATAGGAAACTTGTTAGTCTAGAAAGTTCCATTTCACATGGTTGTAGGACTCACGTACCCACCCATCGAGTCTTCTAGCATATGCCACTTCTGAACGATGCCACAACTTATTCAAGCATCGGTCTCATTTATAATAATTAGCAAATATTCCTCGATTCAACAATTAACACATATATAAAGATAATATTTGTTTTGGACTTGTCGATTAATTCAAAACTTTTATCCGTCGATTGAAAACATTTCAAGACTTTTATCATAAGAATATCAATAATGCATGGAGATGAAATGATACCTCAAACATATAAAATTATAACAAAACTTCACGATGAGGCGATATTTGTTGTGGACTTGTCGATTAATTCACGAAGAAGTATGCATAAGCGGGAAGAACTTGTGCATCTTGTGAGCTACATATAGTTGGCCATGACTAAATCTTTGGCGTCGTAAATCTACCCCAACAAATTTGACAGGTTGCCCTGTGCTTTTATTCATTGTCATTAAATACACGCTTAACCTCACTTTAGAATTGTCTTCTTGTCATTTTAATACTTAACTCAAAGCGAAGAAGAGTCAAAGAAATTCTTGGAATAAATACCAAGTCGCCATGCTTATCACCGGTTAAAATCTTTGCTTCAAATACTAAAGCACCACACTTGACTATGATAAGTCTAGTACCATTACAAAGGCCATCTTTCGGTCTGATGTTCCTTAGAAGCATTCTTGGACAACCCTCTTTTAAATCTAATTTGAGCGGTGGCGGTCCGTGGGGATTGAGTGTGTTCAAATATTCATTCGGTACCAATGCATAATAGTCAGATCCACATCATCATCTTCAACCATTTTGTCGACAACAAAGTATGTATGTATTTCTCCCTAAAAATCGCCATGTGCAGCCTTTAGGTGATATCATTGACATCATCATTTCTAACGAGATAGAATTGTCTTCTTTTTAAGAATTCGGGAGTGACCTTACTTGGCACTTCTAGCTGCAGGTAGATGATCGAGATAAGATTATCTACACTTTGAGTTATTTTATTGAATCTGGAAGTTGTATAGATTCTTGAGGGTTAGACCCAATCTACACAATAATGAAGTATTAGTAAATTATCAAATATTCTTGACGATATATAGATGTCGATATGAATAAAGATACAAATACTCAAACCTCATTAAGAAAAGTCGAGAAATCAAATAATAACGATTGGTCATCGATGCTGTAGCGTATTAACTTGTAATGTCAAGACATGTATATCTTTCCAAAGCAAAGAACGTCGTAGTGATCTTTGCCACTATATATGCTCACGAAGACCTCTAGGTATAACAGAAGAATCGCTTAAAATCCCCCAAGAACAACAAAGAACACCTCGAATAGTTGGGAGTTATCACGAATGTCTTGTAAGGTCGATTAATCGCTTGACACAATGGCGATCTTTGCATTGGAACCTCATCCCATATAATTAGTCTAGCCTTAAAATAATTACGAGTGTGATGATTGCTTCATGAATCCACAAACCCAATTTTCTAATCGTTAAGTGGAATGCGAGAATGTTGAATGTGCGATCGTCCCCATGTAACAACCCAGAAGCAATTCCAGAGGATGCTACTGTAATTACTATATCGCATAAGGAACGACATTTTTTGGCAATTGTATTATAGAGAAAAGTCTTTCCAGTTCCTGCACCCCCACTTGGAAAGAATGTTGTTCCTCTATTTTCATAAACAGATGAAATGATTGTATTATAAGCCATACGCTGACCTTCATTCAGTAGATCAATGTTTTCTTTGGACATTTATTTGATCGAACTTCAAGTTATAATCGCTATGTTCCCAAATAAGTTGATTGCCAACGATAATTCTCCATTATCATATAAGCGATTGGCATTGGTGGGTAATCGATAAGCTCTTCCCAACTCTTGAAGCAAAAGATTAATAAGGTATAAACCATAATCACAAATTTGAGCATTAGTAGGAACATCAATGCCATAACATGTACTTATTTTGTGTGATAAATCATCACAAATATGCATAGAAAATTGGTTCCACAACGCTTCTGGATTTAAAGGAGAGCATTTTGTCAAGATAATAGAAAATAACCTTCTTAATTGAGAGCCTGTTCTCATTATTGATGCTTCTAAGACATTGAATCCACTCTTCATCGTCTTCCAAAAGGCCTTTTTACAATACATGCGACCTTATATGTGGGTGTACAACATTATCAATCGTTTTTAAACATTGAAAAGATTGAGGTCCCTTTACAAACGTCAATAGAAGACGCAGATAAAACCTTTCACCTTCATTTGGACTGGCAAAATACATTCTTCCGATTGCAAAACCCCTTTGTCTCTCTGTCCAGAGCTGTTCTTTCTTTTGCCAAACGAAATGCTTTGGAAATTGTTGGTATGTGAGAGTTCGAGCTAAATCATTAATAAAAAGACATGCAAAAATCATGTTAGAGTTGTCTGCACGATCCTCTGCTTCTGCTTCGATATTACATTATTTGGTTCGGAAGGGTTATAAGCAGACGTGATGTTTTCCCTCTGGGTGAACTACCGGACGATATAAGCGGAGGAACTCTTGATGCATAGGATATCCAAATATCCGCCATGCTCACACCTCTGTGGGCCCATATACCTTGAGTCGATATCTTTGCTTAATCTCATCTACATTTGATACCAAAGTAGTGCGATCGTAACCCTTGTAGATGTCTTTATTGATATACTTTCGCGCCTTACTCCTGCACAAACTTCCACATTTATATGGCAACTAAACAATCTAGAGAGGTATGGATTATATGGTACAACATCTCTATTATCAACTTCATGTCGGACACTTGAACAATGTTTTCGACCGCATTATCAAGCGCCTTTGATATATCGGATACCCATCTTAGCCCATTGTAGTTTCTTACGCCCAATATTTAGGATATCTCTTGGTGCATTTACCATCTTCCATACATGGTGATTTAATATTTTGAACACCACATGGTCCATGTACCATGCAAGATTTAACTGTTTAAATATAAGTGGTGGATCGAATTTGGATCGGAAATTCGCACACACATTTCGATTTACTGTTCACGTGTTTCGTATTTTATCGGATCATTGAAGAAATATTAGCAAATGCGTATGCGACAACCCACACTTTTGGAATTCAATCGTGAAAACATGTGCCACCTTTGCACCAAATACTTTTTTCTTATCAATTTCCATCATCAAAGCTCGACGCTTCAATTCAAATCTGCGGGCCACCAAGTGCAGGCGGTCGATTGACGTTTGATGTGGTAACGATTGCATCTTTTATCTTGGGCCAATTCGGTTTTGCGGTCGTAGTTAAAAAAATATTAGGGTGTTGGTTATCTGAGAGTTATGGCCATAGAATCTTGGAAGATTTCAAACATTTGCCTTGGACTCCCGAAAAAAGAAAAGAAGGCAAAACTACTCGTTTACCAACTTAATTAGCCTCTAACCCATCGAGAACTACCTTGACCGGATCTTGGTATAGATCAGTTGTAATTTTTGTTGGTTGAGCCTATAATATGTTAATCGATTACGCTTTCTGTTGCGAGTCCATGCATCTGATAAACTCTTGAAATAATCTTCCACCCTCAAGATAGTTGAATACTCGGTGGAGTCTTTCAAACAAACGATACCCATAATATTGCAATTGCGTAAGTCTTTTTGATGAAGCTTTACCTTGATTGACATACCACTGCTTAAAATCTGGTTCCCATCCAAGCTCACCATATGGAAACAACAATACGTAATGTAGTGGTAAATAAGCTGGATGACATTCATTTATCTGCATCAACTGGTCACTCCTCTTAACCGTATATAATATATACCTCATCGCAGAGAAATTGACCATCTCCGGTAATATGACAGCAACCTCATCTGACGTGGGTAAATTATGAGTTCGACGGTCTTTTGCTGCACTATAATGAATGTATGCTGGGATGTCGCGATTGTTCAAATCTTCCCTGCTTAAAATTACAGCTGCATGTCTAAACTTACCCGAAAATGAGTTGTATCTCAAAAGACTATCCTGGATTGTTCTTAGGACATCCTCTCATGATTTGGGTTTCTTGAGAACGATATTCTAAAGCAATCTGCGGCATCGTGAATGTCTGTTGTCATATCTGGATCTTGACCGGGTGGAGGTTGTAGTAACCCTGGCCGATGTCGCAATTCCCCATGGATTGTAAATGCGTTGGAACCCCTACCAGGAACCACTCTATCATCCATATGTACACCTAAGCTCGTAAAAGCATTAGGCGCGTTATGCAGATCGGTATAACCGAAAGGACTTTGATTGATCATCATTGCCATCATATAATGATTGAATTTACGGAGGAGGCGTTAATAGTTGTGGAAGTCGAATCTTTCCTTGCAAACAACATGTTCAGAAGAAAGAGGCGGTCACAGATGAATTTGATAACTTTTCGGCTTTCCATGCAATCTTTGAAAGCAATGAGGACATTGTATATTCATTTTATCGGGTAGTGTCTTCCTAAAATAGGATCTTGGCGGAGGGCTATATTTGTAGGCAATGCCTCCTCTTGTCTGCAAGCTTAATCAATGATTATTGAATAATTGGTAATAACCTAGAAAATAAATGAACTTATTTCAAATAGTTCACATATATCGTAACACTCCTTATGGTATATAGTTATAAATAATTTGCATTGAACTAACCCAAAAGTTTGGTGATGTAGGCATGGAAGATGATATAATGTTACGGGGTCATATACATGCTACATATTATTTAGTGGAAGGTGGATTTACGCACCCATTGAATTTGAGTTAGTTGAATGTAACCCTTGAGGTGGTAAAATCGGATCTGGGAGGAATTCGATTAGAATCGATAAGCGTGGGTTTTAACAACGACGGATCTTGATAAAAATGATTCTTAATCGCGATCAATCCAGCTCATAAGTTGCGGCGTTTAGATGGCTGAGGGATCAAACCGGGAAAAATCTTGGTTGAAATGGATATGGTTGAGATTGTATTATTTTTGCTCCTTCTCTTTTTCACGACGCAATGACCGAGAAATATGTATTGAATGACATCACCATTATCCCTTTCTCGTTTTTTTACGTCGAGGAATTAGAGCTTCGTCGAATGATATTTTTATTGGATCCTACTGAATAACAATAGATATCTAAGTGTAAAGAAGAAGAAGTCGTCTTGTTTTTTGAGCAAAAAATAATGTTTTCTATTTATTTGGATTAGGGTGCATATATTCGGTTTGCTTGGTTTTGTATTTCACACGAAAGCGCTTATCTGATATGTTTATTGCCTTTTTAAGTAAAGGATATTATTATTGAAACCCTAAAAAGATGTATAATTATAAACCTAAGAAGGCATAGTGTCGTTAATAAATTAGGTTCAAATATTTTGTTTAAATGGCTTTGTGTAACAAATATTTGTAACTACTTAACGTAAATGTTTGGAATATTGCATACTTACCACATGCAAATTGGGAGCTTGATTTTCTTTTTCTTTTCCTTTTGAAACTCCTTCCTTTTTCTTTGGATCGATGTTTTCTTTGATTTTCCCGACAAATGCATAAATATAAGATGCTTTCTGTCTTGGAAAATAAAGTATGAGCTTAAGAAAAGAAAAATTAATCTTATCTTGCTTTACATAATCTTCAAGTCGGATTCTTTTCTAATGACAATGCCAATATTCTTTTTTTTTCGATAATCGCTCTCTATTAAAGAAAGGAAAAAAGAAGGTTAAATATAGAGTATAAAAAAAACTATTAAATTGCACGTTTGCTATAAAAGAAGAAAATAATTTTACCGTGCATTGCAAAATATAATCCTCATGTCCCAAATTGAAAGACACGAAGAAATTTCAAAAAGGAATATTAATTTTTCAATTTTCATTAAGTCTGAAAAAGGAACTTACATATCCAAAAATGGTATAAGAAGGTGGTCCCGTGGGCAGGGAGACGTCATGATTCATATTCGCTATTGAAAAAATGTATTAGTGTGAAACGTATCAAATTCAATGATGAAAGAATATTCTTATTACTAATTAAATCTATCACAACTAAAACAATATTTCACATTCAAAACAATAATAATTCATAATATTTAACTACGAATTGATTGTTTTAAAAAAAAGGTTAAATGATTGTTTAAAATATAATAAATGTGTCATAGAAAGAAGTTAATTTTCTAATAAAGGGTACAATTGTCATTTTAAAGGGAGGTAGTAATAACAACTAATAAGTACGGTTACTTAATATGTAGGAGTATTAGATATTAAACTTATCAAGTCTTATCTGATAGCTCAACTTTAATTTAAAAGGATATTACACTACAAAATTTGGACCCAATTTTATACTATAATAATAAAAATAATAATTTTTAACTAAACATTACCATAATCGGGAAACTTACAACTGGAACACAAAACTCAACAAAGATTTGATACAGAATAGCTTAAAAACGGGGGGAAAACTCTAAGAAGGAAAGCATGTACACAATCACAACTGAATACGAACATATATATATATATATATGTGTGTGTGTGTGTGTATACAATTTATATGCAACTGAAAGAGAACATATCAAAATTGAGAAATTAAGGTGAACTAATTACCAGAATGGAAAGGAGAAAAGCAAAAAAGAAAAGCCCTAGAGTTGAGCACTTGAGCTGATGAATCGGAGAGAACGTAGCAGTCAAATCAATTAATTTCTCTCATGTTGTGATGTAATAATAACATCAAAGTTGAGAGTGGTTCTATTAGATCATTTATGTATATTTGTTGGACCTGGCCACTTTACTATCATTGCGCCATGCGTAGATGAACCTCAATTAATACATCAAAGCTTTATGGAATAACACGTGCAGCAGGACTCTTATTCGACAAACTAAACATTTAATTAAGAAAAGTGAAGATAACTTTTAATAAAGCAAATGACTTCATAATTGTTTCACATCTTACTTATTATTATTATTATTATTATTATTATATATCTACTACTACTATTACTACTACCATTATTATTTTACTATAAAGCAAATGACTTCATAATTATTTCACATCTTACTTATTATTATTATTATTATTATTATTATTATTATTATTATTATTATTATATATCTACTACTACTATTATTACTACCATTATTATTTTACTATAAAGCCAAATGACTTCATAATTGTTTCATCTCTTACTTATTATTATTATTATTATTATTATTATTATTATTATTATTATTATTGTTGTTGTTATATCTATATACTACTACTATTACTACTACCATTATTATTTTACTATAGTCAGTTGTGAGCACGAACAATAAGATCTGAATTTTCAGTGTTTTCCTAATAATCAACAGTGTAAATCATTTTTACCCTTCATTATTCATCCGTAGTAGCCTCTGAAGAACCCAAGATTACGGATATTTATTCATCATGCCACCGTTTTGTTTGCATCCCATACTAAATTATTCATTCTTCGCTTACTGCTTAAGTTGTGTTTAGTTTCTTTCTTTTTTTTATTTCTTTGGACATTTGGATTGATATATAACTAAATTTATTGGATAAACATATGTGCTCATAACTAAAACCGATTTGAAATACAATTTTTGTATTAGATTTTTCATTGAGAAAGAAAGGGAGCATTATACTTGCCTTTGTCTATGGATATGTATTTACCTTAATTAGTCCAAAGTTGAGCTACACGTATACAATTTGTTAAAAATCACCGATTCACGATGCAACTACACCGGATACCACTAAGAATAATGTGTTAAATAAGTCACATGCAAGTATAATCACACAACACACACATAGACTATCAACTCCATGAGGCTATGCCCAATCAATTTATTTTACCATTATGTATTTTCTTTTATGAGGCTATGATCAACCCCTAAAGTACATTATATCATAAAGTCATATGTTTATTTCCTAAGTTTATGCTTTATACCTCAAGGGCCCAATACTTTTGTCCCATACTTCATACGAACTACCTTATATCAAGAATAACAAATCTATCTATATATTTCACTTAGTATGATACGGTTCCCACCGGGCTCTTTTTCTCGCTTAGTATGCTTCGGTTTTGGAAAATAAGAGTATTAGTGAAGCTAAGTTATCTATTGGATGGCGGATCTATCCCAAAGTTTTGGAAAGTAAAAGTACTTAGTTTTTCCAATCTTTTCCTTTTTCTACTATTTCAGGTGTTGTCATTTACCTCGAAAAACATCTTCAAATCCATAATTAGTTCTACACTTAATTTCTCACAAAAAGCATTTAAACCATTTTAAGCATCATTCAATAAATTCATCAACCAAAAGAAAAGAAATGAAACCCCCAAGAAGAGCTAAAATCATGGGTTCGAATGGCATCTACAACATTTTTTTTTGAAATCTTAATAACCACAACATAAAACAAAGATTGCTACTGATTGCAAAATAACCCAATATCATAATTTTTGTCAAAACACTTGCTTAGTATACATATAATTTGCATACTCTATTTTCTGTTAATGTTTTAAGAGTGAACAAATTGACTTCACAAATCATGTCCCATTTTAAGAGAGATGAAAACATTCAACATACCCATTTGAATTGAGTTCTACGAATCTAAAAGCAGTATTGACAATCTTGGTTGGCAAGTATGGGTAAAGAAGAATTCAAGCACAAATGTCTCCTAATTAAGAAGACTCATTAAGAAGAATTCAAGCATAAATCTCTACAATTTCATTCGGAGAAATTCGCCAAGCTTGGTAACAACAAAAAGTTTCACCAACGAAACTGTTTCTCTACTTGACCAAGCTTGGTCTATAGTGTTCGACAGTAGTTCAAATACTGACAGAAATATCCTTTTTCACCTTATTTAATGCCTTGGCATAAAAAGTCAATAAAATCTTCTATCAAATAAGAAATCCACCTAGAATTACCTTTTAGAATCTTAAGCATAAAGACATCTGATATGCATAAAGCACTTTTGCACTCGGCTCAGAATAGTGAATCAACATTCACATTCATAGTTTCTAGGACTCTAGAGAGTGATGGCTGGTGTAGAAATCCCCAGACTGTAGCTTATAAGCTCATAGAAATCCTGGAACTTTAGCTTATAACTTCATCGTGAGGTTGAGTCAGTTATAACTTTAGCTTATAACTTCATCGTGAGGTTTTTTGGTCAGAGTTCCGAAGCAAAGCTGTTCTAAATGGAACATGATTGCTCATTGTGTTTGGTGAGTTTTACTGAGGGAGCGAAATTGTCAATATATTGAGGAGCAGGAGAGGTTCAGTTGTGCATATTGAATTTTTACTTTTCAGTATAGTTTTGTTTGGCAGAATGAGATTTATCTTGGTTCAGTTGTTCAACCTTGAAAGCTGACTATTGTTGTGTGACTTTCATGTCCTTCAGCACTATTATTATTATTATTAACTCCTCTTTTTTGGGGGAGGGGGGATAAGTAGTTATTTTCTTATTCTTTTTTTGATTCTACACATATCACATATATTGTTTTTAAGAGGACTTGGCTCTCATTACGCTTTAATAACAGTGAGTGAGGAAACGAATGATAAGCTTTTTTTCTTTTCTTAACAGAGTGAGTGAGGAATTAGTTGAACACTGCATACGATATAACCATCACTTCTGGAGGTCATAGGCATAATAAACTATCTATTAGCACAAAGTTGTGTGTCCCACCCCGATTATAATAAAAGGTCATGTATGTATGCAATAAAACCTTTAGCATGCCTACATGTTTTGCTGTCATTTTGTATTGCGAGAACAAATTAAGTGGAGTAGAAAAGTATCTAAACTTCAACATAAATGAAGGCTTGAAATGAAAAAGAGAGGTATGTTACCAACATAGCTAAGTTAAGTAAACATGTTTACTATACATACTTATTTCAAAGAAATCGTAATCTATGAAGATGATATACACATGTTACTTCTACATCCACGAAACTGGATTTCATTATTTGGCATGCTCTAAGAAATTGAAATTGTTGCTTCCTCTCAAATTCTGACATCTATATTATTAATCAATGCTTTCATTTCAACAGTAATAATATTACACACAACAAACAGTAATATTTCATATTCCCTACTTGGTGTTCAACTACATATTTGGGCATTCCTTATTACTAATGACCTCATCAAAATCAAGGTTGCAAAATTATCATGTCAACCAATAAAATTGTTTTCTTTATTTTAAAATAGATTAATTAGAAAAGTAGTATATATTTTTATTTTAATATAATTCACAAATTGCGAAAGGAGATCCTTAAACCTTTATAATCTTAAGAAATTCACAATTTAAAACAATCACCACAAATCACTTTCGAGAGCCTGTAGAATACAAATCTGAAACAATATCTCGAACAAAAAGAAAGACCCACAAGTTATACCTTTATCGAGAGAATTGCAAGGCGGAGACAAACTCTTGGGATCAATGCTAGAGGCTGCTTCTTAGACTTTTTGAACTCCTTTAACAAATTCCTCCACTTGTCGATTACCACATAGTCGTGACGATTGAACCCTTTTTCCTCATTTTGGTGAAAATCGGTCCTGCAGTGCTTGTTGGATTTTGAAGTGTTGAAGAGAGTGTCGATTTCTGGCGAGGTGATGAGAGTTTGGGTCTCTTCTTGTACCCATGTTTCCGCTTCGTTTCTTGGGAATGGTGGGGGGTTTCTTCACGAATGTCACAGACGTCGTTGAGATTCATCATGATGGCGATGGGTCGAGATTGAAAAGGGTTTAGATTTAGATTGAAACCTATGGGTTGAGGTTTAGATTGAAAAGGGTTTAGATTGCATTTGGGTCGAGGAAGAAGAGGAAGAGGAACTTTGAATTGCTTCTGATCTGGGTCGAGGAAGAAGAGGAATAAGAACTTTGAATTTGAATTGCTTCTAGGTTGCATCCGTGTTTTGTTAACATTAGTAATGAAGTGTTGGTTTTTTTCCTCCATGTTTTGTTAACCTTAGTAACAAATGGTTAGATTTATCCAAAGTTTTGTACGGTCCCGATCTTTTAATAGGTTGAGCGGGAGATTGAATTTTTTTAAAATTACTTGTGTTTTGTATAGATAGATAGGCCCACTGCTCACAAGTGTCTTACCGGACTAATGTCCAGATAGGAAACCTGGATAAATAACCTGGGCTTATGCTCAGAGAAGGCCAGCTCAAATAACATTTTATTTTATTTTGGCTCAACAAAACATTTTTTATATTAATATTGGGCCTTTATGTTATTATTTGACCATATTGTGCGTATCTTTATCATAAACAATCTATAAACTTTAGTAGGTTTATGGTTTTTGGAAATTAAATAAATTACATCAAACGTAAAAAAATATTTTAAAAAGTCAAATTTGATTGGAAAGTAGTGTGGTGTGTGTAACAATTCGAAACACGGACTACAGCACCCAACATTACTAATTGTCTAATTCATATAGATATAGTTGTTTTTTTACTACATTAATCTAAAATGTTAGTATTAGTTGATTTATGCTAGTATTAATACTTTTATTTTTAGATATTTTTTTTAAAAAATGATACTGCAGTATATTTGGATTAA
Organism: Panax ginseng; assembly: GCA_020205605.1. Classification (NCBI taxonomy): domain Eukaryota; kingdom Viridiplantae; phylum Streptophyta; class Magnoliopsida; order Apiales; family Araliaceae; genus Panax; species Panax ginseng. The sequence goes on from CM035148.1 coordinate 16,745,721, forward strand.
CCAAACCAAACCAGTCCAGTCCACTGGCTAATGAAATCCTGCAGCCGGCTGTCCTTTTTATGCTTCATGTGCAACAAGTAGCAAAGTTTTGGAAATGGTGATAATACTTACGAATTTGTAATATAAGGAACCGAAAACAAGCTTGAATTGGTACTCCCTTGTTATCCTTTACCTAGAGGAGTGAATACATATAGCTGAAAATTTCAGCTGGCAAGTGAAATCCTACTTCTTGGCATTTGTAATACTTCCATGTTAATATTACATTATGAATTATGAAATGATTAGGTACAACAACAGAGTTGGATGAAACTGAAGCAAATGCAAAATTAACAATATTGACAATTACAAAAAGTTAAAAGAATGCGGTAATAACAGACACTAAAGAAATGGCAAATAGATTGAAGCTCCTTGAGCTTCAGTATCTCAGCCATGTCACCAAAACACACACTATAAAATATAGTGAATTGAGCTTGAGCTTTGGGAAAAAAGTAGACATACAATACAACAGACAGATATGGGAATCCCGCATGTTCTAGCTCTACCATTTCCAGCACAAGGCCATGTGATTCCCCTGATGGAGCTTGTGCAACGCTTTGTCAAGCAGGGTTTTAAAGTTACATTTGTAAACACCGACTTCATTCACAACCTTGTCATCAATGCATTATCGGAGAAAGATGGTAATGTAGGGGATAATAATATACATCTGGTTTCAATCTCGGATGGATTGGACCCCTGGGAGGATAGGAATGACCTCGGAAAGTTATCAGAAGCAATCTTCCGAGCCATGCCAGGGAAGCTGGAGGAGCTCATACAAAAGATTAATGCAACAGATGACAACAAGATTACCTGCCTTATTGCTGATGAGAGTATGGGATGGGCCCTCAAAATTGCCGAGAAGATGGGAATCAGGCGAGCAGCCTTCTGGCCTGCATCAGCTGCATTGTTGGCCTCAGTATTCTGCATCCCAAAGCTGATTGAAGATAACATCATAAACAAAGATGGTGAGACCTTAATATGTCACTTGACTCTTTACTCTACTATACAGTGTAAAGCTATATCATGTCTTTTATTGTAGCACACAAGTACTTCTTTAACAAACTATCATGAGTAAATTGAACATTATCAAGAGTAAAACTCAGTGGGGAAAATAAAAGAAACAACTAGTAGGTAAGCAAATCATAAGCTGGTGTTAATATCACATGTATGTATAGGTGTACATAGCATAGAAGTAGCTGATCTTGAAATTAGGGGTAACAACTAACAGTACAAGTTGGCTACATTAAATAATCAAATACCAGTAGGAAAGGAATCTTGTAACTGTTGTTGTACTTGTTTCTCTTTGGCAAAGCTATTACAACAAATCATACTGTTAATATAAGCTAAAATATACTCTGGAATCTAAATTCTATGTCAAAACTTCCACTGCAGGAACTATCATAAAGAACCAGATGATTAACTTGTCACCAAACATGCCTCCTATGAACACAGGAAACTTGGTGTGGGCCTGCATTGGTGACTTAAAAACACAGAAAATTATTTTTGAAGTTATAGTAAAAGCCAAAGAATTTGTGAAACTAGCAGACCGGATAATATGCAACTCAGCTTATGAACTTGAGCCTGCAGCATTTACCTTATATCCAAATATCTTGCCAATCGGTCCGCTTCTAGCAAGCAACAAGCTTGGAAATCAAGAAGGCTACTTCTGGCCAGAAGATTCAACTTCCCTGACATGGCTTGACCAACAGCCAGTCTGCTCAGTCATTTATGTTGCATTTGGAAGTTTCACAATATTTGACCAGACACAGTTCCAAGAATTGGCTCTAGGGCTTGAACTAACCAACAGGCCATTCCTGTGGGTTGTGAGGCCAGATATGACCGACAATATCAATGAAACGTACCCAGAAGGTTTTAAAGAAAGAATAGGCACTCGTGGGCGAATGGTGGGTTGGGCACCCCAAGAAAAGGTTCTACGCCATCCTTCTGTAGCTTGTTTTTTGAGCCACTGTGGTTGGAATTCTACCATGGAAGGTGTAAGCAATGGAGTGCCTTTCTTGTGCTGGCCATACTTTGCTGATCAGTTCCTTAACCAGACCTATATCTTTGATGTTTGGAAAGTTGGATTGGGATTTAATAAAGATGAAAGTGGAATCATCAGGCAGGGAGAAATTAAGAACAAGGTGGAGCATCTGCTTGGTGACAAAAACTTTAAAGCAAGGGCATTGGATCTTAAAGAAAAGGTGGTGAGTAGTGTCAAAGGACATGGCTGTTCTCACAAGAATTTGAGCAATATTACTGATTGGATGAAATAAAGGAGATTTTGGTACCCCCCCAGGAGTTTGGCAGCTAAATTTTCTTTGCGGATTTTACTGAAGTACTCCATAATTATTAATTCAAGTTTCCTGGAGTAGCGAGTGACCAACACAAAATTCTAACAAACTATATCCTTTTAGTAAGAATTAAGATCTATAAATCTCAAGGCAGCAGAGACACAAATACAATATGACAGAAAATGTCTTTTTTACTTGAATAATTTGAGGAACTATAGCTCATCCAGAAGCTCAAAACATATTTCTATAAGCATTCACAAGTTTTAAACATAATAATGGAATTTTAAGCACATAACAAAATAATCAAACTGCTAGATGAATGATCATGATGGCTTGATGCAATAGCAAATAAGGTGATCAAATCCTCAAACTCATGTAAGTCTGCAGTACTGAGCAGCAGAGAGTTTAGTGTGACCCAATAAAATTGGATTATTACAAACTACCCTCGTTGAAATTTTGGAAGCTCAAGTCTCTGTACCACTTACCAGTTACAACTAGAGAAAAAAAATTACATAAAAGAAAGGTGAAGTTATGGAAGAGGTGGAAGTGACAAACAAGTTCTTATGTTATTATTGTGGGAAGCTTCATATCTAATGATATCCGATCCTGGAGTTGGGCACTCTGTCAGTGTCCTGTGCAGTAGTTCTGCATGGCTCAAATTAAATACATCCTCCGTCACAAAATGAGAGTCAATTTTACTTTCAATTTTCTTTTTGTGGATATTAAGGATTGTTGAGACATGCTTAGATATAATTTTATCCAATGATTTTTCCTGTTCCAATATTAGATTTTAGAATTAAGAAAAAATCATCAACCAAACCTTAAGTGTGTCATAGTCAAACCGCTGTATATATTAGGATTTTTTATATATTAAAAGTCAGATGTGACTCTTTTTTAGGACGGAGGGACCATATTATACCCACGTAATCATGTGGTAGATCAACTTGACACTCCCAAGTTGCCAAGTCTCAACACTAAAGCCATACAATTTTATGCGGTTATGCAGTATAGCTCAACGTCACTAACTCTTAACTCGGCTATGCAGTATAGCATAATAAAACAGACATAAGATATAGCTATAAATAATGCTCACCACATTTAAGAATAATGGAGGTTCATAATTTAAAGTATATATTTCTGTTGGGACAGAAGTAGTTATCTAAACAAACTATCATGAGTAAGTTAAACATTATCAAGAGTAAAATTGAGTGGGAAGCAGAAGACAATTACCTAACAGGAAAGCAAATATTGTGTATGTTAGTATGTATAGGCGTATGTAGCATTAACTTGAATAACTAACATTAAAAGTTGGGCTACAATAAATAACCATACCACTAAAAATCTTATCATTGTTGTTGTTGTTGTTTCTCTTAGGCAATACTATTACAACCACTCAAACTGTAACCATAACTACAATATATCTTTTGAATATAAAATCTGTGTCAAAACTTCAACTGCAGGTACTATCATAAAGAACCAGATGATTGATGTGTCACCAAACATGCCTGCGAGGAACACACACTTTGCGTGGACCTGCTTCGGTGACTTGAAAACACAGAAAATGTTTTTTGAACTTACAGTAAACAACAATGAATTTGTGAAACTGGCAGACAGGATAATATGCAACTCAGCTTATGAGCTTGAGCCAGCAGCATTTACCTTAATTCCAAATATGTTGCCAATCGGTCCACTTCTAGCAAGCAACCGGCATGGTAATCAAGCAGGCAACTTCTGGCCAGAAGATTCAACTTGCCTGACATGGCTTGATCAACAGCCAGTCTGCTCAGTCATTTATGTTGCATTTGGAAGCTTCACAGTTTTTAACCAGTCACAGTTCCAAGAATTGGCTCTTGGGCTTGAATTAACCAACAAGCTATTCCTGTGGGTTGTGCGGCCAGATATGACTAACGAGATGAATGAAGCTTACCCAAAAGGTTTTACAGACAGAATAGGCACTCGTGGACGAATGGTGGGTTGGGCACCCCAAGAGAAGGTTCTACGCCATCCTTCTGTGGCTTGTTTCTTGAGCCATTGTGGTTGGAATTCTACCATGGAAGGTGTAAGCAATGGAGTGCCTTTCTTGTGCTGGCCATACTTTGCTGATCAGTTCCTTAACCAGAGCTACATTTGTGATGTTTGGAAAGTTGGATTGGGATTCAACAAAGATGAAAGTGGAATCATCAGGCAGGGAGAAATTAAGAATAAGGTGGAGCATCTACTTGGTGACAGAAAGTTTAAAGCAAGGGCTTTGGATCTTAAGGAAAAGGTGGTGAATAGTGTCAAAGGACACAGCTGCTCTCACAAGAATTTGAGCAATATTACTGATTGGATGAAATAAAAGGATGTCATGTTGTGAGAATGCATTGTTTGTTTAATTATGAAATTTTGGTGGAAAATGAACCAAAAAGTTGTAAAAATAAGACTATCTACTAGGGGTTGCCTAGTCTATATAAAATAACGTGTAAAAGTAATCAAAATCAAATTTGACTCTCGTTTTGTGATGGTTCAAGCCCTATGTCAGGAACGGAAGGCAAATGAGGAGAAATAGTAGTTACATGAGTTCAGGCCAAACGCTGCGTTTGTTACATTTCAATTATTAGTTATGCCTTAAATTTAGCAATAAACACGTGTTATCAGTTTATTGGTGAGGGTTGTTAGAGGCGAGAGTGTAGAATTGCCCAGCTGCATTATATATGTCAGTGGGATTCTCCTTTAGGGATTATGAAAGAAGTTATATGAAATTTTCTTTTCTCTTTTCTCCTTATTTCTTTAGTGTATCTATCATTATATATCTGTTTTGTGACAAGTGGTATCAAAGCAACTCCTGGGCCAACCATGGCGGATGCGTCGGCAAAGGTGAGCCTTCATAAGCATGAGAAGGAATTCAAAACCTTGGAGGGAAGGATAGAGCAGTTACAGGATCTGATGGCAAAGAACCTCGAACAAACAACAGCACAGATGGGCGTATTTGGAGAGCAAATCACCCAGATCAACCAGAGGCTACAGACCAGCAGTGAAGAGATAGCACAGAAAATTACAGAGGCAATCGAAGCAATACTCCGGTCGGAGAAGGAGAAGATGGCAGCTAGCGAGGTTCACACAATTTCATTCCAGACAATCAACCCCTCTATTACGACCGCACCACCACCACTATCACCCTCAACCATACCCCCACTACCATCATTACAATTTAGGTCAACCACCACTCTGCCCCCTACCACCAAAACTATTATACCAGCCTTAAACACAGGGCCTAGATCGGGTATCAACATTCAAAATACACTCTCTGCTGCAACAACTCCAGCTACACAACCTCCATCCATAGTATCAACATTGGACCCAGCTGCTAGGACCCAGGTTATAACTCTAAACCATCCTAACCCAAACAAACCACCATCGTACACCGTTCCTATGCTAGGGTGGTATTTCCACTCGGAACCACTTGGAAGCACGATTCTGGTGACCACCTCCAATTTGACCACCAACTCAGTGAACCCAACATATACCTACTCCAATTCCACGAGCTCTTACAATTACAACTCCACCTACAGTCCCACAACACAAGCTCTTCCAGGCTACCCCACCAACTATGGACACAACCACTTCAATACACCATACTCATCTGCAACTCCATCATGCACCACTAATTTTACACAAATTCCTGTCACCACATCCACCTACCAAGTTCCTAGTCATTTCCCCTCTTATAATGGGACTTATACTGGGTACCAATCGACAGAAACAAATCAACCCAGAAATTCCTCCAACCCTTTTCTACCCTTTTCCCTACCTAAGATGGATTTTCCCCACTTTGAGGGTAGAGATCCCAGAGGCTGGTTAAAGAAATGTGAAAAATTCTTTCAGCAAATTCCATGTTAGAACCGAGAGCTAAGGTGTTGTATGCAGCATTATATTTAGAAGGAGAAGCTGATGTGTGGTATCAATCCTTACAAGAGGAGAAACCTTGGATATTGTGGGAAGAAATTGCATACTACCTTTGTCAAAGGTTTGTTAAAGGAGGACATGAAAACCTGATAGGGCAGTTTAATAAATTGGTCCAAAGAGGAAAGGTGGATGACTACATCAGGAAATTTGAGGAGTTGAAGACATATATGATGACCCAGAATAGGGGATGTGCTGAAGAATATTTTATTGAGAGTTTTCTAAGTGGCTTAAAGGAAGAGATTGCCAATGCCTTATATCTGATGAGACCACAGACTCTGAGAGAAGCCATCAACTTAGCAAGGAGGCAAGAGGTTTATGTAGAATCCTTGGACAGAAGGGCACATGGCACATTCAAATCTGGGGGGGAGAGTCAATTACGAAGGGGTAAACCACAGACTGCAGTGAACAGGGAACCATTTCAACCGGCTAAGGAAGGAGCAGGATACAGATCCTTCCCAATCAAGAGACTAACTACAATCGAAATGGCAGAAAGGAGGAATAAAGGACTATGTTACCATTGTGATGAAGTATATACACAAGGACATATATGTAAACAGAAGCACATATACCTTGTGATAACTGATGAAGAAGAACAAGCACCTGTGGCAGATATAGATCAAGAATTAGCTACCATTATACAAGGGGAAGAAGAAGAATATTTGCAGATCGAGGATGATGGTGGGGTATCACTGCATGCTATCACAGGGACTCATGGGGTTCACACCATAAAATTACATGGCCAAGCTAAGAACAGATCCATTACCATGTTGTTAGATAGTGGATCCACCCATAACTTTGTCTCACAAACTTTGATAAAGGAACTCAAAATACCTACCGAGCCCTGCACTCCCATTAAGATCACAGTGGCAAATGGAGAGCAAATAAGGTGTGATAGAAAAGTTGAACAGTTTAAGTGGAAACTGACTCAAGGGGAATTCCAAAGTCCCATGTATGTTATTCCTTTAGGAGGGTATGATGCAGTATTGGGGGTACAATGGATGCAAATTGTCAGTCCCATCAGTTTTGATTATAACAGAAGAGAAATTATAATACACTGGAAGGGGAAAAAAGTAGTATTAGGAGAACAAGAAGAGCCTAAACAATTCTACTCAGTACAAATAGAGGAGAAATTCAGCTTGAAACCCAAAGAGGAGACTTACTTTCTAGTCCAGTTAACTGCTGTGGAAGGAAAACTGGAAACAAAGGAGCAGATTCCATGAGAGATAGAACAGATGGTGGCAACTTACAAAGACCTCTTCCAGAACCCACAAGGGCTACTCACCTCGAGATGGCAAGACCATCATCATATACCAATTATGGTTGGTTGCAATCCTGTCAATACCAATCCGTATAGGTATCCCTACATACAAAAGACTGAGATTGAAAGGATGGTCAAGGAAATGCTAGAAAGTGGCATCATCAGACACAGCACATCTCCTTATGCTTCCCCAGTGCTGCTAGTGAAAAAGAAGGACAACTCATGGAGGTTTTGTGTGGATTATAGAGCTTTAAACAACATAACTATAAAGAACAAATTTCCCATTCCTATCATAGAAGAGTTGCTAGATGAGCTAAAGGGAAGCAAGTTCTTTACAAAATTGGATTTAAGGAGTGGTTATCACCAAATCAGAGTCAAGACTGGAGATACTCACAAAACAGCTTTCAAAACCCACCAAGGACACTGAGTTTCTAGTCATGCCCTTTGGCTTGACCAATGCCCCTGCCACTTTTCAATGCCTAATGAATGAGGTATTTGCTCCATACTTAAGAAAGTTTGTTTTGGTCTTCTTTGATGACATTTAAGTATATAGTTCCTCGTTGGAAAGTCATATCAGTCACTTGCAACAAGTATTTGAGGTACTAAGGAGTAATCAGTTCTGTGTAAAGAGGAACAAGTGCACTTTTGCCCAACCTCAAGTGGAATACTTGGGACATATTATCAGTGAACAAGGAGTAGCTGCTGATGAGAGCAAAGTGGAAGCCATGAGACAATGGATTCCACCTAAGACATTGAAGTCATTAAGGGGATTTCTGAGCCTTACAGGCTACTATAGGAGGTTTGTGCAACACTATGGAATTATCAGTAAACCTCTCACTAATTTGCTTAAAAAGGGAGCTTTTAGCTGGGGAGAAGAGGTTGAGCAAGCTTTTCAGAAACTCAAGGAAGTTCTATCAAACACCCCAGTCCTAACCCTACCGGATTTCTCCAAAACCTTTATCGTGGAAACAGATGCGTGTCACACAGGTGTAGGGGCAGTATTAATGCAGGAAGGCAGGCCATTAGCTTTTATGAGCAAAGCTTTGTCAACAAAACACTTGGGCCTTTCAACTTATGAGAAAAAACTGCTGGCCATAATTATGGCAGTGCAGAAGTGGAGGACCTATCTGTTGGGGCGACAGTTTATTATTAAAACTGACCATGAGGCATTGAAGTATTTCATGGAGCAAAAATTAACTACTTTAGTACAGCAGAAATGGGTTTCAAAGATGTTGGGTTTCGACTATGTTATTCAATATAAGAAGGGTAAAGATAATCTAGTAGCAGATGCGTTGTCGAGAAAGCATGAAATGGAGGGCAGCTGTATAGTAATACAATTTGCTATTCCAGCGTGGAGCACTGAAGTTGCAGATAGCCTTAAAGATGACAAGGAGGCACAAGAAATAATGGCACAAATTCTCATCAATCCTACTAGCTGTCCTGAATATAAGGTGCAGGAAGGGATTCTCAGAAAAGAAGGAAGGATTTACTTGGGAAATTCTGGAAATCTGAGAGAAAAGATCATGGAACAAATACACAGTAGCCCTGAAGGAGGGCATTCAGGCATAAATGCATCAATCAAGAGGGCTGAGATGTTATTCTTCTAGCCTACATTAAGGAAAGACTTAACAGAGCTGATCACAAATTGTGAAGTGTGCCAAAGGAGCAAGGGAGAGCATATTCCCGATCCGGGATCTGCTACGGCTATACCCATTCCCCGACCAAGCACGGAAGTCATAACCATGGATTTTGTGGAAGGTTTACCCAAATCAGAGGGAAAGGATACGATTTTGGTTGTGGTGGACAAACTAACCAAAGGGTGTCATCTTATGGCACTCACACATCCCTTTACAAACATCTCAAGTAAGACAAATGGTATTGGACTCTCGTGGTTAAGTTTGCATGGTCCCCAAAAACTATCATCTCGGATAGAGACAAAATATTTGTGAGCACATTCTGGAGAGAGTTGTTCAGAACATTGGGAACCCAAGTGAAGTTAAGCACAGCCTACCACCCGCAAACAGATGGGCAAACAGAAAGGGTCAACCAGTGTATAGAAATGTATTTAAGGTGTATGACTAGTACCAAACTCGCACACTGGAGTAAGTGGTTGCCCATGGCAGAATGGTGGTACAATACTACCTTCCATACTGCAACAGGAATGACACCATATAAAGCTCTTTATGGTACTAATCCTCCAGTGGTTAATTATCACCAAGAAGGCACAAGCAACAATCCTTTGATAGCAGATTTTTTAAAAGAAAGGGAGGCAACCCAACAATTATTGAAGGAGAATCTGCAGAAGTCACAAGAAAGGATGAAACTTTATGCAGATAGGAAGAGAACAGAAAGGGAATTCAACGAAGGTGATGTGGTGTATCTGAAGTTACAACCTTATAGACAGATGTCGTTGTCACAAAGGAGAAGCTTCAAGTTATCTGCTAAGTACTATGGACCATACACTGTAATTCAAAGAATAGGGAAGGTGGCCTACAAGCTGCAGCTTCCTACAAGTGCTAAAAGTCATAATGTTTTTCATGTTTCACAACTGGCCGAAAAAGAAGATTGGAGAGACTAAGGTGGTACAAACCGAACTACCCCAAACGAACCATGCAAGAGAGTTAAGGCCAATACCATAGCGATCTTGAGCGGAAGATTGATCAAAAGGGACGTGACCCGACCACCATGGTTCGATTCGATGGTCCCATAGCATTCCGGAAGATGCAACATGGGAAGAGTGGAGCAAAATTAGTCTGAGAATTTCAGGACTTTAATCCTTGGGGACAAGGATCCTTTCAAGAATGGGGAATTGTCGAGAATGGAAGGCAAATGAGGAGAAATAGTAGTTACATGAGTTCGTGCCAAACGCTGCGTTTGGCCATTTCAATTATTAGTTATGCCTTAAATTTAGCAATAAACACGTGTTATCGGTTTATTGGTGAGGGTTGTTAGAGGCGAGTGTAGAAATTGCCCAAATTGCATTCAATGTTGAAAAGGCGTTTGAGGCGTCGCGGTGAGCGCCTACCAGTGGCGGCGAGGAAGCTGCGGCGAAGCTACCGATCGATCGGAAAAGCGAAAGTCATACTTTATTTGGCCGAGGCTTACGCCTCGATCGTTAAGCCATACTGAGTAGTCGAAAGGTCATACCTTGATTTGATTTTAAAAAGCCCTAAAACTTGTTCTTTGACAATTGCGACTTACAACTTCGACTTCCTCTTCTTGAATCTGCGACTTCGACATCCAACATCCAACATCCAATCGATTAAATGATTGGTTTGTTTCTTCTTCGTCGTCTTCTTACATTGGTCGCTTCTTCTTCTTCTCCCTCTCGCTCTCTCTCTCGTCTTCTCTTATCGGTTTTTTTATTGTTTCCTTAGTCTTTTCTTTGGTAATAACAATTTTTTTATTACAATTATTAATTATATATATATAACAATCATATGTATTAATGTATATCTGATGAAATCAAGTAATAACTAGTAAGTAATAACATTACTGTGAATATGTTTTAAATTTCAATTAATGATCTTAGGCAATTTTTTTTTACTACAAAGGAATTGTTATTTAATATGTAAATTGTTTATATAAATTAAATTATTTACATATTTATGTAAATTAAATTAAATATGTAAATTGTTTATATAAATATGTAAATATTTATACATATTAATAATTTACAATTTAATTTAATATGTAAATTGTTTATATAAATTAAATTGTTTAAATATTTATGTAAATTAAATTAAATATGTAAATTGTTTACATATTTAAATTGTTTATATAAATTAAATTATTTATATATTTATACATATTTATATAAACTATTTAATTAAATTGTTTACATATTTATGTAAATTGTTTATAATTTCTATTATCGCAAATATAAATTGTTTTGGGGACTTTTAGGTCTTTAAATCAAGGCTTCATATTTCATCCTTGTGAGGCTTACGCCTCGATAGCCTTCTGAGAAAAAAGCCTACGTCTGGATTTTAGCTTTTTCGAACATTGACTGCATTATATATGTCAGTGGGATTCTCCTTTAGGGATTATGAAAGAAGTTATATGAAATTTTCTTTTTCTCTTTTCTCCTTATTTCTTTAGTGTATCTATCATTATATATCTGTTTTGTGACACCCTACAATTTTGTGTAGCCATGAAAAGTTTGTAATTACCTACTCCATGACAACTTCAATATTTTCATCGGTGGTGAAGTGAAGACACGAGGGGGGTCATAAGGGCTATAGCCCACCTTATGTCTTTGTCAACAAATTCTGCTCATTTCACTCATTCTTGTCCCTACTCTAATTTCCACTTCTCTCGCTATCACATACGGTGAGCTGCTTATGTCAATAGCATCTGAATAAACAAAAAAATAAAAAAAGTAGTATCCACAAACAGGAGTTTATCTCAGATTTTTTTTTCTCTCTCTTCTCCTCCATCAAAAACCCCACTTCAGTCACTGCTCTCCTCTGTCAACACGCCAAGCCGAGTGAGCTAGAGAGAAAGGTGTCAAGTAGTTAGAGAGAGAAAGCTAAGTTCCAGCATTAGAGAGATAAAAGAGAGAATAATCAGCCAGTTAACATTATTCTTCAATATTTTTCATACTACTCTATGGGGTTTTTCTGTCTACGTAAAACTTTTGTGTCATTATATAGTAGTTTATGTTTGTGTTTGTGTTCGCTTGATTTCTTAACATCCACAATGATAAAACAAGAGTTTATATGAGATTACTTTCTCTCTCCTCCTCCATCCAAAACCCCGCCTCACAATTATCAAACACATAATTTCATTTAATATTCAGATCTTCAACCACATTCAGCTCACTCAAATTTTCTTATATATTCAGAACTTTTCATTCAGTTTTATCAAACAACCCTTTATTAATGTACACCAAATCAAACAAACACATACATATTACATTTTTTCTGTTGTTGGTAGAAACACACAGATATTAACTTAAAAAGTAAAAGGATGACACCCATGTGCTTCAGTAATTCAGCCATGAACCGAAGGATACTACTTTAAATTGAAGATAAAGGAATAAGAGAAGTACTTACTAGCAAAATCTGCAAGAATTCATCAAACGAATAAGTTAGAGATGGGAATCCCACATGTTCTAGCTGTACCTTATCCTGTACAAGGTCATGTAATCCCCCTAATGAAGCTTGTGCAACACTTTATCAAGCAGGGTTACAAAGTAACATTCGTGAACACTGAATTCAATCATAACTGGGTAATGAAGGCATTGTCGGATATAGGTAATGCCGTAATGTAGGAGATCTGATACATCTGAATTCAATCCAGATGGATTGGGGAACTCTGGGACTGGGAGGACAGGAACGGCATAGGAAAGTCAGCGGAAGCAATCTTAAGAGCCATGCCAGGAAGCTGGAGGAGCTCATAGAAAAGATAAATGTATCAGACGACAACAAAATCACCAGCATCATCGCTGATCTGAATATGGGATGGGCCCTGGAAGTTGAAGAGAAGATGGGAATCAGGCAAGCAGCCTTCTGGCCTGCATCAGCTGCAACATTCCGAAGCTCATTGAAGATAGAATCGTTTACAACGATGGTGAGACCTAACAGCACTAACTTTTGACTCTACTATGCACCAACTTTTGCCAAAAATTATACTAGCAATAACCCCTAATCTCTGTTGAAACTTCCATTGCAAGAACTACCATAAAGAATCAAATGTTCCATTTGTCACCAACCATGCCTGCCATGAACACTGCAAAGCTTGCATGGTCCTGCATTGGCGACACGACCACAGAGAGAACTGGTTTTATAATTTTTAATAATGCCAACAAATTCGTGAAACTAGCAGACTGGATAACATGCAACTCAGCTTATGAGCTAGAGCTAGAGCTAGAGCTACAGCTAGAGCTAGAGCTAGAGCCAGCAGCATTTACCTTATTTCCACAGATCTTGCCAATTGGAAGCAACCAGCATGGAAATTAAGCAAGCTACTTCTGGCCAGAAGACTCAACTTACCTGACATTGCTTGATCAACAACCAGCTTGCTCAGTCATATATGTTGCATTTGGAAGCTTCACAGTTTTTGACCAAACACAGTTCCAAGAATTGGCTCTTGGGCTTGAACTCACCAACAAGCCATTCCTGTGGGTAGTGAGACCAGATATGACTGAAGAGACAAATGAAGCTTACCCAATAGGATTTAAAGACCGAATATGCAGTCGTGGGAAAATGGTGGGTTGGGCACCCCAAGAGAAGGTTCTACGCATCCTTCTGTGGCATGTTTCTTGAGCTACTGTGGTTGGAATTCTACCACTGAAGGCATAAGCAATGGAGTGCCTTTTTTGTGCTGGCCTTACTTTGGTGATCAGTTTTGTAACCAAAGCTACATCTGTGATATTTGGAAAGTTGGATTAGGGTTTAATCAAGATGAAAGTGGAATCATTAGGCAGGGAGAAATCAAGAACAAGGTGGAGCAGCTGCTTGGTGATGAAACTTATAAAGCAAGGGCTTTAGATCTTAAAGAAAAGGTTGCAAATGATGTCATAAAACATGGTTGCTCTGACAAGAATTTGAACAATATTATTGAAGGGATGAAATAAAGGCTCTGCTCACAAACATAAATGGATCAAGGAGGGTCAGGCGGTTACAAACCTCACTTATCTTGTACCCATAAGAAAGTAAAAGCTATAGTTTTACATTCATCAATAACAGTCAGTTATGAGAAATCAATAAAATTGATCTTATTCAATAAATCATGCTCAAGAGAAAGAGTAGTTAGCTTGAAACTGTCTTCTACTTTAAAAATGGTAAATTTCACTTCACTACCTCAGGTTTTACCATTTTCTTACTTAACCACCTGTTGTTGAAAAACCTACATTTAAACACTTGTAGTATTGAGATTAAGTGAAACTGTCAATTTTTTCATCCAATGTGTGTGCGTGCCCACTCGCCAAAAGTGCGTGAAAACCCACTTAAACCCTAAAAATACAAAAAAGAGACCCAAAATACCCCACCCCAAAACTCACTCTCTCTCATCATTTTCTCTCTACCTAGTCACCACCACCTCGATCATAAATACTTCATAGCCACCAACTGGAAATAAAGAATACCCGTCATCTCCTCAACTACAAGCTTGTTTCATATGAATTACCGCGCCTCTATCCGTACTGCTCGCTCCATCGTTTCCTAGCTCTATCTTCATCTTCTATCCTCCATCTTTTCTCCTTACCCAATTGAAAACCCTAAATTAAAATCTCAAACTCCAAATCTACCATCATCTAATTCACCCACCACCACCATCTTCGCCCCCTCCATCTCCACCATCATCGCACATGCACAACTCATCTATTTGATATTCTCATTAATAGAAACCCCAATTTGACTCCCTTTGATCTCAAAATCATCAAATTAAAGTTAAACTTAGACATCATAATTCACCCACCAATCATGATGTTGTTTAAATTTGAGAAATTTTCAAAGTTAGAGATGAGAGTGTTAAGTGTATGTGGATGGTACTGGAGGTGGTGTATATGTGCAAATAGAGAAATTAGAATATTGAAGATAAATCAAGAAGTGAGTTTAATAGAAAATAATTAAAATAAAGGTTAACGCTTGGGGTTTGGGGGCAAAAATGTCCAAACACATTTTAGTTAACGGAGCTATGACAGAAAGCAATTTTTCATTTCACCTCAAAACATCAGGTGTTTAAGTGAGAAATCACATAAACCTCAAGTGATTAAATGAAATTTACTCTTAAAAAAAGGGAAAGAAATATCTACTAGATTAGTATATGGTATTCCTCTTGAATAGAGGAAGTAAAAAATGTGAATAATTTCTTGAAGAAAATTTAAAAGCATCACAATTGAATCGTTAAAACTGAAGTGGAGGTTACTAGCTAGATGGGGAAGGAAAGTAAATAAGAAGGAACATCTTTTACTATGCAAGCCCCAGTTTGCAGGACTGAGTGCAGGTTTGTCGATTGATGTTAGAATTCAGTTTAGGTAGTTTTTTTCCAATCTTAGATCACAAATTTATCTTTGCTAGGCTTATTAACAAAATTTTATAAAGTTTCTCTCAAAGTTTGGATTCTGGACCAGCACCAACACCAGTCATTCAGCAACCTCCATATCTATCCATATTGATACTCATGTAGAGGTGAGGATACTTTCTAAGATAGAAAAAAAAAAGTAGTAATATAGTATAAGCCTAATTTTAGGCTGCAAATGAAACATAAATGAGAGCTTGGGAGATGAAACTTTGTTATCTATGATCATGTGAAAGTATTTGTTTAATAATGGAAACTTTTTTTAAATTTTTATTTCTGTTGATTTTTCCTTTAATTTGGGACCTCCTATTCTCAACTCCACAATCATTGGCAAAACTCTCTGTTGTTAATACAATAGCAATATGCATTCTCGATGTTCTA
Source organism: Panax ginseng (assembly GCA_020205605.1). NCBI lineage: Eukaryota > Viridiplantae > Streptophyta > Magnoliopsida > Apiales > Araliaceae > Panax > Panax ginseng. The sequence continues at coordinate 16,761,657 of CM035148.1, forward strand.
ACTGGGCTGTACGAAAACGCAGTATAGAAAAATCTAATCTTGAATGTCGGCTAGGTAAGTAGTGAAAAATAAAATACGTGCAATATATATTAGTAACGTTACCTTATCTTTTCCTACCATGAAATTCCTCTTCCCATGCGCAATCTGGTGCTGCACTGATATGATGAGAGTGACATGAGAAAAATATAGATTTCAAGAAAATTTGACATCTAGCTAGACCATTGATGCTAAATCATAGAAAGAGGATATTAATTGATCCCATCTGACAAAAAAATGTACATGTATAGTTTGTTCTGATACTTCCAAGCATACTAGAACAACAAGTATCCACCATGATTCTGTATTTTGTTCTGAGGCTGGCATGAAGAGACTTTATCTATTAAAACACTAAATATCAGGCAGAATGACGGTTACATCCAAAAGAACTAGCTACACATTGTGATATATTATGTAGTGGCAACTATGATCCTTCCTTGCCATGACATAACACCATTATTTAGGGACAAATAAAGAAGTAAGGAAAACAACAGAGGCCGATGAAACTGAAGCTAATAAGCCAAGATAGCCCCCTAGTAGGTCAGTACTAAGACAAGACAAACATACCAAAAGACAACAGTCAGGCCCAGTAATAAAAGAACGAAGATAATACCAGGCATAAAGAAAGTGACAAAGAAGAAGAATACATACATTAAATTTGAGATTAGAATGAGCAAAGTAAATTGATAATTTGATCTACCTATATAAGGGGCTTGAACATTAAGCTAAAAACAACAGAAAAATCTTGAGGGGTTATACAAACAAATAAAATAAAAAAGAAGATGGGTAACCCACATATTCTAGCTATACCATATCCTGCTCAAGGACACGTAATTCCCCTGATGGAGCTTGTCCTGTGTTTATCTAAGCATGGTTTCAAAATCACATTTCTAAACACAGAATTCATTCACAAGCGGGTTATGAATGCATTCTCAGAGGAAGATAATGTAGGGGAGCTGATAAACTTGGTTTCAATCCCAGACGGGATGGAACCCTGGGATGATAGGAATGACCTGGGCAAGTTAACCGAAGCCATCATCCCAGTCATGCCTGGGAAGCTTGAGGAGCTGATAGAAAAAAGTAAAGGAACAGAGAATGACGAGATTACCTGCATAATTGCTGATGAGAATATGGTATGGGCTCTAGATGTAGCAGAGAAGATGAGAATCAAGCGAGCAGCCTTCTGGCCCGCATCTGCTGCACTTTTGGCCTTGATATTCAACATCCCAGAGCTGATTAAGAACGAAGTCATAGACAACAATGGTGAGATCTCATGTCACTTCTTTAGACTCTTCTCTGCATAGAACTAACAAAAATGGATGTCAGGAATGACTTAAATCAGTTTGCAACTACAAAATGCAACATTAGTCATCTTCTAAAGCTAATGTCAGACCCAAGCTGAAGTTAACTAATTTACTTTTCGTATGCCTCGGAACTCAGAAGAACTACCAAGTAGAATACATTGTTTTAGTAACATTTGGTAATATAATGTTGATATTTTAAAACTAGTGTTATTAATGAGTAAGATTTCAGCTAAAGGATCTTTTATCTCTGTCAACATTCCATTGCAGGAGCTATGAACACTACACATTTTGCGTGGGCCTGCATCGGCAACTTGAAATTAGGGAGAATTATTTTTAAACTTTGCCAAGAAAATAACAAATCAGTGTAAGTGGCAGACTGGTTAATTTGCAACACAGCAGATGAGCTGGAGCCTGCAGCCTTGGCCTTGTTTCCAGAAATCTTACCAATAGGCCCACTTTTGGCAAGCAACCGGCTTGGAAAATCAGCAGGCCGCTTCTGGCCAGAAGACGCAACTTGCCTCACATGGCTAGACCAACAGCCAGCCCACTCGGTTATCTATGTTGCATTTGGAATCTTCGCCATTTTTTACCAGACTCAGCTCCAAGAATTAGCTTTAGGGCTTGAACTCACTAACAGGCCATTCCTGTGGGTTGTGCGGCCAGATATGACAGACGAAACAACCAATGTGTACCTAAAAGGATTTAAAGCCCGAATAGGCACTCGTGCGGGAGTAGTTGGCTGGGCACCTCAACAGAAAGTCCTTGATCATCCCTCTGTGGGTTGCTTCTTGAGCCACTGTGGTTGGAACTCTACCATGGAAGGTGTAAAGCAATGGTGACCCTTTCCTGTGTTGGCCTTACTTTGCTGATCAATTCCTTAATCAGACCTACATTTGTGATGTTTGGAAGGTTCGATTGTGATGGATAATTAGGAAGAGAATATATATTAGGGAGGAAGTAAAATATAACTTTTGAGAATATAAGAACATTCAGAGGAAGGGCCTTGGTTAATAAAGGAAAGGCTGTAAATGGTGTCCAAAAGGGTGGTTGCTTAAACAAAAATCTGAGCAATTTCATTGAATGGATGAAATAAAGGAAATGAGTCAATGAGATGTTTATGCCATGAGCAGAATTGATCTAATTTAAACGGCCAAGGCTCAAGAACGAAAATGATACAGGTTTGCGAAAACAAAGCACAACATAAAAGTTTTACCTGTAAGACAATAAAGATTATTTCAGGGTGCATTCGCCACTTGCTATGCAAAATGTTGTGAACCTTATAATCAGTTAAAGCTTAAAGGCCATTCTTAACAACATATCTATCATTTTGTATAACTATACAACCATTGGAAACACTTCATTTTGTTGGAAGGATATAGTTTTATTCGCTGAACTAATACCCAATTAGAACAGGTTTGGATTGGTTTTAGAATCAAAACTATATTATCTATGGGTTATGTGGTTTGAATTTAAATGGTTATGAGTCGACCTATTTTTTAAATTATAGTTTCATTAAAATTTTAATTTTTGTTATACTAAGAGAGTCATATTTTAATTTTTTAGACCCAAGTTAGAAACTAAAAATTTTAATTGATGTGACTAATTTAAGTATTAAAAATATTAATTTTGTGATTATATGCACTTTCAAAAAAATTACATTAATAATTATTATGTTAATTAAAATTAATGAAATTATTGAAATTTTATTACAATAATCAAAAAATATTTTTTTGAAGTGTATATATAATCAATAAATATATTTTTTTTTGGGGGTAGTTGGGACGGGGCCAGGCGTGAGGAGGGATGTATCATAATCAATAAATAATATTTTTTTTTTGAGAGGTGCGTGCTTGAGGCGGGGGGCAAGGTGGGGTTTATACATAATCAATAAATATTATTTTTTTGGGGGTGACGGGTAGGGGTGGGGGAAATTAAATTAAATTATATAATATAATATAACACAATTTATGGAGAGAATGAGGAAATTAAATTTAATTATATAATATAAATTGTATAATTTAAATGAGTTATTTAAGTTAATTAAGGGATCGGAGGAGATATTAATTATTTAAATTAGTAGTTCGTTACACTAAAAGTGTTAACTTTATTATAGATTAATTTCATAATTAGTGAAATGGTTTTTATACATAATTACAAATGTATAAATTATAAAAGTATGTAATATGTATGTGTTATATAAGAATGTAGTGTAATAATGCTTACATGTTGTTGTATTAGCTCTACAAAGTGCAAAAAACTATTATAGACTAATATGTGTCAAAACTAGTTAAACTAAATCCAACTCATATTTGTAATAATAATGTGTCCAAAATCAAACTAAACCAATCCATCACCTAACAACTAGTTAACTAATCCAATTGATCTAAATAATTTTAGTTAACTATATAGTTTTTAACTTAAATTATCATGTCTATACCCAATATTAATAGGTAATTATTAATGGGGCAAAGGGTCAAAAAAGTCCTTGATGTTTATCCCGATGTCTCACTTACACCTTAAACTAATTTTTTTTCCAAAAGTACCATCAACGTTATGTTTTTGGGTCGCCCGTGCCCCTGCCGTTAACAGAAAACAAACGAGGTTAAAATGTGATGACGTGGCAGGCTTAAATATAAAATATATTCTAAATAAAACAATATATATCATTTAATCAAAGCAAAAAATACTAAAATTCAAAATAAAAAAGCATAACATATTTACATCATTTAATCAAAATAATAAAATTCAAATTATTTTGTTAACTAATCAAAATAATTAATTCAATAAAATAAGTTGTATAACATATTTACATCATTTAATTAAAATACTAAAATTCAAAACATAACATATTTACATCAATTACTAATTGAAAAAATACTAAAATACTAATTAAAAGAAATACTAAAATACTAAAAAAATCAAATTAAAAAAATACTTAAAATACTAAAATTCAAATTATTTTGTTAATTAATTAAAACAACAAAAATTCAAATTACATCATTAAAATACTAAAATCATAATACTAAATACTAATTGATATAAAAATTTTAAATTACTAAAATCATAATACTAAATAATATTTCAAGGGTCTTGTTTGTTTTTAAATTTAAACTTGGAACTATTAGTTTAAGGATTATAAAATGGCTTAATAGTCTTATAATTATAATTATAATCCCGATATTATTATTCTAGGATTAATAGTCTTGAGATTATAGTCTCTCGAATTATAATTTCGGAATTATAATATTTACAAACAAATATAACTAAAACAAAATTATAGATAAATAAAATTTACATTTTTATATAGTTTACACACATTTGAACCATTTCAAACGCGTGAATACAACAATATATATAATAAATTATATAAGACGTAAATAAATAACAAAGGCTCTATCCACTAGAATATGAATATTATAGGATAGCTAATTATCATCAACAGACAACAAACTCATCTCTTTCAATTTCTTTATATACTCGCAATGGACCTGTTAACCAGGTTTGCTATCCCAACTATTTTTGGGGTTTTTTTTTATGCAAACAAACAAAATGTTGTATATTCTTTAGAAAAATGGAATATTGTCCAATCATTTCGGTCATATTGACGGTAAACCTTGACCTGACCATGAGCCAAACCTTTTTGTAATATGTTACAAAAATCAAAATTCTATATTTGTGTTTTCTAACTATATCCCTCTTCTATTTTTTCCGCAACCATTATGTATGCAAAATCACTTGAGATTTAAAAGAGTAAAGCTCTACAAAGAGAAAGTGTTTTAATTACATTGCCAAGCGTAGGATGGATTCAAATCAAGTTTTTAAAGGATTTTATATAATCCCAATGAGGGTCCACATTTATTTTTTTCACAACTTAATTCTCATTGTCAGGATATATATATATATATATATATATATATATATATATATAAAAACCTTCTCCAGCGAATTAGAACTAAAAACGAACCAGCTATAGTGACGATTTTGGCGACAGTTCAATCGTCGTCATATTTATTTCCTCGACTTTGTATGCTATGACGACGAAAAAAATCGTAACTATAACTGATTCGTTTTTGATTCGCTAAAAGGGATGACCGTATATATATATATATATTGAAGTCATAGTTTGCATACAAAATTAAACTTTATATGGTAGACCCATGATACTATTCTGGAAAAAGATTCATTTTGTACAACGTTTGGTTGCAAAATATGGTGTAAAGGGTAAAGACTTGGTCAAAGTGACAATCATCTCTATATTGTTGCACAACCCTCTACGTGTCAAACCTCTTAGATCAATGTCCAGTGCTTCTTTCTCGTTTCTGTCTCCTCTCTCTCTCCAACAGAACATCCCAATTCATCCTATCTGGTACCCCTTCCCTACAATGTGTATCTCCTTCTTCCTATTATGGCTTGTTAGCATTCCACTCTCCATCCATGCTAACCCTCAACCAAGAGGTAACACAATTCTCCCACCCTCCATAGATGTTTTATACATGCATGCAAACCTCTAATCCGTCCGTCCTAAATTTAGTTTCATGGTTGACAAGAATGTATTAATTTGAAGGCATTTAGGATCATACATAAACATAAGAGTTTTTTCTTTTGCATATCATTTTGCTCTTATATTTTGGAATGAAGGGATTATTTTATACAGTTTTTGAATGTGAAAAAATACAGTTTTCAAGATGACACTCAATTTGGGACGGGAAATGTGTGTGGATACTCCATATCGATTCTTTCTCATGGGAGCACTAATGCTGCAGGTTTTGATAAACTGCGGCTCACCCGACGTTATAGAAGAAAATGGCCTGAAATACATGCCAGATGAAGGCTACGTATCTGTTGGAAACATTACATCCGTTAAAAAACCATATGTATTGCCAATATTAAAAACATTAAGGTTTTTTCCGGACACTACAGCTCGAAAGTACTGCTACAATTTTCGGGTAATCAAAGGAGGAAAATTTCTCATAAAAACCATATATTACTATGGAGGTTTCGATGGAGGGGAGGAACCGCCGGTGTTTGATCAGATCATTGATGGAACTATATGGAGCACTGTTAATACCACTGAGGATTATGCCAATGGCCTTAGCTCCTACTACGAGATCGTTGTCATTGCTCATGCAAAGTCATTGAGCGTGTGTTTGGCAAGGAATGGACACACAGTTTCTGACCCATTTATCTCAGCTCTTGAGGTGCATTATGTTGACAAGTCACTATATAATTCAACTGATTTTGATAAACATGCACTATCTATGGTTGCTCGAACTAGCTTTGGCTCCAGTGGAGATATCATTAGGTATGAAAACTTGCTAATAGTTGTTTCACTTTCCTTTTGGTTTTATCAGTATCATTACTTAATTCACAAGTCATGACTCTAATGTAAGAAGTTACTTTGAGTTATACATACAAATAATTTACCAAATTTACATGCCATTGAATTCAATTAATTGTGCTCTTGATAAGGCTAACCAACCTACGAAAGAAGTTGAGGAAAGAGTTAATACTATATATGAAGACTTTGCAGTAGATTTATGATATAGAACACTTACTAACTAGTTAAAACCAATTATAGATTATGCCAAATTGGCAAGGCATAGCATAATTTATGCAGAACCTTAATCTGATTAGGAATTCGATGCAGTTTTTTCTATGACACTTTAAGCATCTTTTCTTTCCTTTTTTTTTTATGTTAAAGATATACTAGTTCATAGATATAAAAACATAAATGAATAAGAACAATTGGCTTGTTATCGAAACATAAACTCTGATGGTAAATATGGAACAATTGACTAGTTATCCAGATGATGCATTCAATCGGATCTGGCTACCTTTCATGGATAAGAACGCTGCAGAGAAAAGCAACTCCAACATAACTACTTCTGGATTTTGGAACAGTCCACCAGCAAAGACATTTGCTACAGCCATTACAACGAGCCGAGGTCATACTCTCACAGTCAGATGGCCTGCATTCACATTGCCTAGCAGTCATTACTATGTCGCGCTTTACTTCCAAGACAGCCGAAGCCCTGGTCCATATAACTGGAGAGTTTTCAATGTCAGTGTAAATGGTGAAAACTTTTACACCAACCTCAATGTTACCACTAGAGGTGTAACCGTTTATGGCACAGAATGGCCTCTCCATGGGGAAATTGAGATTGTCATGAATCCCTGGAGCAATATGCCAGTTGGCCCTCTGATCAATGCAGGGGAGATCTTTCAGATTCTGCCTCTTGGAGGAAGGACTCTAACTAGAGATGGTACCCCCATTTGATGGTGAATTTACCCCGTTTATGCATATACTTATAATCAATTTTTGTTTGGCAATTTATTAATTTTTGGTTGCCAACAGTGATGGTGATGGAAGAGTTGGCCAGAAGCCTTGACAACCCGCCTCCTGATTGGAGTGGAGATCCATGCCTACCTAAACATCATTCGTGGACCGAAATTAATTGTTCTGAAGGAAAAAACATTCGAATCATCTCCCTGTAAGTTCTGTTTGACGGCTAGAGTTACATTTCTAAATCAATAAATTTTTAAAGAAAAATTTACTTTTCCAAACATATCCTTGCATTTGCTAAATAGTGTGGCATGATAGTATTCAATCCACCTAGTAAATAAGTAATTACACGTTATGAAATTCATGCTACTTCATAGTATACAATTAGAAATGTATGTTTAATTTTAGAACGGAAAGAGTACTATAGAAGTATTGTGTTTTACGTTAGTGTTGTACTTGAAAGTATAACTTTAAAACATTACTCATATATGATTCAATTTAATATCTTCTAACATCCTTCCCCTTCCCCCATAAATGAAGGAATTTAACAAGCTACGAACTCTCTGGGACACTACCCAAAGACCTAGCCAATTTGACTGCCATTTCTAGTATGTAAGTTGTTGAGCCCTAATGATCGTGCTACGAGACTCAATGCAGTATTCCCCCACAATATCAAATTAATTGGATTGATTTTACTTTTATTTTTAATATTTATACAGTTGGCTGGGAGGTAATAAGCTTTCAGGTACAATTCCAGATATGAGCTCATCGAAAGCCCTGGAGTCCTTGTAAGTTGGCGCAAAAAAAAAAACTTTCATTTTACAGTTTTCCGTTCGTCTTTCTTCTTTCAGCTTCCTTAATTAGTATTTCTTGATCTGAAAAAAGGCATTTGGAGAACAACCATTTAGAAGGACCAATCCCTCAATCTCTGGGGCAACTCACCAAGCTTCAAGAAGTGTAAGTTTCTGAAAAGATATATAACTATGGAAAACTCAGTTGCTTATAATAATAATCAGCTTTGAATTGTTAATGACTTGTTCCTACTGATTTTTGCAGATTTCTCCAAAACAACAAACTAACAGGCAGCATTCCAAACAACCTAGCAAGTAGAAAGGATATAAACCTTCAGTAAGATTAATGCTATGAACTCATTTGAAATTTAATTTCTTCTAAAGCTCTGCCGTATAGAAATTTTTTTATCACTTTAATGCTTTGTACGTAAACCATTGTTTTTTAAAGTTTCAAGTAATGATGGAGTTTCTGCTATAGGGTCTCTGGAAATAACCTCTTTGAGAAAGTATAATGCTAAAGAAAAGTTGTGAAGGAACTGGAATGTTTTGGCCAAACAAGTTGGATGATGATCAGCACAAGAGGAGGGTTTGAAGAGAGAGGGAGAGGGAGAGAGAGAGATTGTTTCGCCTGTTTGGAAGACGATATATATATATATATATATATATATATATATATATATATATATATATATATAGTCTCTACATATTTATCCTTCTTTCCCTCGCACTGAAATTATTACATTCTTAGCATACATCAACAATCAAAGAAGAAACATTGTACTAAACCTTTACATGCACAAATTTAACAATGTTTTCAGATGAAGAACTTTTTGCTGTTCGTAATGAAAGACATGTTTATGCAATTATGCATTTCATTTTTCACTATATTTGATATACAAGCTAGTAATGATTATAATATCAGAAAGAAACCCAAAATATATATATATAGCTTGCTTTGATGAGGACTAAACATTTTATTTTTTATTTTTTAAATATTGCCCTGTATTCATATGGGAATGTTAGAAGATCAACAAGTTTCTGTATTCATATGGAATTTAAATTTTATTTTTGCAATAATAAAAAGCCAAAATAAGTATATAGTTCCTTCTGATTATATAAGCATGCAAGTTATTTATGCTCCATCTGGTTCATGAATTTTCAGAGGGAAAAGTAAATGATAGGTGCCATAAATTTCAGGTTTTCTCTTCTGCTACCTTACAAAACAAGACACAGGAAATTGAGAGGCTAAGCTGAAAGTTCAATGGAGTTTTTAACAAGGAAAAAACATCTCAAAATTGTAGGGGCCAAATTAAGTAGAATTTTACTTATACTTTATAACAATCTATTTCCTTTTCAGTAATTATTCTCAAGAACAATGGCATAAAAACAAAAGGTTGACAGAATACAATTTCACAAATATAATACGGGGTATTTGTTTTAGTGATTTCTTTTGTTGGTATTTTAAGATTTTAAAATACTATATATATATATATATATATGTATATTAATAATTATATAATTTTAAAAAAGAAACCAACGGAACTATAACAAGCCAGCAGCTTATTTGGCGGTCAAAGTATCATAATATAGATTATTTTTTTCAAAATTAGTGGAGTTAAATACACTTTGAAGACTTCTATCAATGGAAATAGTCATGAATTCTTGAGTTTATGCATTGATGATCTGCCGTGGCCTGAAAATAGGGGTGGAGGGAATCCACGCCGCCCCACATTGACTTAGCTGACTCCAGAGGAAGTGCAGCCACCCCTACTCCTGAATTATTCTAAATAAAAACACTAAAGGAAACTAGTAACAAATCCAAGCATACATCTTCACTTTTATTTATTTAGTGGCTGATTTACGGACCGACGGAGTATACTCAACTCAACTCAACTAACAACTACTATGCCATAGTAGTTGTTGGGGTGGGGTTGACTAAAAAATAATATCACAGTTGTATAGGGCTGGGAATCAACCATCTGTCACAGTGTCATTTGGTGATCCCCCATACAAATTCCATTTAGAAGAGGGGATAATAATAAACCATGTGAGTGAGGGGAATCCTTCTGCTTAATCCCCATGTTATTAGTCAACAATCACCTAAAATATATTTGAATTTCATTTATTTATATTTTTATCCACCATTAGGGGTTAAAATATAAATAAGTGAAATTCAAATGTACTCATGTCCAATTTTCATGTTCACATAGAATTTTTGTTATTTTAGACTTCAATGTTGAGTAGCTTAATCATATTCAATCTTCTCATGACAAAAACAAACAAACTTGGACTATATAAAATCATCTGAAATTAACAAATCCGTGAGTGAGCTGGAGATGTTGAATTAGCTTGACCACGTAATTATTGGGTCAAACTTGATAACTTCCCGAGCCACATTACGATCAACTTTACACCAAGGCAATTAGTCTGTCCGTATTTTGTAAATTTTAAAGAAGCATTAATTACTTAATTTCTCATGTTATTTCTGTATTAAATAATATTTTATTTATATTTTATCATTTTCAATGAATTTTAAAATGATAATATTGAGATTTTATAACTATTTTATTAATTGCATTTCTTAATCTAAGTGTTTTCTCTTAAATCGTCATAAACCGAGGAAGTATAAGGATAAAATAATCCTTTAGACCAATCAAATATCTCAAACATTGAGCCTTTTCATTTCCAAAGTAATACATTCCCAGCTTCCCTGATATATATATATATATATATATATATATATATATATATATATATATATATAGAGAGAGAGAGAGAGAGAGAGAGAGAGAGAGAGAGAGAGAGAGGAGGAGGAGGAGGAGGAGGAGGTGGTGGTAAAGCCACATTATTGGATATAAATTATTGCACAAGTCTTATCTTATTCTCAATAAAGATCATGCACATAAAACAAACAGCCCCTTATATAAGTAGTAGCAAAAACATGTAAGTTCTTTATAGTGGTAAGTAGTAGCAGTGAGTAGTGTTTGTTTGTGAATGCCAATACATACATGGCATGCTTAAACATGTTCAACAATGAGCAACCAGGCTTCTGCTCTGCAATGGGACCAAGAATCTCCTTTTCCAATGATTTTGCTGATACCAAACAAGCCTATAAACAGGAGATCAACAGCTACGCAGAAGCTCCGGTGTCATCGGATTTTGAGTTCTCTGTCCCTACTTACACCATGAATCCTGCAGATGAGCTCTTCTTCAAGGGAAAGTTGGTTCCTTTGAAGGAGAAGGTGATGACACTAAGAGATGAGCTTCTTGTTGATGATGATGAGTATGAAGATCATAATTTGTTCCCAAGGCTGTCGAAGAATTCAGGCTGGTGGAAATTAGACAAATTGGGGGGAATGAAGAGAAATCAGATTGTGGCCAACAAACATGATAACGGAGGATTAGAGAGAATTGATGAAGCTAAGAAGTGGGTTAGGTCTTTAGTTATTTGTTTACTTATTAATATATATTGTTAATTCTCTTAATTATAATATGATTTAATATTTTCCACATATAAATTAAATTCAATTAGTTTTAAGGCCCAAATTTTACCAAATTAATTTATCCATCACATATTAATACTTATTAGCACATATAAAATAAATAATTAGTTTGACTCAATAAAAGACAAAGTCCAATTAATAACTAGTTTTATCCACCTTTGTGTTTAATATTTGGAAGTCTTTAAAAGTCTTTAGGGATGAGGTCAGACTTTGGATATGTGTTGATAGTTATAATTCTTCTTCTAAAGTCTCTCAAACTCTACCATTTGATTGAAATCTGAAAAAATGACTTTTTGAATAACAAAATATTTTTATAGACTTTGTAAAAATCTTAATTCAATATCACCTAACTTTTAAAGACATTAAAAAAATTGTAATTGAATACTAGTAAATTTTTATAAACTCTTTAAATGTGTTGATTGAATACAACCAAACTTTTAAAATCTTTAAAAAAATTTAGAAATGAATACAACCACTACAAAACGACAGATAATTAGGAACATTAGCCATCACAGTCATTTTTAATATTCCAAAATCCAAACATACTGATTGAACAAACCCGTCTAATTAATTAAATTAATATAGCGCGATCATTTGAACTTTTTGTCTCTCAGAATGATGGGTGGGAACACTCCCAAAGCCAAATGGGTCGTTTCAGAAAAACTCGCTTATTATTACAAATTCATCAAGAGCTCCAAAATCGATTTGGGAGGAGATGATGAATTGTACGGCGGAAATGATGGGTTTTGAAAGTGGGTTCCAAGATTCGAGCTAGGCTTTCTACTGCTTTGCAATTGAAGATGTTTGGCGATCAGCGTCGTGTGGATTTTGTATAAAATGGGGTTTGGGCTTTGAAGTTTTTTGGTGATGAGGAGTGAGTTTTGTCACTAAGTTTCAAGATTCTCTGTTTGAAAATGTGTATGGATTGAAAGCTAGTGATGAGAATAAACTGAAGGTTTATGGGAAGGAGTTTATTGGGTGGGTTAAGCCGGAGGCTGCAGATGATTCAACGTGGGAAGATGTTGATGATGAAGTGTGGAAAAGTCCAGCAAATAAGACTCCGGTACGGGAGAATCGGGATTTATTGGCGGAGTTTGAGGAGGCGGCGACAGGGGATGGATCATAGTTTTTTAGTTAGTGATTCGGGTGTTCAGGTTGTGAAGAATTTTAGTCATGGTATACATGGGAAAGGTGTTTATGTGAAGTTTGATAATGGGGGTAAAAGGGGGACTAGTAGTTCTAGTTGGAGCCGGAATTCGACCCCTAAGAAGGCATTTTTGACGAGGGGTGAGACTAATGAGTCCATTGAAAGACGGGAAGCCACATTCAACTAGGTTAAATCAATTGGATATCTGAGACTGGGAAGATTGCCACGGAATGGAAGTTTGAAAAAGATGGAGCTGACATTACAATGAGGGATATTACAAATGATAATAATAGGTTATGCCAGTGGGATATGCGCGATAAGAAAGGGGTGGTTCAGAATATTGCAAATTCACCGGTGTTTCATTGGACTCGGGCATCAGTTCTCTAGAGGGACAAATTTCCAGTGTTTTGCATCAACTGGTGATGGTTCAATTGTTGTTGGATTACTTGATGGGAAGATTAGGTTGTACACAAAGACCTTTAAGAGGCAGGCCAAGACTGCTTTTCCGGGGCTTGGTTCCCCTATTACTCATGTTGATGTTACATATGATGGGAAATCAACAAGTTTCATGGAGGTCAATTTTCTTGGGTAAACTATTTGTTCTATTCAATTTGAATCTTCATATTAAAGAATTTAGTGTTTTTTTTTTATGGTTGCCTACAATCTTGCAATGTCTTAAAATTAAACTGATATTTTGTGAAACATCCACATTATAACTGTAACAAATGTGCCATTTCTTTCCATTTACCAACCAGTTATTTCTAGACCACAGAAGTCCTTCTCCAATGACGTAGAAGTAAGATTTGTTTTGTTTTCATCACTAATATCCAAGTTTATATGTTTGCCTTCTGAAGCTTCTTTGGTTCCAATAAATATTCGGGATTATAAATGACGAGTGGAGTTATTCATGCACTCGAGTCTGATTTATTTGTGAATACTCTTCAACATGCATATTGTTTGCTGATGTTCACCTAATATATATAATTATTAGCTGTGAACTACTAGATACGGTTGATCTGGTCTCATTCTTTCCTTCTTGTTTTTCGTTTTTGTTCTTTTTTCATCATACAGTTTCTCTTAATGGTATTGTCTAACAAACGTAATTGTTCAGGTCACAGAAAATGGAAAACAAGAGCGTCACCTGGTGGCAACACTAGGCAAATTCAAAGTATCAGCCGGAATAAGATACAATTTCCATTGCCATTCCACGAGTATCACACATTAACCAATGAAACAAGTCATTTAAACCCTTGTAATCTCATGCTATAAATAAGACTGTCTAATCAGATGTTTCCTATCATAAAATACATGAATCCCAAACCTAATTTCCTGTAGTGTGGATTCAATTTAGGGGAAAATGCAAAAGGGCGGAGCAATTCTTTGAGCAAAGATGCCTCTCTTCACAAAGCATCGCGGGCAGCAATTCGGCATGCTATAGCATCTGCAAGAGATGATGATATTCCTAGTTCTGCACTGGATATTTTGTAGTGCTGAAAGAGATTGTAAACATATAAAAAAAGATCAGCATAAAGCAACAGGTGGGGGATGTAAATAAATGGCAGGAACAAATGCAAAACTAACAAACCTTTTGTATTTGGGCTAGGTTTGCTCTTCCTTCCAACTCTGTTAAATCAATCTTCTTTCCTTTGACAAGTTTCTCTATGGCTGAGGTCTACTCAAATAGTAAATAAACTCTCTTGTAATCTTTTACTTTCAGCAATGAAACAGAGCAACAAACGATGACATGACTCTAGAACTCTGCATTATTTATGACTTAACTGACTCACCTCATCGTCAGATGCACTGAAACGAGCTACGAGGACATACGTTGAGTTTTCAGAGATGCCGCATCTTTTGAAGGATTCTGAGATCTGGTTAGAATAGAAGCCTAGAAGTAAAATTAACTGAAAGGGAGAAATACTAAAGTAAATTTAATAAGCAATACAATTCTTACATGTTTAGAGCCTGAGTAATTAAAAACAAGCTCAGAATGTAAAGTGCGTGTTGCCAGTGACTCCCGCGATTTAGCTACAAGCGTCTTATGAGCAGCAGATAGAACAGGGAATACATCTGGGATCTGTCTCATTTGTTAATGAAAGTCATATTACATATATTCTGCGAAAGATCATTGCAGCACAGCAGAAAATTATTAAAGCAAGAAGACATTTTAGTACTGGAGAGTTGAGCTTAGTTTGCTTACAAGTGATGCATTGAGAAATGCTACTTCAGGTTCCAGCGTTCCTGCTTGCATTGCATCCAGAAGTTCTCTAAGAAAATAGGAGAAGCTATTACCACACTTGAAGTTTAGTCCTTCAAGACAAGGCTTAACACACAACTAATTGTTCTCTTAACTGTACACCTTTGAAAGCTAGCTATTTTATATTTCTATTCATCCATGAAGCCACCAACCATGATCCTTCTTTGAATTATAACTTATAAGAAAGTAAGCTGTCCTTAACCTAAAGCCAGCACAATATAAATATGACCAACAATATTTACAGTTAGCACAGTGACATGTGGAAGTTGGAATATTATCTTCTACTACGAACAAAAGATGTAACCTTTGTAATGCACAACAAGCTCTTTATGAAACATCCAAGGAATGTAAAATTAGCTTTTCCCAAAATCTCATTGAGATAATTAAATTGTTTACAATTTTACATACATAAGATGGACTCAACTGACACTCAGTAGTCAGATTTAAGTGGTTACTAAATAAAACTTAATGTTTGTCATAGAGACCCCTTGTAATAATGTTTAGCACAAGGAGAAATCCTGAGATAATGGCACACTAGGGCAGCATATCAATTATGGAGACTCGAACAAAAGGAAGGGAAGATTGATATATTGGAAAGAAAATAACAAGTAACTGAAACAAATTACAGGAGCATCTACAAATTTCGGACACAAAAAAAATAAATGACCAGTTTCTGTTTCAGCTTATTTGAGTAAAATTAGTGAAAATGGTTGTTACCGATTTATAGTCTCGCGTAGACTTTGAAAGGAATTGTAGGGGAAGAGAGAGAGAGAGAGAGAGTCGGGTAGACTTTGAAAGGAATTGTAGGGAGGGAGGGAGAGAGATTGGGGAAGAAGATTTAATTCATTTTCATTTGATACCAACTTTTATATAATAACATTGAAAAAGTTGAGACTAATCTTACCCGTTGATTGAAAACACATAAGAGAATTAATCTTAGCCTTCCATTTTATTTAATACTCCTCTAAATTATGTAATCCGTAACAATACCCTGCTCTTCAAAATCCACCTTGCCCTCAAGGTGGAAAATATGCAAAACAACAATTAGGACATTGGCAACCTCCAACATTTGCCACAGAGATAATGCACTCTTGTTTCATTATCTGACCAACCTTTGAACCTGCTAAGAATGAGAATAGAGGAATGTGTGACACTTCTGCAATCTGAAGATACATCTTGGGCGTGAAACTTTGATGCTTCACTGTCACCTTTTCAATTCTAGCCATACATGGGATATTAGTCTTAACCTTAACGAACATCCTGACTCCTTTGTTAGTAATATGAAGGAGAAGTGTAGCCCCCACCACAGTAGCCCGGTGTATAACACATCCTACAAAAAGTGTGTTGCTCATAACAAAAACACCAGGTCCATATTTCTCATTCGTCTTTCACATGTAAAGACCTTCATGTCCTTCACAAATGAAGGAAAACCATCAGTTGCCACTATTTTCAGCAACAAAACTACGGACATGAGCATTAACCCTTTAGCTCAAATTGTTCCATAACGAGAACTACCCTTGAAAGAGACAATGCCCGGTCCTAATTCAAGCATTATGTATATAAATAACAAGACGCAACCAATAGTATGGGGGTCTTCTGCTTTCATGAATAATGCTCTCTGATAAGAATCTTTTGAATAATGAACTTCCAGTATGACAGTTAGTAGTGAAATTCACATTGATTATCCCTTTATGACCTGAACAGTAGAGATACCAAGCACACAAAACATATAATGGAAGAAGTGTTAAGCCCCCAATGTATAACTTTAATGATTCCAACCAAGCCACAAATTTTTTTAAAGCCATCATGTTCGTCTGGATTGAAAGTTGCAGGCCCCAATGCATGTGGAACCCGAATCTTTAGTGTAGAAATTTTTAGTACTCCTCTGAGCTTGTTGACCACAAGAATAGCTAGAACACACTTTGTCACAGAAGCACACTTACTGATGTCATGGGATCCATCCACAAGAATCTCAAGCTCAACAATAGGGACCAGACCATTCTCTTGGCAGATGATGGCGCGTATAAGGACAATGCATTCTCATTAATAGCTAGCTGAGAAGATTCATTAGATCCAATCTTCAGCACAACACGCCATTTGGAAAACCTAGTACTTGTTTCAAAGTATTTAGCATCAACAGCAAGGCCATCAAGACCATGGATAGTGCCAACAATTTTTAGCATCTTACCATGTATCCCATTCTCAACCAACAACTTCACCATAAATTCTCCTGGTTCACCACTGATGAAAATATGCTCAACAGAACAATTATATGCTATGTTGTCAAGAAGAAGCATGTCGTCTTTATTATACAAATGGGTCAAGCAATAATGCATCACGTGATGACCATTTTGGTTATTGGCTAATGTTGTTACAACAGGACTTCCTACTACTATTTGGTTATCTTGTGGCTTCATTGTTTCGATCTTCAAAGATAGATGAATATTTGCCCTTGTTCCACTACTTTGCAGCCTATCAAATTGTGGTACCAAATATAACTTCTTTTTTTTCACTTTGTTGAGTTCTTTGTCAAGTCAAGCTCAACAATAAGGGAAAGTATATTTTGCATCTTAGTCCCAGCAACATACCAAAATTTGACATCAGGAAGCTCATTCAGAACGTTGATTAACATAGGGTTAATCTTTAGTGCAATACAAACACCTTCACCCTTTCCAAACACATTCTCACCAAGAACACTTGCTTCCTTGGAAACTGAGTAGAACCTTCTTATAGGTTTGTTATCTTCCCATTCTTTAAAGTTTTCAACAAGAATTATTGTGCTCATAACCATGCTCTCCTGTCCTTTACTTCGAAAACTAGTTGCAACAAAAACCTTTAATATGGAATTAACGCTCACATCAAGCACACAGCTATTCCATAAAAAAATTTGATCATCTCAAAGTTGCATATTTAGAGTTCATATAGCGTCGATTGTTCCCCGTTAAATTATAATATTGCCCAGAGTACCCTAACTAATGATAATACCGTTATTTTCCAAATATATTTCAGCAAAAGAAATACTTCTGAGAAATTATTTCAATATTGGTTCAGTATTCAGAAATTATATATTTTTATTCATATGATATAAACAGACCTGCTTGATTCTTTCAACAATCACTTAAAAACAACAAAGAACGCACAAATTAGCAGCCAGAATTAAGTAAATCCCTTGATAAACGTAATTGAATATAGTACTATAAACTGTGTATGTAATATTCTGAGAGAGAGAAGAAGAGAGTACTTGGAGTTGGCGACATCCATGAAGAGGCCAAGGGAGAGAGTGGTTCCATTAATCTCGAAAACCTTCATAGGTATAGCTACTGCAAATTGAAGAAGATTGTCGGTGAAAGTGTGTACCTTTGGAAAAAGAATATTGAAGTTAAGCTAAGCTAAGCTAGGGCTTTAACTTTGAAGGCCAAAAAAAATTGAAAAATAAAATGGGTTAACTGCAACCCTCAAAGTCAAAGTTTCACAAAATTTCACTTTTAACTTCAAAGTATTAATATTTGAAATAGTAGTTTTTTAAGTATTGAATTGCTAATATAAAAAAACTCCAAAATATAATAATATAAGATAATAATGTGTCCCTCCCTAATATTTAGCTATCCAACGTATCCATATATGTTAATATTTTTTATCAATATAAATTTGTCATCATATCATATATATATATATATATATATATACACACACACACAATAAGGATCTTAGGCTCACCCCAAAAAAGCTCACCTATAAAAACCAATTTTTTTTCTCTCTCCTAAGACATTAGGCGTTATTCAACTTCGCAGATAACGAGAGCTCCTCACGCGAAAAGCAAATGCTAATGAAGATACCACAAGAGTTGGACGTCTAGTGTTGCCTAGTATTGTGAAGGTATTTCCATTACTGCAGCCAGCACAAACTCCACATCCTTCTGAGACATGGGTGTTTCTCAACATAATCCCCATGAAATTCACAAACTAAAGAATGACGCATAAACAGTTATTGAGGTTTAGGGTTCCCACTAACAATTTCTGACCTGGAATTTGTCAAAGTCCTGGCTGGAATGTTGTAGTCAAACTGGCTGTATTTTTCTCTCTTCAGTAAACTGGCCAAAATCTGTGTTGAAGCTTCACGTCACCTTCCATATCATGCCAATAGTAATGTAGTCAGGCTTAGCAAAGAAACAGATAAACAAGAAAGGGATGAAAATGAAGATGAAAACACTTCAAGGAAATGAAAAATATGACTCACGTTACTGAACTGTCTATCAGCAATGATCAGAAAAAACATGATATTGGCCACCAATTTATCAACAATTTCCATAAAAGTTTCAATATTGGGGCAAAAAGTGGTGGCCTTTTATAAAGAAACAATCAGTTTTGGAAAGAAATTATTCCAACAAAAACGAGAAATGCACCAAAATTCATTGAACAAAATGCAACAAACTTTTCTCTTATGGTAATTTGGATTTTGTCAGTGCCGAAAAGTCTTCAGCAACTTAATAAATTGCATTGTATATGAAGTGACCTTTACCAGAAGAAATTGATTTAGGGAATCAATGACTGAATGATGATGTGAAAATATTAGGAACTTGCAGCCTACCAGCAACAATTGAAATAAAACAATCATGAGAGTACAGAAATGGAGTAAAAGTGTATATTATCATCTTTGATAATTAAAAGGTAAATAATAATCAATTTTTTTAATATCGAGTAAGATTTATCATGGAGGGGGAATGAGCTTCTCTTTCTCTAAAGTTTCTTTTATAAAATAGAATATGACGTACCTAAGTTTATAAAATAGAATATGTGGCAGTACAAACATATATATAATATGCAAGGAAAAGAAAAAATATTTTACAGAACCAAAAAGCCTTCCAGCTTGCACAATTTTTTCAATCAGAACTAGCTCTATATTCTATATCAAACAACTCTTTTTTGTATCAAGTATTGTTTGTTAATGCCCATAAATATTGTTTGCTATTGCAAGTTTAGGCTTTTGATTTTACCGAAACCTTATATCGAACTTCCTATTCAACTTAATAGTTGTTAAAAATTACAAAGAATGATAGTGAATTAGAGACTCCCATTTTCGAAGCAATGTCTTAAACACAATTAAGAAAACAACAGACATATAGCATATAACATGAATAAATCGATCTATGTAATACAGTTAGGATTGATAATTGAAAGAGAGATAGAAGACAAACCTGTCGCGACGGAATTGAGAGGTAAAAATTAGGGCTTTCTGATTTGGGGCGCGACGGCTTTGGGGCCAAAATTAGGGCTTTAAGATTTGGGGCGAGTGAGCGAGCGAAGCCAGTGAGCGCCTAAGATCGATCGTGAGAAGAGAGGGAAAGAGAGATCGGGAGAGTGAGAGAGGAGAGCTTGGCGCTTGCAGAAGGGGAGAAGCTGTCTTTCGCGTGAGGAGCTCTCGTTATCTAAGAAGTTGAATAACGCGTAATATCTTAGGAGAGAGAAAAAAATCTGATTTTTATAGGTGAGTTGGGGCGAGCTTTTTTGGTGTGAGCCTTATTGTATCCAATATATTCACATGCATCAATATTTTTTATCAACGAAAATTTGTGGTAGGCTATGTTTATTTGTAAAGATTATAGTTAGAATATGATTATTAATTTTAAGTTGTTTGTTTTTAAATTTAAATCTGGAATTATTAGTTTTGAGATTATAAAATGGTTTAATAGTCTTATAATTATAATTATAATCTCGAGATTATTATCCTAAGATTAACAGTCTTGGGATTATAGTCTCTGAATTATAAAACATGCATCTTAAGTAGTCTCTCTTAGATAGCATACCTTTATTAAAAACGTTATTTTAGAGATTTTTTAAAAAAATAAGTGGGGTCGCGGGTGACATTTTTATAAATAAAAAAACAAATGAGACCACTCTTTTATAATTTTATTTTTTAAAAGAATTTCTAAATCAACGTAGTTTTTAATAAATATATATATATGCTATTTAAGATATACATTAAGATATGTATATTATTTAAAATATATATTATATATATATAACCCCTTTTGTCTAATTATTCTATGAATGTTGTAGCTTTCGTATTTAATTTGTACAAACATATTGATCAACATAATTTCTTGTTGTGTTTGGACTTGAATTCTAGCTCTAGCCTCTAGACACAAAATCTCACGTTTATGATCATCGGATTTGTTGGGGACCATTGCCGGCTTAGTACTATTTCAGTTTTGGACTACTTCCTACCTTGGATTCTCAACCCTTCTTCCTCTTTCCATTTTTTTAGTCTTACAATCCCTACAAGTACGGTTAAATTTCATAATTAATTGTATCAACTTATTATTTTACGGTAAAACTCTATTTAAAAATATTCTATATAAGAATAATCTCTATAATATTATAAAAAAAAATTATCCTAATTTAGGCCTATTATAAATAGGAATAATCTATAAATTATAATATGTTATATACTTTTTAAGTCACGTATTAAGAAACTATACATCTATATAGTAATAATTTCATATATGTGTATATATATATATGAGAGAGAGAGAGACAATATTAATTTTAAAAGACTACATTTTTTATACAATACTACATTTCCTATAAAGAACTATATTTTCCTATAAAAACTATATTTTCCTATAAAAGACTATATTTTCTATAAAAGACCACATTTTCCTATAAAATACTACATTTTCTATAAAAGACTACATTTTCCTAGTTTGAAAATCTAAATAATTTATGTTTTCTTTAATTTTTGTTATAAAATCTAAATTTTTGTTAAAGTGAATATTTTTGGGTGTTCGAAAATTTTTTTGTAGCAATACCTCTATTTAGTAATAACCTCTTAATTAGAATACAAATAGTTTGATCCCAAGTCTATTCATAAATAAAGATTTTACTGTATAAATAATGTTAAAGATATCTAATAAATAGTTTATATATGAATATTTTTATGCGGATATGTAAATTTGACGGGATAATTAGATTGGAAAAACAAATGCAATTTGTTCCGGCTAACAAATGGATTGCACTATTAAATTGTTCACTGAAATAAATTTCTTTTGTTCTTTCGGTCCAATTATCTTGTTATTTGTTATATATATGGCATAAACATAGTTGTGTTATCATTATAATAATTAATAGTATAAATGGGTTGTTTGAAAAAGAATAATAAGCAATAAAAAGATATTAGTTGTCTACCATATAATGAAATTAAAAACTAATAAAAATTATGACCTTATAGAACATTAGTTATTGGATGATAGAGTATTAGAGTGATCGTTTCATTCATAGGTGAGCATGGTGCGGTTTAAAATCCAAATCGCACACAAAATCGTTTAGATGTGTTTTGACAAATTTAAAATCGCATATGAAATCGTTTGTAATTGGTGCGGTGCAGTTTTGAACCGTGCGGTGCGGTTCGGTTCCAAAATCAATTGAAACAACAAAATTTTATGCAATTTAAATTAACAATTTAACATCACACAATATTAAATATCACTTTGATAACACACATAAACTTACTTATAATGTTTTGTCTAAACAAAAACTAAATATAATAGAGTAATATGATGTAAACTATTAGAGTAGAATATAATAGAGTAAACAAAAACTAAATACAATTTTTGTTACTTTACTCTTAGTAACAATATGCTGTAATATTCTTAGTAACAATATGTTGTAATAATTTATAAAGCTACTCTACTATATTACAACATAATGTTACTAAGAGTAGTTCAATCACATTACAACATATTATTAACAAATATCATATTACAGTAATATTATAATCATAATACAAAGAGTCAAAATCATTATAGGCTACTCTACCAACATGGTACGATTTCGATTTTATAACTAAATTGGAACCATAAATTTGGTTTTTTAACCCACCTAAAAACGCCATATACGCCGGAACCATTGGTACGATTTTAATTGATGCGATTTATGCGATTTTTAGTGCGGTTTCGATTCTAATTTGATTCTTTACTCAGCCTAACTCATGTCTTGCTTGAAATTGCAGGGCTGGGGTGGGCTTTAACTTATTATTCCTTTCAGCCCCATAGTTAGAAAATCCAGTTAGCACTTAAATGTTTCGGTAATAGTGAAGTTCGATTCCTTTGAAATATAAATTTGATATTTTCACAAAATATTTGTAAAATATAAGTCCTATATATTGATTTACATCACAATGGTAATTCGACAATAAACTTTTACGATACTTTTTTCTTCAAAAAATAATATATTTTGTAATTTTATGTATCAAATTTTTAATTACGTATTACATAAATAACTATAGTTAATATTTTTTTAATAATTTAAATTTTATAAAAAAAATTAGCAATACATAGCGCGACTCTTCTCTGCAGACTGCAATACTGGCCCAACTTTATTCTTAATTTTTGAATTAGGGTTGGTCTATCCGATCGGGCCGGATTGCAAAGCTTAACAAAACAGAATAAACACTTGTACTTTGCAAAGCATGTTGCGGACTTTTTCCATTTCCCTTTATTTTCTCTACATCCTTTGGACCGTGCGAATATTACTCTTTGGTTTTTGAGAAATCTTCTTTCTAGGGTTTACTAAAAATCCCAATTCATCTGGCTTTTTTGAATCTGTCTCTCTTAGTACGTGTCTGTTGTCTGTTTTAGAGCATTCGCCTGTTGTGCGATTATCTTTCTATCACTTTTATGTCGAAATGGTAATCGATGGACATGTAGCTAGGGTTTCGACTTTGATCATTAAATGAATTCTACTATATACTTGTTTGCATGTTTGAAATTTGTGTTGTCTTTGAAAGTTCATGTCTTTTTTGTTTAATTATATGTCTTGTGAATCAAATTAGCGCTATTTGCTGTTCTGTTTTCGCCTGATTAAACTAGTCTTTCTAAATGAGTATGTGTTATTTCTTTGTTCTATTTTGTTTGCTTAGATAATGCTTTGAATGTTGTACTTAAAAATACCACGACATAATTACAAATTGCTTAGATTACAAGTTTTAGATTATATTCAGATAGCTGAACTATCATTTTGGAAGCTGTATGGATTTTATGTTGTTTTATTATTAATTACATAACGTTGTTTTTGAAACAACTGGGTCAAGTATTGAGTTTGAAACAAATCACGGGTCAAATACTAAGTTCGAATTAAATCCATCCAAACAAGGTCTTAAACTACTATACCAATAGTATATTTTTGGGTCATCTTAGCTCACCACAAGCTTACCCAAAAGGTCATGACTGAATGTACGATTGCTAGTAACTTGATTTTCTTGTACACAAATTTTTCTCATATCTGAGATGTTATAAATTCCTTCACTTAAATTTCTGACGTCTCTATCAGAAACGATCACACACACGGTCCACATATATTTGCCTCTCTAATCATTGTGGGATAATACCGGCTAGTTTCGTGTCCCCACCTCCAAACCTCCCTCTCTCTATTATGGAATAATACCACAAGCTTTCGTGTCCTCACTTCCAGCAACTCGATCGGATAACCTTACCTGAGTTTTCGAGAGTCGGTTCTGATACCATATTAAACAACCTGAGTCAAGTCCCGAGTCCGGAACAAATCTTTGGTCAAATCCAAGTCCGAATCGAATCCATCCAAACAAGGCCTTAAACTACTACTATTGGGTCATCTTAACCTACCACAAGTTCACACAAAAGGTCATGACTGAAGATACTATTGTTAGTAACTTAATTACTTATACAATACTATTGTTAGTAACTTAATTACTTATACAACAAATTTTTCCTATATCTTTCGATGTGGGATTGGGTTATTACAATACTTGCTGGAATTTTTTGACAAGACATCAGTCGATTATTGAACTTTTATTTTTATTTTTTTTGTAACTTATTTCAACGGAAGGAAAATTTAGTTGTATGATTATTAACCTTGGTGATGCTTATATTTGATTTTGTTTTCTTTAATTGCATTTTTAGGTAGAGCCTCACATTTTAGATACATTTCGGAACATATAATTACTCAATTAATGTTTTATTAGTAGAAAGTTATAATCAGTATTGTGATTTATTATTTGGAAGTTAGGCATGTGACTCGATACCAAGACCTTTGAATGCATTGATTCTTCTATGTGGAAATCTCTTATTTATGAACTTTTCCCTTGGGAGGATTGACGATAGAAACCGGACATCTGGAAGAGTTGTAGTATACTTCGGTAGCCTATCAATTTAATTATTCTTGCTTGGTGGACTTGAGCTATAGGCATATAGCCAATTTGCAATCTGCTTAGTAGGTAATAATATTTTTGAAGAATAAAGTGAGTGTGTAATAATCAGCAGAACTAATTACGTCATTGGTGCTAAAAATGAGTGTAGTTGCTCAGTTCTACATCTTATTCTTACTTTTGGTTTTGCTAAATTATGAATCCTTTTTCATCGAACTATTTTTGTATTCTGCTTCTAACTTGATGGTTCTTACACTATGAGTTGCAACTTATTAGTCATGAGCTGTACATTTGTGGATGGGATGCATTTCCAGATCTTTTGAGTGATTTGAACGTGAGATTGTTTTGGAAACCTTATTTAATTTAGTTGCCATATAAAGTTTACTGCTTTTATGCTAATGGGCGATATTTTGATAGCTTTATCATATTTTATGATGTTTATAATTGATTTTGCTTTAAAGACAAACTTTAAAAACAGAATCTTCAACTGGAAAGGATGTTGGGTATCGGAAATGAATTTTATTTTTTAGTTAAATGCAATCGCCTTTCCCTCATTCATACATTAATTAAATGTCCATTTTTTTTCTCTGGCCTATTACATACAACTAAATAGAGATTTTTTGCATTAAACTATATGCAATAATGTAGATAGGTTCGGAACTTGATTTCCTTTTTTGTCTTTTACAGGGATTCCATGTTAAATGCTATTGCCTTTTCATCATTCAAACATTAAATGTCCATTTTTTTGTTTGTTTTCTCGGGCCTATTACATACAACTAAATAGAGTTTTTTTGCATTAAACTATATGCAATAATGTCAACAGGTTCGGAACTTGATTTGCTTTTTTGTCTTTTACAGGGATTCCATGTGATGCAACCTCTTTAGGCATTCAATTGCTCTAAAAAGCTGCGGGAGTGAGTTTTTATTTTAATTTGCTTCATCATTCAGCTGAAAATGTCATGTGATGAAGTTCTGAAGGCTGTCTTTCCACTTCTAGAAAGCACCGACCTTGCTTCTTGTATGGAGGTATGTAAGCAGTGGCGAGATATAGCCCAAGACGATTTCTTCTGGAAGTGCCTTTGTGCTAAGAGATGGCCTTCAATATGCAAGCGGCCATCGCCTCCCACTGTAACTTACTACAAGCTATTCAAAACCTTCTATAAGCGTCAGCATCGAAGAACTCTGCTTCCCCCAAGATTGTCCTTCGGTGACTTAGAATTTTACATTGACATTTGGTCTGAAGATAGCTTAATCTTTTCAGAAGTGGTCCCAGGACTTGTCCTCCAGAAGGGGACTTGGATTCCCCCACCTGGGATTTGTGATGTGCTTAGGTTTCACTTGGAGGGTCCAGAATACAAGATGACGTTTCCTGTGGATCCAAGATTCAGTGTTCCTCTTAGCCAGACCGTTAGTGTATCTATGCTTGTCGGGCGCAAGGATTCGAACAAGGTTGCTTGCATAATCAACAAATCGATATTTGATTATATAGATCGGACTGCTTATAGAGCCCTAGCATTTGACTATCTGGACTTCTCCCCATTTTACCCATTTGTGTCTGGTATCAGGGCATGGATGTCTCTTCTCTTTATGGACCATCGTAGCGAAGGAGTCATTGATGTTTTCGGGATTGAAATGGATTTTTGTGATGCTGCAAACTCTGAGGATGAGGTTCTCTGGCTATTGGACATGCTTGATTGGAAGTGAGAGATTCAATTGCATCTTTTTGTCGGGTTATCTTGGTCAAATGGTTTCAACTTTGGCTTGGTTTGTATGATATGTACACCCAATCCTTAATTTGTACATACTTATTATGTCCATTATAATGTCCGTGATCAAGAAAAATTACAGATCAGCTATCATTTTTGCACATTGTATTATTTCAATTTGTTAGGCACACGTGTTCTATCATCTGGCTTGGGGTTGGGAATTTTATGCATTCTTGGACTAGTTATCCAACCTCGTTTCCAATTTGCATTTTAAGGCTATTGTCAAAATTTCTTACAGATGCATAATCAAATGGAATTTGATTGATTTGGACTAGTTAAATATAGTACTGGAGTTTGATCCAAAAAAGGAATTTTAGTACTGCAATTACTCTGTTATTAGTTACTGGATACTTGGTGGTTGATAAAGAAAAAGTAATCCAGTTGCGCTTCAATCTTATGTGTCCCTTTTTCCTTGGCCTGTGGCCATGTTTTGGGAAGGCAGGCTGGGACTAAGATTCTCTCTCCATTTCATGGTCCAGATTTAAAATCATCTATCTCCTATTAGCATGATGTCACATTTTAACATATTTTAAATCTGGACCATTTCATCATCTCTCTCCTATCGGCATGATTATAAGCATGATGTCACATTGCAGCACATTTTAAATCTGGATCATGAAATGTAGAGTCCATTTATTTGAAATCGATGGGATTTTGTCCGGCGGCAGGCGCCCATTTATTCCTGGCTCAAGTGGCCATATTTTAGGAAGGCAGGCCTATTGGTAATTGGCAGGGTCGTAGGGCATGATTTGCAGTGTGCTTTTAGCTACATAATTGGTAACTGCAGCCTGAAGGCCCTGGCACAACATGCTTGAGTTAGGATATTAATGTATTTTTTTGGCTTGATTTAGTGGCTAATTGATAAATTTTGATCATTTAAGTTCACCAATAGGTTGGATCATAAATGGTTAATTTTAAATGAAGCCAAATGAGCACAGTGGATATCACCTTCCTAACAACAACAACAAGAAGAAGAAATCCCTTGGGATGCATTTTCAGTTAATAAAGTTTTAAAAAAATGTTTCTAAGTCTTCCTTTTTGGCTCCTGCTTTTCTTTGACCTGGAGCCAAGATGCAATGTATTTATTTTCCATCTTCCATGGATAGCCACTTGAACAGCCTCCAGAAATGCTTAAGCTTCAGCTGAAGAGCTCGCAAAGCTAAGCTATATCTTGTTCAGTTCTGTGGCAATTATTCACCATTAATATATGTATAGATAGGAAGCCAGATCTGAGATCAAGTGGAACAGCAATATGGATGTCAAATGTTAATAACAATCTCACCGAATTAACTAATTTTCACAAGATTAGATGTGCTGCATTGTGTACTTTTTACCCTTATTCTCAATATATATATATATATATATATATATATATATATATATATATTCCTTTACTGCTATTCTCAAAATAAATAAATAAAATAAATAAACTCAGATAAAAATGTGATATCATTCTTCTAGAATCCGGGCAGTTTTATCATCGACAAAAGTGTCGCAAATAGAGGCATGGGACAAATCCAATTTTGCCCCAAAGCCTTTATAGAACCTAACATCACCCACTCTCTTGTCTATGAAAAGGAAAGAACTCTCCATTCCTTGTTGTAGAAACTTACATTAACAGGTAGAAAAGATGGATGATAGATCAATAAGACATAAGATCAACAACTGACCATCAAGTATAACAAATCTTCCCATTGCCTTGTTAGAATTAATTAGCAAGACATTTCATACACCTCTGAAATTGATCTCATCAATTACAACACCAAATTATCAGGAAGAAGTTACCTGCTTATGGCCATCAGACATGGATGATAACAACAATCAACTCCAAATCGATGGGCCAAAATAAACTACTATATTACTAAACAGCATTGAAGCTCAGTATGGGCTTCTGAAATGGCGTGGTGGACTCTCTGGACGGATCGGTTCTCCAGTAAAAGGGTCAAATTTGTAAGGTTCACCAGTGAAAGGGTCAAATCTGATCTGGGGACGTGCCGTTTGACGATCAGCCGAAGCTGTAAGGCGAGAATCCAGTCCAACTTTTCCATAAGGTGTAGAAGAACCTGGTGTTTGGTGCAAAGGAGCAGGTCTTGCCTCATGTATTCTTCCAAAAGGTGATCGACTTGATACAGGATAATCTGAATAAATGTAGGAATAATGAGATGCATAACCATCAGACCTACAAGAAACATGAACAGCAAATTAATAGCGGAATGTATGTTGATGCACTTCACCTAAAATAAAGTAATGTCTTTCACCGGTTATGAGAACAAGTATAGAGATTAATAAATAACTTGTGAGAGTGCTGGAAATAATAATTTGTGCAGTGAATGTTTAATAACTAACTTGTGAGAGTGCTGCAAATAATAATCTGCGCAGTGAATGATGCTTTCAGAATTATATAATATATGGATACTTAAATGTAGTGGAATTATCTGAAATCAAGTTCTTCTCAAAGTAAACCAAATGTAATTTAGGGTCCCAGCAGACGAAAGCCAAGAAGACCAAATAAACCTTTTGGAATAAGTAAGCTTGTCCCAACTCCCAAGTGTAGGGTTTAGTACCAGCAACCTTGAGGATATTCCTGAAGGCCTCTGTTATTTACCCCACTCCTTGGAGTTTCTGAGTGCTGTATCACTCTGCTTATGATATGAAGATTTCCAACATTTTGAAAGTATTTGAAGAAGAAGTTTTTTTAATTTTGAGCCAAAAAGAGTCTTAACATTGAAACTACGTTAATTCAGAGGTTGGGATGGTCTCCACCTTGTTCTGGAGATTCAGATTGCCCACATTATCCTCGTCTTTTCAAACTTGCAATTTTCAGATGTGAGATGTTAAAAATTAGTTTTAAAATGCAAATTATTATCTTAAATACGATGTAGTATCTTCGACCATTTTGTTTCATTACTTTTTGACCAGGAAATTTATTAAAAAAACAAATAATAATTCTTACACAGAAGCCTGCTCTTTGCTATTTAACAGTTATATATATGGGCTAAAATATAAGAAGGAATTTGAAAAGGGAAAAAAATAGAAGTAGTTTTAAGCCCCGCTTTACCTAGCTGCAGTCAAACCTACATGTGAGGCAATAGAGTCGAAAGCTGGCAGATGAGCCCTGCTAGAATACTTGGACAGTTCTGATTCCTTGGTAGAAATATCCCCTACTCTTGACAAACTTGAAGGGAGTCCATATAGTCCTAGTTTATTAACCTGGTGCTGCACCCAGAATAAAATTACCCATAATTATTAGGATATTTTACAACAGCTCATGAGACTAGAAGCCTAGAAGAATATTAAATTCATGGATGGGTGTCACATAGACACATACCCTAGAGATTAGCCCAGTAAGATATGCTCCCTTATTATTCTTATCTGCTCCTGATAACATGAACTGCCAAAAGGAAGAAACACCACAATGAGAATAAGAAAGAGCTGAAACAGCAGCATTAACATATTTAAATTGCAAACTGAAGGGCATTAGGGATTAAAATCATCATAGAAATTAAATATGAAATCATGCAATTATGGTGGACCTGATCAAGGACAGATATGGCAGTAAATTCAGGTAGCTCCTTGAGACTGGTTAGACATTCAATGTCTATCTGCCAAGAAAAAAAGCGAACAGTGAAAAAATTATGAAAAGTAAAAAGTAAAACTTAGATAGGAAAGATTGGAATAAAAATAAACTGTGAGAATAAACACATGAAAACATGTCCAAAACCCAACATCAAAACAAGTTACTGACATTAGCACATGCAAAATTACACAAATGCATGGTATTATGTCATGAATTGAGACTTTCTCAGAAACTCCTAGCTTCTAGAAGGATTCAAAGACTTCATCCTTCGGTCCAAAAATTACAGGATCTCCCGGGGACTAATTGCTATACACAAATCAAAATTTGTAATGGAAGAGACTTGGGCACATGGATTCTATTAGTCCGTCATTTATAGAGAGATTAAGGGGGTGTATAAGGCAAGGGTCTAAAAAACAAGACTGATAATGTGCACAAGGTGGTCGTTGTCTAAACATTAAAGCCATGATCAGTATAAGAAGCCTAAGTGGGTGGACCTAGGGAAGAAGCATAAGCGGTGGTACTTACCGTGCAAAACAATTGCTGAATGAATAAAATAATTAAGAACATGACAATTTTTACATCAGTATATGATTTCAAGACGTACGTCAAATCGAGTAGCTATACCAAGCCGTAAGATCCTAAGTAAACGCTCCTTAACAGCTACAGGCAGCAAGACTACAGCAGCTTCATAAGGATCTGCCGCTACTGGTTCCTGAAATTAGAAAACCTTAATTCTGTATTAGCAACATTACAAGGGCAAGATAAAAGTACCTCTTGTCGCATTGGGACTCCTGGAACTTCTGTCCATGATAATTAAAAAAACTACTTCCTAAAACGTTATAAAGCAACCTAAAAACAGCCAAGCAAGATGTAGATTACAAAAATTAGGGAAATCTGGAGATTAAACCAGAGGGTACTCCTTAAAGAACAATACATAGTTAAAGTCATAGACTGCTCACACAATTATGGCAAATTTTAGAAAAAAGAAATAAAGATTATCAAGTAAAAAAAATTGTCAACTCATAAAAAGAACAGTAATCTAATCTCTGTTCCTTTTTCAAATACACATTTCTATGGTATACATTTGACTCTGCTACATATCTATAAGAAGTAGAAATTGATGTTCTTGATTGTACTAGAGAATTACAATTTACTTGATGCATTTATTGTAATGTATTATGAATGTCTAACAGCCCAAAATCTGAAGTGACGCGCTTGGAGGGGCAGGGGGCAAAGACAACACTATACTTATGATATGATTGACCTAGGACACAGCATTTTCTGCAAAGTATTCCAAACATAGCTTGGAATCCAACCCAGAAAAAAAATCCTTGTTCATAAACTTACTGTTCTCTGTATCATACATCAACATCCATTTCGAGTGTGTGATCATTTAAACGCAAGCCCAATTCTTTCCTACAACAAAAACATACCATCTTCTACTTGCCCATACTGTATTCCTACCAAAAGTCTTCAACAGAAATCCCTCCAGATATTTTCAAAAAACAGCAATTACTCTAGTTACAAAATAATAAAAGAATTAAACTAGCAATAGAGGTTAATGTGCACTGCTAGTTTAGTCATCCTTCCACTTAAAGAAATCTCCAAAACAGTAATGAACTTGCTCATCATATTTAGATATAAGCTTTAGTCAAAAGTGGCTGAAATGCACAGATACCAGAGCGTATTTCATTGTCTACATCTATTTCTCCAATTATATTTCCCTTCTTAAATTCAAAATATCCTACAAACCTTCACATGTCAACTGATGTTAAACGAACAAATCGTTTAAGATGTTAGAAACTCTCACACATTAAAAATAAGCTGGAGAAAAGAAGGGCAAGAAGAAGTTGAGGTGATCAGCCACTAGCGAGTACCTCACCTGTTGAGTTGTGGCCTTGAGACCACCAAAGGCATTGAAACCCTGGCCATTACTTAGAAGTTTGGAATGACTTGTAATCTTACTGGGTTGTTTGCGTAGAGGATCCTCACGAACTCGTTTCCTACTTTTGTCCAGAGGCCTTGCAACTTCAACCTATTAGCACGCCAAATTATTCATCTGACTTTATTGCAGATAGCCACTATTTCTAATATATAGCACAACTTATGTTGATTATCTATACTACCTGGAGCTTAAATGATGGACCTCCATTTGGACCTTGGACCATTTTTCCATTCATCTCCCTGATTGCATCGTCAAGCTCCTATTTCACAATAATGAAAAGTTATGATGAAAAGCACAGAGAATTCAAGACATTAAGTTAGGGATTGCAATATACACGATTCTAGAGTGGTCAGTCAAAACAATTAGCTCGAGGATCAGTAGTATAAGCTCACTGCAGAACAAAGAGAAACATGATGCAATAAAAAATGCATCTTATGGAACAGATACTTACTCCCTAAGGAGATATGCATCAAATATCAAGCAATTCTTATTAAGCCATAGAAAATAAACCTTATTGGACTCGAGGCCTACATAAATTTCCCATTAGCACAATGGAATTACGATGGACAAGTAAGCATTCGGATAAATGTTATTCACACCTGAATTTTGAAGTTGTGATGGATTTTAATGTATACATGTAGGGAGTTGTCCAACTAAAAGTTTTGGAACCCGTAATTAAGTGTAGTGAAACTTTTAAATTCGAATAGTACTAGTAGTCTCAATTTGGCGCCCTCTATTACGTGTTGTTATTATATTTGATTTGATTACAAGTTTACTACATCATTTATAATTGATCATGCAATAAAATGATATTCAAATACTTATTTAGGACCCTAAAATCTTAATCATCTATACTTTACGACATATATGCTCTGGCTATTGAAAAGAAAAACTATAAACATTAATCAACGGTTAGATTGTGCAACCCATTGCTTGGATGCAGCCTTGTACTATTTTTGTCCAGTCCTAAGTGCACATATATAATTGTGTCTCTTCCCACACACTCATAATTAGTCAAAACTCCCTGATTGTACACATGAAAGCAGTGAAGGTCTGGAAAATTTTTTACATGCATTTGTGTAAACTGGACTAACGAAAAATCTTTTTAAAAATCCCCAACTATTTCAATTGTTTTCTCATTCTGAACTTTACACATCCATCATACAGATTGTAACAATTTTCTGTTCTGATTCACTTAATAGCATGTTGGTACCATATCCAGCCCCGTGTAATATCTCCTATAAGTAGTCTTCCTAAATATCAACAAAAACATACTTAGCCGCATACAATTTTATATCCATGGAATCGACAGTTATTGTTTTATTTGCTATCGCTAGGTAGCCTTATTGGTCCCAGCAAAACCAAATCATCGTGTATCTCTGGATTCCTTTTTCTTTTGAAACTACCAACCCAAACCAGCCCCACTTGATTACAGCAATACTATTATAATTATGTAGAACTAATTATAAACACCCAAGATTGGCAACAACTTCCTTCAAGTGTGCCTTTGGTAAACCACAAAGAATGACACCAAACAAGTCCAAAACTCTTAAAACATCACACTTACGTAGCAGTCATCACACAATCTTTACACAAATAATCTTTCTCAGAGAGCGAGAAGAGAGTAAGACAAACAAGTTAAAAGAGAAAGGTTTACAAGAAGCTCTCTCATTTATACAATATACATGTGAAGACCATAATAATCTTTTTCGACCCGGATGCAGTTGTGTGCTGTTCAATTTAATGACCTCTCACTCACTCACACACACACACACACACACACACACACACACACACACACACACATGCATAAGTGAAAATATTAGAGTTAAATTTGCATGGTTGGAGAGGAGGTTAGGTTTCTTGCTAGATCTGTAATATTGTCTTATTATCTCTTTTTGGAAATGTGACATGTACAACAATAGTAGTAGACAAATTCTGTGCAATACTTGCCAAGACTGTTTTAAAAGGTGATTATTCACTAGGCTGGCATCAATTTTGGAAAATAGTTATTGATATGGCTAATCCACAAAATTTCATCCCAAGTGAAATAGATAGATTTGCAACTGTATATCAAAGAGAAAGTATTACAATCAGGATAGTTATGATGGAGATAAGCAAGTATCAATGGTGGATGTATTTGAAGGAAAAGAACTTCAAGAACTCAAGGCATGCTAAAGCTAATATGAGGCAAGCTTTTACAATGAAGAAGTTGCACTAAATCAAAATCAGAGATTGTTGGTGTTAGTATTGTTTTTCTATAAACAGTTGTAAAGGAGTAACCTTCAATATTTATGAAATCAGTAAATGAAGTAAAATGAAGAGAAGTTTGTTTAAACTTTCTCCTTGTTCTCTCTCACAAAATCAGTGGAGAACATTGAGTTCTTCTTCTTCCTCCTTCAGGGGACCAATATGGGCCTAACAGTTGGCCAAATTAGCATTACCGTCTATTTTTTGGACAGAAAATTATAAACTCACTAGTTTGAAATATTTTTATCAGTTTGATAATGCGAATGTAACAAAAAAAAATTAGTGAAATGAAAATTGTCCCTATTACAATGACCAAAAATAACAATTAACCCTCCTTCAATGGGTAACTATTCAGAGGTGAATCTTCAACTTATTCCCACAAATACAATAATGCTAACAAGTAGAGAAATACGATAGCTTTTGGAAGCATAACACACAAGTCGAGGTAACGGGAGCTTCTAAAAAGCAACTTGAATAAAGACAAGCGTAAAAGGCAGATTTCATTCCATTCCATAAAGGTTCTTATTTGTTTGACATCAAACCCTACCCTGGTTCTTTATCACAATGCCGAAAACTAAAACAGCCTGAGCATACTGGTGTGAGAACCAAAATAGAGCAGATTTGAGTTTGACAAGCATCAGTGCATCTGTAAGGACAGTATCAACTAAATATTAGCATACGAAAGGTCTATTGAGGTTAAAAATTAATGAAAACCTTCAATATAGATCAATTAGATCCAAAGAGGATCACCAGATCATCGTCTTTCAGGCATCAAGTTGTGAGCCTGGAAAGTATAAATCAAAAGATTGAGATTTATTTTCTCATCATTGGCATTTATATCATGTACTAACTCCATCCGAAAATGACATTTCTATAATTGAATTTAAAAGTGAACTCTGATATTAGAATGCCCAAGAAGGAAGTTGGGGCAGTCAATTTGGGATAGAGTAATAAGATATGCCTATGTACAAAGCAAAATCAAAAACGATTTTAGGTGAATTCCTAAATTGTTGTAATTAATATCTAGCAAGTATACGAGGACCTTAAGTTCTTAAATTATAACAAAATGACATGATAGCTTATACATGTACTGCCAAAATACTGTGTTCCTATGTTGTCTGTCTAAAACAGCTACTTCAGTGGAAGTCAACGTCCAAGTATCCGACACAATGTTCTGTTTCTATCTGCATGTATTATCCAGGTCCTACTAGCCGAAGTGAGTATGTGACTCATAAATACTTACAAAAACAACATTTGAGCATTTACTTTTATGATGGCTTGGCAACTCAGTTGAACAATTTAATGGGAAAAATAATTCCAAGGATACTGCAGCATATGATGCTAGGTACATTGTAAGGAAGTGGGGTTCTAGGCCAAAAAGAAAATCAAAGTAACATCTTCTAATTTTTTTAAGTAACAGTTTCAGTTCTTTCCATTTCATAGAAGTTCCAAAAAGAAGAAAAAAATTCCAAAGCCCACTGATAAGGAAAATAAGGAACAGTAATTAAAAGTCCAAATCTGATATAAATGGGTATTACATGATGCAACAAACATATTCAGACAATAACAAAAGAGACCCCAAAGAAACAAACATTTCTAATCTACATCTTACAGTTTTTAATAAAGTGGATCAATGTCGAAATCAAAAGCCCTAGAGTAGCCCGAGCTACCACGGATCTGAATGAATTTCAATAGCTGAAGAACAGCCAATTTCGACTCATGAAACTACAAATTTCAATGTATGAACACATTTTAACTATATGCATAAGAACAAATTTGAAAACAAAACAATAATTACAAAAACTAAGATGGAAAAAAATAAACAAGTACAATTAAATCCGCTGAATCGAAACTCTTCTGTAAAATCCAGCGAGCATGACAGTGAAATGAAGAAATTAACCTTGTAAATTCACTGGGTTCGAACGTCTATACATACAAATTACAAATACATGTACAGAGAGAAGGGAAAAAAAAAGGAGGGGAGAGAAAATCAAAGATACAATACCTCCTCCAATTAAGTGGTACTTGGTAACTTGTTATAGCATTCATAGCAGTTTCTTATCTTTATTTCTATTCTGCAGTGGTATTGGGTCTATAAAATAGAGATTTAATTTTTTCGCTACGTACCTAACAGGTTTCTTATATTGATTCTTTAAATAATAAAAATTAAAAATTAAAATTTCCAATAATCAAAATATCAAATTAATAATAATCTTATAATTTATAAAAGAGAGAGTATAATTTATCAATTATATTTCACTGTAAAATAATATTTATTTTATTTTAAATTTTAAGTAATTTATGAAGTGAGTATTGAATGGATTGTAGTTGCAAATATACATAAGATTAATATTTTTAAAAAGTTAATTTGTGATATTTTTAAATTTAAATTTAATATGATTCATTTAAATTTTGAAAATAATAAATTTTATAATTATTATTACGTTTATAATATTTATAATTATATTGACATAAATTAAAAAAAATTATATCAGTTTTAAATTTGAATATGTTTGAAATTAATTTTTAAAATATAAGTCAATATTAAGTTTATAATTTGAAAATAAAGTAGTAAAAAAATGTCAAGATGTGTATGATTGATGAGTTGTCCACTTAAATGAGCATTTTGTATATATAGAGAATGATCTTTTGACTCCCTCACTTTGAGGAATAAAATCCTATATAGGGATTAAAATAGAGAGTCAAATAAGGATAAGGAAACTATTGGACAATGATTTGTTGATGCATTCTTCAAAATTGGGGATAAAGAGTTAATTAGGGAAACTGTTGTTAATGCTCTTAGATGGACCAGAATGTTGCGTTTTTTATAAATTCGGTTTTTTTTTTGGGAGGGGGGCTCCGGTACTCCTTAATGACCGGTTTATTTTATTTTATTTTTTTAATTATAATTATGAGAATAAAAAATAATATAACAAATTTAAACAAAAAAATTATAAAAAAAAGTATATTGAAGTCCCGTTTTTTATTACTCCATATTGAAGACCGTTCGAAAAGATTGGGATCAGGTTACTTCAATCAATGCTCACACCAACATATTAATATTAATATTGTATTAATCAAAATTAGTTCTATGTTAATCGGTCAAAAATATTGTACTAAACTGTGAACTAAATATAGTAGTACTCCATCTGTCCCTATTTAAATGACCTTTTAGAGATGAGCACACTCATTAAGATAATGATTAAAAAGTATTAAATATAGTACTCAGTTGTCTATAATACCCTTAAATCATTAATGAGTTTAAAGTATCCAAAAAAATAAGTAGAGTAATGAGGGGTATTTTTGGAAAAATTATCATTAATTCTCCTAGATTTGAATAAACATCAAATAATTAGGGACAAATAAAAAAATTTAAAACGTCATTTAAATAGGGACGAAGGAAGTAATATATAATAAGACTTTCAACACGGGTAATTATTATAGTTTGAACCTACATAAAAATTAATAATTTTAGTATAATCAATCTTAGTTCAAAGACTTGTGGTTGTGAATTTTGTGTGAATTAATTTACAGTTACAAGTTGAACAAAATAAAATATATAACCATCACATAATTTTATATCAACACGTTAGATTTCATCATAATCTGTTGGGTCAATTTAAATTAATTATAATTGTTGGATCGTGATATTTTTTATCTTTGGGCCAGGTACATTGGACCTTTATTTTTAATCCGTTAAAGTCATCGGGCCCAGTCCTCATACTATATCCATTTTAACCTTTAAGACCGGATCGGTCCAGTGGATCGACCCATTAGATATTTTAATATCTGTTACTTTGACTTGTGATGATGAAAAAGCATGACGGTTGACCAAGGTTCCTGCCATGCATTAATGTGGATGGGATCATAGCCGGCCGACGGTAGAAAACAGTGACCAAAAGCAGTAGATAAACCTTATACAGTCGGCAGAGCCCATCAGATCAGAGGGAGTGTCAGGTAGTAGTGGATGGCACAGTAATCCAAGCAAAGATAGTATAACCTAGCAAGGAAGTCATCGTCTAGAAAAATCATATTCCAACGGCTATATTTTAAAGAATAAATAACATCTATAAATATAAGGCACATATAGTCTCTCATATTCACTCATCTCAACTTTAGTCTTCCTGTTAAATAAGTTATTTTAAATATGTCTCGTTAATTCGAATTTGCTATGTTGAACATGGATGAAAAAGATGATGAAGAAACATATAGACAATTTTTAGGCATGTCGGCTATTGAAGAAAAATAATAAAATGTCAATAGGCATATATCACGTCACCGTGGTTCTGTGCAAGGTCGTATTACCATTGATTGTGGTAGACATGAAGGTCATAATTGACTTTTTCGTGATTATTTTGTTGAATATCCTACATACCCCCCCCCCCCCTGTATCTATTTCGGAGAAGGTTTGAATCTGGTACCCATTTTCCTCCGAATTAAAGAAGCGGTTAAGCGCGTATGCTACTACTTCGTCTAAAAAAATGAATGATGCAAGATAACTTGGTTTATTTTCTCTACAACAGATAAATGCCTCAATGCAGATCGCCTATGGTGTGCGGATCGGTGAAAAGCACGGCTATACTGAGTCTTAAAAGGTTTGTAAAAGCAATCATTTCAATTTTTGGTGATGAATATTTGAGATCACCCAATAGTGATGACATCGTTAGATTGCTATCAAAAGTTGAAGAGCGTGGTTTTCCTGGGATGTTGGGGAGCATCGACTGCATGTATTATAAATGGAAGAATTGTTCGATTGTGTGGCATGGTATGTATTTATGGAGCCAACAATTATTTTAGAAACGGTGGCTTCATACGATCTTTGGCTATGACATGTCTTTTTTGGATTATCATGCTCTTATAATGATATTAACGTTTGTTTTGGATAGATCATTTATCTTCTTTGCTCTTACTGAAGGTCGTGCTCCAGCTGTAAACTACTCAATTAATGGAAATGAGTACACGATGGGATATTACCTTGCTGATGGTATATATCCCCCATGGGCAACATTTGTTAAAACCATTTCGGCACATTGGGAAATAAAAGAAAACTATTTGCTAAGACTCAAGAGGCGCTTATAAAGGATGTTGAGCGAGCATTGGGAATACTCAAAGCACTTTTTGCGATAGTTCATGGTTCTGCACAATTTTGGGATCAAACAACACTAAAATAAATTATGGATGCATGCATAATTCTACATAATATGATCGTTGAAGATGAACGAGATGAAAATCAAGAACCAACAACCTATGATACACATGACGAGATTTCACCTGTAGAAATGTCTCATGAACGTACCCCACAATTACTTGAATTTATTAAAGTCAATCATCGTATAAGAGATAAACAAGTTCATTCTCAACTTCAAGAAGATATTATTCAACATTTGTGGCCACTACATGGCGGAGCGTAATCCATTACATTCTACAACAATAATAAGCAAAACATAATTCTCTAACATTAAGCAAGTCAACTACTAGATATAACTTTTTTCATGATTTATTTATTGTGTTGTTTGTAATATTCAGCTACTTCATGCTCCATGTTAGCGATGTCAATCATCATGATCCTTTCATCCTCTTGTGCTTTCATTATATTCAACTTCTCTTGCTCTTGAAAATATATTAAGTCCATGTTCTTTTGTCTCTTTTGTTGGTTCAATTTCATCTGATGTTCGAACTTCTCAAACCACAATTCTATATGTGTACTAGTGTCATCGGTTCCTTTGTCATTTTAAAATAATGTTTTCGAAGCCTTTCTTCCCATTGACCTCTCTATTCCTGCAGAGATTGTATCTTCAATACCATCGTTTTAACCCATATTTATTTCTTCTGCGGTTGATGGAGAATATGCTGTTGGACTTAACTTTCTAGTACTTTTATATTTTTTTCTATTATTATTTGTTCTCCATTTCGGTGCATCCTTTAATATTCTCTAACAATGCATGAATCCAATTGGCTGGTTTTGGATACTTTTGAACAACTCTGATGCTTGACATATCTATGTTTAAAATTATTTACAAAGTATTAAGTATAAACAATAAAAATAAACTTAATGAAATTTTACATAAAAAAATGAAATACATTATCTTGTTCACCTACACTGCTTTGTTGCATTATTTCAATTGAAACATAGTATTCACAAAATTTGTTCACAACGAGTTGAATTGTTGACCAACGTTTCGCCAAAGCAGTAGAATTACGTTCAGACTTAAAATTTTTGTATTCATAAAAGTATTCGTGAACTCTTTTCCAACAACTTCTATGTTTCTGAGTGTTTCCTTGAATTGAATCCATGCTTACATTAAGCCATCCAGAAACAAGAATGACATCATCATCAATTGTGTAATTTTCCTTTTGTCATGCTCTTTTATTGGACTAAGGAGTTTAAATTGGTACATCACTTTGAATTAAAAATTCACCCGATAAATTTGGACCATCAAGTGATAAATCTTCAGATAATAATGAAGAATAATACATCGGAGGACAATATCTGTGACACCCCCAAATCCAGGTTCTCTAACCTCAGATTCAGTGCTCACGATCCTATCATCATCAAGCATTCCATAACTATTTCGAAATAATAAACATACATTGTTCATTATAATAAAGCCTCATAACATGGCCCCAAGGTCTCCCTAACCTTAACTTTAAAATACACCATTTATAATACAAATAGTTTACTTAAGGAAATCCATCGATAATAATTTAATTGACATTCATTCTAAATTACTCCCGGATCTTGCCTTGCTTGCCCTTGTCCTTCGCATTAGATCCTTGAGGCTTAGGCTGAAAATAGAGGTCATGATATAGCAAGAGTAAGCAACTAATTTGCTTCACAAGTTTATAAAGACAAAGGAGATATATCATGACTTAGAAAGAAATATTGCCTTGATGTTCAACAATAATATAAGATTGTGGAGGAACATGAATTAATAATCAACAATTGAATATTCGATAATTGAATAACATGAATCGAGTGGTTTTGAATAACCATGAACATTTGTCAAGTGCTCGATGATTTAAATGGACCTTTTAATAAGTTTTGGTATTTAAGGGATCAGCCTTTCATACCCCGTGATTTATGCATAAACACTTAAAAATCCGACATTGATATCATGCCTTAATCAAATTTGTCCATTTCTCGATCAAGAGTTCTTACATATCAATTAATAAGAATAGTTATTTAAAACCCATTTGATTTAACAAATTTAGACATACTTGATCTAAACGATACAATTAGCGTAGATCTATCCCATAAACAGATTCATAAATGAAGAACTTTAATTTAATTCACGATTCAATGGCGTTAGAGAACGGAATTCGATTACATAAAGTGCAATTTCAATAATCAATAAAGACGTGAATAATCATCAATAATTATTCACTAACATGCTTTGAAAATAATAACTCAAGTTGAGTTAGAAACTTGCCTCGATCGTGAGTTACATTTACGAAATTAATTTATATCCACTATGCGATTAAATTATCTTCCTTTGAGAGACCTATAATTAGTCTTTCAATTAGTCAATGATAACATCGATTATGTAATCACATAGATATTATACATTACATTACATTAAGTTCTTATAAACATTATCATATCTGTATAGTGTTATTATTAATTAACGACTACCTTTAATTCACGTAATATTATCCACTTAGATAATATTAATTAAGCCTTCTAGTATTATTGGTTCACTAATAATACTTTAAATCATTTACTAATATTTTAATCACTTACTAATATTATTAATCATTTAATAATATTTTATTTAATCTCGAATATTATTATTTAATAATAATACTCTAATCTAATATTTTTATTTACATAACAACATCATATTATAATATTATTAATATTATAATAATATTCTAATGATTTATTAAATTAATAAACAATTTATTCTAATTGTTCATCCTTTATTAACCTTTTATTTAATATCCATAAAAGGTCATAAATAATATTTATTATTACAAATTACCAACATGCCCTAAGATAGTCATGATATAATATATTATGAGCATTCATCATATTTTTCTCATTAAATACATCATTTAACTATTTATTTCCTTTTATTCATAACTTAACCATTTTTAGAAAAAATAGCAAACTGATTCCAAAAATTCTCAGCTTCTGGATTTGGACAGAATATGAGCCAACAATGATCTCCTAATTTTTCTGGAATTTTAGAAAATGATTTACTATTTTTAAAGTGTCCCAAAACACTCGGATCTTGCTCTATTTTTCATAAATTTAGTTTTACTCAGAAAAATCTGAAATTTTCAGGGTATGCTCTCTTAACATATATGAAGTTACTGTAAAAATTTTGGAATTTTCCAGTGTATACACAGTGAGATATTCGTAGGATAATATTTATGGAGTCCTTTACGGAAATAGTCATTACACACAATATATAACTCAAACGTGTCCGTTTCTTTTCCTACGCCGTAGATAACTTCATAAGGTACCTCTGTAATATTTTTCCAGATTTTTACAAGACAAGGAACTGACCGAAACAGCCTCATGAAAAAACAAGTCAAGAGCTGATTTAGAGTTTCAAAGCTTTAGCATATAAAGTGGACTGTCTTGGGAAAAATAATCTTAAAGGTTCCAAAACTTGCTAGAATTGTGTCCTATCACTTGGGTTTACTAGGTAACTCATGTATCTAGCACCCCCTTCGATGGATCACAATTCCAAGTTGTACAACTTGAGTTACACAAGATTTAGTGGAAGAAAAACAAGAGTTTTCACCCTTGAGAACATATGCTCATTTTCTTCCTTTAAGTCTTTGATCTAACACTCAAGATACTTAATTTCATGCATGATGATATGTAGAACTAGTGTATCTTGAGTAGTTATACACAACCCCATCAAAACTCAAGCTAGCAAAACAAAGTAAAAGAAGAAGATGAAGGTACATTATACCTTGACTTAGTTCTTACCTTCCTTGATTTTCCAAAGTAACTAATAAACTTAGGGGCATAAACAACTAGCACTCCTATATTTTTTTTTTCTTCCTATGGCGAATCCTCTCACTCTTTTCTCTCTTTGAAGTTAGCTAGCTTGGGAGCAAAAGATAGAAGAAAAAAAGATGAAGAGAGAATGAGATGTTGGAAGAATGAAAACAAAATGAAGTGGGTGATTCACTAATAATCCTCCCATAATTATTTTGTTGCCCATTAGGTAAAAACTTTGTATTGTTACTTCCATTAGGCTAAACATGATTAAATGTGCATAATAGAGTGGCAACCAATGGGAGCTTGACAACATTGTCCTTGTGTTTAATAATGTCTACTAATGGACAAGTTAGCTTAATTATTCCACTTAGGATCCTCATAATATCCTCCATTTAGCTTTTATTTTAAATGCCCAATTTTGATTAATCAAATGTCTAGAATACCCCTAATCAAGTGGGCTAAGTATTGGATTGTATTTTATTTCCTTTGGGCTTTTCTTTTAATTGATTTGGGCTAGA
Organism: Panax ginseng; assembly: GCA_020205605.1. Taxonomy (NCBI): domain Eukaryota; kingdom Viridiplantae; phylum Streptophyta; class Magnoliopsida; order Apiales; family Araliaceae; genus Panax; species Panax ginseng. The sequence continues at coordinate 16,806,172 of CM035148.1, forward strand.
TAATAAATATAGTCTAGCAATTTCAATAATGTTACCCAATTTGATAATTTAAGGCTTTCATTTCTAATCATATGAAGTTTAATTACTTACACATATGATTTTATCTCATAACCTAATTAGATTTACAAGAATTAGGTTTAAAGTTATTAGTCACTTGAAATACTAAGTTTACCCACTTAAGTTAGTATACATATAAAATACTAACTTTTTCGTATTACCATAACCCTTAGGTTATTTAATAGTCTTACCTAATATATAATTAGGTCACAAGGCTTTCATTTTTTAATGAAATCTATAAATGTATGTATCCATAACTATAATATGTATGTTAATTGACCCATGCACCACTTCACATGTGTTATCACATATTAAATCCTTATGTAACACAAGGTTAAAAAAAATTTGTACATACATATATGGTGACTTAAAATTTACGGTTATTACAATAACTTTCCATCTAAAAAAATAAATTAAAGATATATTATTAAAAAAAATTAAAAAATAATATAATACAAATACAAATACAAATTATTATTAACAAAATACTTACAATTGTTAAAGGTTGAAGTAGTTGATTGAGATATGGTGAAATGTATTTAATTATTGTGCATATTTATAGAGTTTTTAATTTATATCCGTTACTTTTTTTATTACCATTCTGATCAACTTTTTTTTATCGTTATGATTTTTTTTTATATCCGTTGCAGACACAGTCCCTTCTCATTTTCTTATTCTTCTTCAGTCGTTTCGTCTCCTTCTTCTTCTTCAAAATCCCCATTTTCCTTCTTCAGCTTCTCCTTTTTCTTCATCGGCATCTCTCCTATTTAAATATATTAAAAATTATAGTTCAAATTATAGTCCACCAGATTTGGTTCCTTGATATAGTCGTTTTGTCTTGCCGAAAAATTCGATGGATTATCTTTAGTCTGTCTGTTGGAGCGAGATATGTATCTTATACTAAATATAGTCTAGGATTTGTTCATTACTGGCCTGCTGGAGATGCTTTTAGGACTTGAGCTAGTAGACTTAGATTTAGATTAAGCGATAACGGATTGTGTGAAACGCTCAGGAAGGAAAGAAGTAACGAAGGGGTTGTGCGCTCCGCTCTGGTTATATGAACGTGAAAGTTCAACAATCTAAATATATTTTCTTGAGTTAAAATCTCGTTTATTGTTGCCTAATTTATTACTATCACTTTACACGTAAGTATACGCGTTCGTTTACAATATTCAACAAGTAAAGATATCGTTCCCACGAGGAAATATATATATTAAACTTATCAATTATCAATTCCAATGCAATTAATTCTATTTTAAACTACGAAATATTGTTTGTGATTTGAAAAATAAAATTAACAAAACTAATGACTAAGATCAAAGTTCACAAGATTAATGCAGATTTATCAGGTTAAGATTACAACTTCCCTTAGTATTTCATTTAAATTAATTTACTTCCCATTTAAATCAATTAGTTAATATGAATCATTGTCCAATAATGTTTTTGTGACGCCCCCAAAATAGGTATACATCACCTATTCTGAGTCGCCAAATACATGGTACAGAATACAAATATAACCTTAAATATACAACAGTAGTGAAAAATACGACCAAACATAGACTATGAGTTTTAATACAAATATTATCATCTAGACAATATCCACACTCAATGGAGTCCTCATTACATTTATTATTACACTATTTCACAGAATAATAAGGACTATTAATGCACCATCTATGACCATCACTCTTGTTCCCGATTAGTCCCAAATACGTTCTCATTTTACGAAGAGAAAAAGGAAAGAAAGAATTGAGCTCAACTAGCCCAGTAAGAAATATTATGACTAAGATAATGCAGAATATATTATCAATAGCCTTCAACAGTATAACAACTGATAGAATATATAGACAACAAGTTTTAGATCAAAAATTGTAGTGAAATAAGCAATCCATTAGAAGAGTCAAGTAAAGTATAAAATCTACTGTATTCTATGATTTACAAAGTTTTTCATCAACTTTATCGCTGAGACTCAGCTTAATAAATAAAATCGAATCATCCCTACTCCACGATCAAGGATATTCATGTAATCATCAATGGTCATGACTATACCGAATAATCCCTGGTCATAATCATACCAACAACTGTCCACCAATGAACTACAGGCCAATGAGGACTTTAATTAGCACATCATTCGTCACATTACGGTCATGATTATACCGAATAAACCTTGGTCATAATCATATCAAGTCCATCTATGCACGTAAGCCAAAGATGACTTTCAACATAATATAAGCATGAGGATGATGACAATTCAATAAAACAGGTTCAAGAATAAATTTTAAAGATTTATAAGTTAATTTATCCTGAACTCAATAACGTCCAAATTGTCAACTTGATACTGCTTTGTGAAGTAAAGTTCAAGAATACTCAGAAGAATATTTCCATGAAAAGATACTGGATGAAGCGCAAATATCAAGGATATTCCACTAATTTTATGGAGTATAGAAGCTAAGCTTTAACCAACTGAGTATAATAGAATATATGAAATCTATGAAATGGATTTTCGCTTCGCCATGCGGTAATCCACGTGACGCAGATCATTTCCATAATTTAACAAGGAATGAATACAAAGGATCATTCACCATGCATGTGGTAATCCACATGACGAGGTTATTCCAATGAGAATAATAAAGAATGGAATAACGTAAGGATTTACCATACTGCGATAGATCGCATGCATGTGTTATTCCCAAATGTAATAATAAATAATGGAACCGGTCCCACGTGGCAGCTTAAAAGGATATTCCGACGGAATAATAAATAATGGAACCAAGTTCGACGTAAACGCACAGACAGGATATTCCGACAGAATGATAAATAATGGAATCAGGTATGGTGTAAACGCACAGACAGGATATTCCGACAGAATAATAAAGAACGGAATATTAGAAGAATTTCACCATGTATGTGGTACTTCGCATAAACAGGTTATTCCAACAGAATAATAAGAATGTAATAACAAAAGTTCTCTTCATGAATACGAAAGAAAAAATACCCCTTATGAGTACAACAAATAATATTCCCTACCTTAGAAAAATTGAATACTGCAGTAGTGAAGTAGCAGAATACTTTTCTTCTTTCTCTCTATAGTTTCTCTCTCTAGAGTTTCAGTGAATTCGTAAGAAATAATGAAGGAATGAGCTTCTATTTATAGGAGATTGGATTGAATAGTAACTAATTCATGAACGGTCCAGATTGATTTACTTTTAAGCGAGCAGTCCATATTGATTTACTATTAAAACTTAAAGGAACAGTCCATACTTGATTTACTATTAAAACTTTAAACCAATGATCCATATTGATTCTATTATAACTTTCCACCAAATGGTCCATATTGATTTTATTATATCTTCAACCAACTATTCAAAAATGAGCACATCTCCTCATAGAATAATATTGTACCCAAAAATGATTTGGACCAAAAAGAAATATATCTTACGGGTGAATAGTAACTAGTGAATAGTAACTCGTGAATAGTATTTCGACACGAAAAATGCCACGAATACCCGATTGGTCAATATAACCTCCATACATAAATTATTATCGAAATAAATGTCGATTTCCACTAACACAAATAATTCTAACACAATGGAACTATAAAATTTATCTTTAATCAATACGAACTTATTTATCATTAATATTATAATTCACAATATTTAACAACCAGGTCGTTCCCAGGAAAGAGGGGGCTTTTCAATAAGGATTTCTCCTTATTAGCGCCATGAATTAGGTGACCAAACCTCTCCTTGACATAACTTCTGAACATTGTCATATATTGCAAATAATAATATGAATAACTTTGTCGTCTCGATTATTGATTTAATAATATATCATATTATCACGGATGATCTTTGTAATAATAATTGAATCAATAATATGAGAGATATGATACAACAATTCTCTTGTAGTAATAATTGAGTATAAGCGGGTGACTTCCCACGTAAGCATCAATAATCAATATCGTGTGCTACTATGCAACCACGCAGATTCTTATACTTTTACTACCGGGTAGTTCAACAGTTTTAACGGTAACACTTCCGCCGTTATTTTTATAGAAAGATAATTTTGTCATTTTAACTACAACAATACTTCCGTTGTGGGGTCCACCAATGATTGTCTTGGTCGTCAGATATATACATTAAAGCAAACGAATATTCCCGAACAATCGAATATTATATAACCACTTAACTTACTTTGCAAAATTTGTAAATATTACCCATAACTATAATCGTGGCGTCCCCAAAATTAGGTATACATCACCCATCTTGAGTCGCCGGATACATGCAGTGCAAATTCAAATACAACTTAATAATACAAGCTATGCGTGTACAATACGACAAAACATAAAGCTGTGAGTTTTAATACAAATATTGTCTCTTAGAGAGTATACAACTCAAAAGAGTTCCTCATTATAATTATTATCACACTATTTCACGAAATAGTGAGGACTACTAATGCACCATCTAGGACCATCACTCAGTTCCCAGACTAGTCCCAATATATTCTCATTTCACGAAGAGAAACGGTGAAAGAAAGGGTGAACTCAACTAGCCCGATGAAAATATTATGACTAAGATAATGCGAGAATAAATTATCATTAGCCTTAAACGATGTTAAAAGCGATACTGAATATAACAAACATCAAGTTTAACTACGGTGAACAAGCGATCCATTAAAAGAGTCAGTAGAGAATAAAATCTACTATCTTTTATGATTTAAAAGGTTTTCATCACTTTTATCATTTGGGACTCGACAATAAATAATCCACATCATCAAATCACCCTGCACTACGGCGAGGATATTCTTTAGTATCACGACCACGAATTATCCATGCACTACGGGCCAAAGATAATCATGTTTTCATCAGCGGTCATGATCATGCCATAAAATAATTCATCTTTTACCTTGGCGAAGAGAATCCATAGCCATAATCATACCAAAAGCGTCCATCAATACACTACAGGGCGATGAGGACTTTTTCCACATCATTTGTAACATTACGGTCATGATTACACCGAATAATCCTTGGTCATAATCATACCAAGTCCATCTATGCACTCTGAAGCCACAGATGACTTTCAACCAAATATAAACATGAGGATGATGACAATGATATAAAATTCAATAAAACAAGTTCAAGAATTAATTTATCCGAGAACTAATAACGTCCAAATTATCGACATGATCTTTGCTTTGTAGAGTAAAATTCAAGAATGCTCGAAGAATATTTCCATGAAAGATCTTTGGATGAAGCGCAAATATCGAGGATATTCCACTAATTTCATGGAGTATGAAAGTCAAAACTTTAACTTGTTGAGTATAATAAAGAATGGAATAACAAAAAGAAATCACCATGCATGCGGTACTTCACATGCAGACGAGTTATTCAACGAAATAATAATAACGGAACCGGTCGTGCGTAAAAACACAAACAAGATGTTCCAACGAGAATAATAAAGAATGGAATAATAATAAAATCACCATGCATGCGGTGCTTGCGCATAGAGCGAGTTATTCAACGAATATACCAATAAAAAAAATGGAACCCGGTCCGGCGTAAAAAGCCTGATATTCAGCGAGGATATTCCAAATGAATAATAATAATAAAGCGGAACCGAATTCCCAAAAAAAGGCATGTCGAAGTCGAAATATATTCAATGAATATTAAAGAATAATAAATAAATAACGAAGAATTTCACCAAGTATAGGGTATCCAGCGTATCTGAGTTATTCAACGAATAATAAAGAATGGAATAACAAAAGTTCTCTTCATGAATAAGAAAGAAAGAATACCCCTTATATGAGTACAACAAATAATATTTCCTACCTTAGAAAGAAAATCTTTGGATATAGAAGTAGTGAAGTAGCGAACACTTTTCTTCTTTCTCTCTATAGTTTCTCTCTAGAGAGTTTGATGAATTAAGTAAAAATAATGAATAAATGAGCTTATTTATAGAAAAATGGGTTGCATAGTAACTAACTCATGAGAGCGGTCCAGTTGATTTACTTTAATCGACGGTCCATATTTAAAAGCAAAATCTTTTAAATAAAATATAATATATTTTATTTATAATCTAATAAAACGAATAACTTTATAAAAGATTTTACTATATCACAAATACTATAAAATATAATATATTCTATTATTGTCTATAAAAAATACTATATAATAAAATATAATATATTCTAATTATTATATCTAATAAAGCAGATAACTTTATAAAAGTATTACATTTTATATAAAAAAGATTTTACTATATAAAATACTATATCACACTATGCGACACTATGCGTAATAGAATATAATATATTACATTTATAGAATAACTTTATAAAAGTATTACTATTTTATTACATTAATAATACCAATAAAACAAAAGCGGTGACTTATCACGTAAGCATCGATAATCAATCTGGTGTCTTTTTATGCAACCACGCGTATTCTTTATCTTTTTACACTAGTGTTAGTTCAGCAGTTAAACGGTAAAACTTTCGTAGATTATTTTCATAAAATATTTTTGTCGTTTTCTCATTCAAATAATAATTCCGTTGTGGGGTCCACCAATGATTGTGTATCGTCGTACGGAATATTCCTCGACAAAAAAAAATATTCCCAGAACCAATCGAATATTATATAACAACTTGCATACTTTTCAAAATTTATAAATACTACCCATAACTATAACATTATCTCAAATCCACACCATAATATTCAAAAAAATATTTTGAGAAAATTAAATCTTTATTCATAAAATCACGGGGTCTCACAATCTCCCTCTCTTATGAAATTTTGCCCTCGAAATTTACGTGCGTACTGGTATCTTAGAAGAGGTGAGGATACCTTGACTTCATTTCAAATTCTAACTCTTGAGGTATAACCTTTGAGTGTCGAATATATGATCCTTCTTATCCAAGATGTTAACACGTATCTCCTCATATCGTTAAATCTTTTCTTATCTCATCCGGTTCTAAATTAATAATGTGGTTGAATTAGTCCACATATTTACGTAACATCGATATCGTTAAAAATGTTATGAATCATGCGACATACTTGGCGGTAAAAGCGAGTCTATAAACCACGGTTCTACTTCGATCGAAAGATTTCAAATGGGCGATTAAATCGAGGGTTGAGATTTCCTCTCTTCATCGATTCTTGCTTCTAGAATAACGCCCTCTTGAACCTTCTTCTTCACATTCATCAACTCTCTGAGTATGTAGCTTGGCGACTTTAACTTTATCGATTAAAATCTATTCTAATCGTATATTAGTTATCTTCCGTGGGTCCCTAGAGTCTTTAACTCTATCTTCATCATTTGTAAGTTATCTGAAATGGGTCTTTGTGTTAACAACATCACACTTATAAGCGCATACGATCTTCCACTCAACGCGTCGGCTACCACGTTCATTTTCCCATGATGATATTGAATGATACGATCGTAATCTTCAACATTTCGAGTCAATGTCTTTGGCGCGTTATCGTTCATTTTAGTTGAAGAAATATTTGAGGGTTTTAGAAATGGGTTTTGTCTTTGGGTCGATACAAAATTCGATTTCACGCTCTGAGGGTAGGCTAAGAAGTCTTTAAGAATACGTCGAAAATTTATTAACAATAGAAATATCATTCAAAGCTGTGACTCTCATCCAAGACTTGGATAACACGTCACATTGATACTATCAACTTGCCATCGTCATTCACGCGTTGCCTCTACGAAAAGTCTAGCTTGGTGCATTCCACTCGAGGAAATCGACAACGAAAGGATCGGGCTCTTTACTTATGGCTTGATATGACAATGATTGACTTTAGTGGTTTGGTTGCTTGAATTAGCATAACAAGTTGGTTAGGAGTATGAAAGCTAACAACCTTACAAAAAGCATGATGAGTAGTTAACGATCGATTCCTAAAATCACATCAAAGGCAAGTATTTTCAAAGAGATAAGATCGACGAATAGCGTGAAAGTGTTGATTTGAACAAGATTTATAAATAGTGGAGTATGTGAAGGTTTCTCCCAACAAATATATCAAAATCTAACTTCTCGGAGTTAACTTCAAACATTGAACACAACTAGGTGAAATAAAAGTAGTAAGTAGAACCAGGTATTTAACACGGTATAGACTTGCGAGTTTATGACTAACATACAGTGATAATTTTATTCGGGTTCCTCGTCACGAAAAAAAAAAAATTCTCTCTCTTAAACTCTACGCTTTTGGCTTATGCAGGACATCCTTTGGCATCACTATCCCATGGAATTGACTTCACCATACGACAAAATCGAGCTAGGTGACCTTCTCTTCCATGATTAAAACACGTTTTGGATTCTTTGTATGCAGTTTGGACGGATGTGTCCCTCACATCGCATTTGAAACATGACGACCGGTGGTCGTTCTTCTTCCTCCTTTGAAGCGGGTCTTTGGTCTTGAAGCGTCTTTATGTCATTGTTGAACCTTCTCTTCTTGAAATGTCCATTCTTATTGTTTTGGCCATGATTACCACCGAAGTGGTTACCATTTACGGCATGTTGATTCCTCCATGCTTATTGTCACCACTTTGATGGTATTATCAAGGTATTATCATTTTGTCGGTTTTTCTCTTTTGGTTTGGTTAACTCATTATCGCTCTCAATAAGCGAGCCTTATTAACAACATCTCGAATACAAACACGGTTTATGAGAGATAAGATATTGGCGTATCTCGAGTTTCAACCTCTTAAAAACATCCGCGTCATTCTCTCTTCATTATCAACCAAAGTGGGATACAAATCGGGACAACTCGGCAAACTTGACTTCGTCTTTGCGACACGGTCATGTTGTTTTGCTCGAACTTGATAAATTCCACCTCCTTCATGTGACGAATGCTTTGGGAAAGTACTTGTCATTGAAACGACTCTTGGAACTTCTCCCAAGACATCTTGAGTCGTCGGTTGAGTACGTTTCTGATTCCCACCGGTGATCTGCCTCTTCCGCAACATAAAGGTGGCAAAAGGAACCTTTTGCTCCTCGGAGCATCCCAGACATCAAATATCTTGGTGATCCGCTTTAACCACGTCTCACCTTAAGTGGTTACGGCTTTCCCAAAAACTCAAATGGTCCCGACTCCTTGAATTGCTTAGCGGTGACCAGCGGTGGGTTGCCATTGTTTCCTCTGCATTATGAGCAGGGTTGTCTTACTTTGATGTTGCATGAATTCTAAAAAGCTCCTAAACGTCCGTGGTTAAATCGATTGATCGGTGTTGTTGTTTACGGGAGGATTATCGCCATCTGTTGCACATTGTCACGATTATTGATCATGGAGAATCAGCGGTCTCCGTGTGCTCCATTGCTTATCTCAACATTTTTAGATGCCATTTTCAAATCTTGCCACAAAACAAGGGTTAATTAACATATCACATATTATCTCTATACTACGACCCAGAGCCAATTAAATACTAAATAAACTTAGGTAGGTCATACTAGCGAAGAAATTCCCGTCTCTCCCCTCTGGTTCTTGTCTCACATCTCGAGCGGGGATCATATCCTAGCTTTGATACCAACCTGTGGCGCCCCCAAAATTAGGTATACATCACCCATCTTGAGTGCCGGATACATGAGTGCAAATTCAAATACAACTTAATAATAAAGCGTAAATGTGCAATACGACAAAACATAAACATGCTAAGTTTGAATACAAATATTGTCTCTAGAGAGTATACAAACTCAAAAGGAGTCCTCATTACAATTATTATCACACTATTTTTCACGAAATAGTGAGGACTACTAATGCACCATCTAGGACCATCACTCTCATTTCCCAGAGCTAGTCCATTTATATTCTCATTTCACGAAGAAAACGGTGAAAGAAAAGGGTGAGCTCAACTAGCCCGATAGGAATATTATGACTAAGATAATGCGAGAATAAATTATCATTAGCCTTAAACGATGTTAAACTAATACAATATAACAAACATCAAGTTTAAGCTGCGGTGAACAAGCGATCCATTAAAAGTCAGTAGAGAATAAAATCTACTATCTTTTATGATTTAAAAGGTTTTTCATCACTTTTATCATTTGGGACTCGACAATAAATAATCCACATCATCAAATCATCCATGCACTCTGAGCCGAGGATATTCTTTAGTATCACGACCACGAATTATCCATACACTCTGGGGCCAAAGATAATATGTTTCATCAAAGGTCTGATCATGCCATAAAATAATTCATCTTTTTTTTACCCTTGGTAGAAAGAGAATCCATAGCCATAATCATACCAAAAGCGTCCATCAATGCACTCTACGGGCCAATGAGGACTTTTTCCACATCATTTGTAACATTACGGTCATGATTACACCGAATAATCCTTGGTCATAATCATACCAAGTCCATCTATACTCTTCAGAATACATATGACTTTCAACAAATATAAGTATGAGGATGATGACAATGATATAAAATTCAATAAAACAAGTTCAAGAATTAATTTATCCGAGAACTAATAACGTCCAAATTGTCAACATGATCTTTGCTTTGTAGAGTAAAATTCAAGAATGCTCGGAAGAATATTTCCATGAAAAGATCTTTGGATGAAGCGCAAATATCGAGGATATTCCACTAATTTCATGGAGTATGAAAGTCAAAACTTTAACCAATTTGAGTATAATAAAGAATGGAATAACAAAAGAAATCACCATGCATGCGGTACCCGCATAGACGAGTTATTCAACGAGAATAATAATAACGGAACCGGTCGTGCGTAAAAATTTAGACGAAGATGTTCAAACGAATAATAAAAAGAATGGAATAATAATAGAAATCACCATGCATGCGGTACTTGGCGTAGGCGAGTTTATTCAACGAGAATACCAATAAAGAGGAACCGAATCCGGTCCGTAAAAAGCGCAAAAGCGCCTGAGGATATTCAAACAGAATAATAATAAAAACGGCGGACCCGGTTCCGTAAAAAAAGCGCCTTGACGAGATATTCAACGAGAATAATAAAGAATGAAATAACAGAAGAATTTCACCAAGTATAGGGTATCCAGCGTCTCTGAGTTATTCCAATGAGAATAATAAAGAATGGAATAACAAAAGTTCTCTTCATGAATAAGAAAAGAAAGAATACCCCTTATGAGTACAACAAATAATATTTCTACCTTAGAAAGAAAAGTCTTTGGATATAGAAGTAGTGAAGTAGCGAGAACACTTTTTTCTTTCTCTCTATAGTTTCTCTCTCTGAGTTTGATGAATTAAATAAGAAATAATGAATGAATGAACTTATTTATAGAAAAATGGAATTTGCATAGTAAATAACTCATGAGCGGTCCAGTTGATTTACTTTAATCGGACGGTCCATATTTAAAAGCAAAATCTTTTAAATAAAATATAATATATTCTATTTATAATCTAATAAAGCGAATAACTTTATAAAAACTTTATAAAAGATTTTACTATGCAAAATATTATCTATGCACCTTATATACAAACACTATACATAATAAAATATAATATATTCTAATTATTGTCTAATAAAAAGCAGATAACTTTATAAAAGTATTACATTTTATATAAAAAAAAAAGATTTTACTATACAAAAAACTATATGCAGACAATATGCAATAATATATATATAATATAATAGAATATAATATATTACTATTTATAGAATAACTTTATAAAAAAGTATTACATTTTATTACATTAATAATACCAATAAAACAAAAGCGGAGTGACTTATCACGTAAGCATCGATAATCAATCTGAGTGTCTTCTTTATATGCAACCACGCTTATTCTTTGTAGTTTTAACACAAGTGTTTCAACGATTTAACGGTAAAACTTACATCGTTATTTTCATAAAATATTTTTGTCATTTTCTCATTCAAATGATAATTCCGTTATTGGGTCCACCAATAATTGTCTTGGTCAATACGGATATTCCCCGATAAAAAAGAATATTCCCAGACCAATCGAATATTATACAACAACTTGCATACTTTTTAAATTTTATAAATACTACCCACAACTATAACATTATCTCAAATCCACACCATAATATTCAAAAAAATATTTTGAGAAAATTAAATCTTTATTCATAAAATCTGGGGTCTCTGAACATATGTTATTATATCCGGATCTAAATCTATATTACATCTTCTAATTTTATATAGATTATCATAGTAATTGTTGGCCCAACAATTAATCAATAAGTAAATGATATAATAAATAATTTAATAAAATCAACTTTCATTTAATGGGAATGTTTAATTTAAACTACATACCAAGTTTCATTGCAATTTTAATGAAAATTTAGTTCATGATAATAATAAGAAAAAACATCATATAGATTAATAATCCAAATATCTCATATAATTACAATGAATAAAAATTAAAGAAGATAAGAAGAAATGTCATGAGTGCCTAGGCATTCATCCTAGTTCATTTCCAAGCGCCTAGGCGCTTGACTGGGACATCGGAATTACAAAAATGTTATCCAACTTGAATTTTAATAATTTTTAATTCTTTTATTCTTCAAAATGACCAATTTGACCCTTCAGTTCCATTCTACAAGAAATAAACACAAAACAAATAAAAAGATACTAAAAACACTTAGATATACAGTAAAACCCCTATTTAGAAATACTCTATATAAGAATAACCTCTACAATATTATACAAAAATTGGTCCCAATTTGGGCCAGTTATAAATAGGAATAACCTCTAAATTGTAATATGTTATATACTTTTTAAGTCCTTAAGAAACTATACCGCTGTATAGTAATAATTATATATATATATATATATATATATATATATGAGAGAGAGACAATATTAATTTTAAAAGACTACATATTCTATAAAAGACTATATTTCCTATAAAGAACTATATTTTTTATAAAAGACTATATTTCCTATAAAGGACTACATTTTCTTATAACAGACTACATTTTCTATAAAAGACTACATTTTTCTATAAAATACTACATTTTCTATAAAAGACTACATTTTCATAGTTTGAAAATCTAAATAGGAATTTCTTATTTATATTTTTGTTAAAGTATATATTTTTGGGTGTTTGAAAAATATTTTGTACCAATGCCTCTATTTAGTAATAACCTCTCAATTAGAATACAAATAGTTTGGTCCCAAGTCTATTCCTAAATAGAGATTTTACTGTAGCAATAATTAAATTTAATAATACCGAATTTGTAGGTATAAAATCCACTCATCATTTATTCTACTAATTTTGTCACTATATTTAAATGAAATGAAATGCCTACCATTTATCATTTATATCTTTCATAAGACTTGTGTGTTTGGTAAACAGTCATCTAGACCTGGTCACTACGACCATTGTTCGTTATTTACTTATACGTGTGCAATTTCACTGAATTAGTTAAGTTGACTAGCTTAACAATATTCCATTTGTTTTATGAAAAACCATTAGAAAAATAATTATTTGATTGCATAAAATTTCTTAGCAATATCTTATTTCGATTTTCAAAAGAAAAATAATTGGTCAATGTGACAAGATATTTTTTTGTGTATTTAATTTCTTAATATATTAAAATAATTTATTCTAACCCAAGGGAGGAGGGTTTAGGCGGGGGAGAATATAATTTTTTGTCTTTCAATCTTTCATTGAGCGTAGTTTCCTTGTGCATATGTGGTTGTTGAAACTTTTTTCATAACATATGGTCAACACGAATCAAATTTTCATTCTATACCAATAGAAGCGAGTTATACCAATCGATCAAGTGAACATCAGTTGTTCGAAGATATTTAATTATATTTTACACTATTGTGATGCCTTGTATCAACATATAAAATATAATTTATAATTAGATTATATACTCTATCCATCCCTAAAGATTGTTGTTTTAGAAAAAAAAAATTGTTCCAAAAAGTTTGTCGTTTACAACTTTCGAGGATAATAAATTATTTATTTTTCTATTTTACCCCTATATTATCTCATTGTCTCAATAAATTCTCTTCTTTGTATTAATAGTTTTCAACTTCCTATAAATGGGTAGTAATGGAATTTCAAACAAATTTTATTTGGTAAATGATATTTTCTTAATCTATGTGCAAAAATCTTAAATGACAATCTTTTAAGAACGGAGGTAATATTTAAAAATGCATAATATGCGAAGTTGTTGAGAATCCCCATATAGCAATTAATCTATTATTAATTATAGATTGCATATGCATTAAATGATATTTTTATTTTAATTATTTAGTAGGAGTAATACATTTTAAAGCTGTTATATTCCTAACTAATTTGATTTCAAGTATTTTGTTTGTCAATAACTGGTTATGATTATCCAATTGTTATATTTTATTTGATCAACGAGTCCGTAAATGGGAAAGTTTCGTATATCAGTATATGCACTTAATTAATCCAATAAGTGTTATGTGAAACATGCCATGAATGTAACACAAAAGCAATGCACAAGCATTAATTTCTGTATCTATATTTTGAAGAGAACTAATATTTTTACATAAAAATTATTCCCTCCGTCTCAGGATAAAAGTTTTGGTGGACTTTTCACGCATATTAAGAAGATGAATGAAATGACAAAATTATTCATAATAATGTCATTAAATATGAAGAGAGAATTAGAATAAGAAAAGTATGAGATATTTAATGCTACGGGTTTAATAGCAAAATATGTGTAAAAATTTGGTTATTAAAATAAAATGGACAGTTAACATGGGATTACCTAAAATAGTAATAAGGACTTTTATCATGAGACGGAGGGAGTATTATTTTTCACACGTCCTCTCACATGAATAGTGATAAAGTCTCATTTTCATATTAGAAAAACTTATATAAAAATATCATTTTAATATGTAACGATATTAATTTCCTATCTTAAATTTTTAGGGTGTTGTGGCGATAACAATCTACTTAATACATAAATTATCAGCAAATAAATCATTTAAAATCTATAAATTAATTGAAGATTTTATAGCTGCATGCATTAATTTCATTGTTTAATGTTTTGAAATTTATAAATGCGGGATAGATTATCTCAATTTAATTACATAATATAATATTTTACATCTATCTATACAAAACACAAGTAATTTTAAAAAAACTCAATCTCCCGCTCAACCTATTAAAAGATCGGGACCGTACAAAACTTTGGATAAATCTAACCATTCGTTACTAAGGTTAACAAAACATGGGGGAAAAAAACCAACACTTCATTACTAATGTTAACAAAACACGGATGCAACCCAGAAGCAATTCAAATTCAAAGTTCTTATTCCTCTTCTTCCTCGACCCAGATCAGAAGCAATTCAAAGTTCCTCTTCCTCTTCTTCCTCGACCCGGATCTGATCTAAACCCTTTTCAATCTAAACCTCAACCCATAGGTTTCGACGACGACAACAACGGCCCTTTTCAATCTAAACCTCAACCCATAGGTTTCAATCTAAATCTAAACCCTTTTCAATCTCGACCCACTGCCATCGGCGATGAATCTCAACGTACGCAGCGTCGGCGAAGAAACCCCCACGGTCCCGAAGAAACGGGCGGAAACATGGGTACAAGAAGAGACCCAAACTCTCATCAGCCTCCGCCAGGAAATCGACACTCTCTTCAACACTTCAAAATCCAACAAAGCACAATGGGACCAGATTTCACCAAAATGAGGGGAAAAGGGTTCATCATTTCATGCGCCGATGTATGTGCACTGACAAGTGGAGGAATTTGTTGAAGGAGTTCAAAAAGTCTAAGCAGCAGCTTAACATTGATCCCAAGAGTTTGTCTCCTGCCTTGCAATTCTCTGATAAAGGTATAACTTGTGGGTCTTTCTTTTTGTTCAAATATTGTGTTTGCATTTGTATTCTAGGCTCTCTGAGTGATTTGTGGTGATTGTTTCAAATTGTGAATTTTTTAAGATTATAAAGGTTTAAGGATCTCCTGCCTTGCAATTTGTGAAATATATTAAAAATAAAAATATATACTACTTTTATAATTAATCTATTTTAAAATAAAGAAAACAATTTTATTGGTTGACATGATAATTTTGCAACCTTGATTTTGATGAGGTCATTAGTAATAAGGAATGCCCAAATATGTAGTTGAACAACTTTGTAAGTAGGGAATATGAAATATTACTGTTTGTTGTGTATAATATTACTTGTTGAAATGAAAACATTGATTAATAATATAGATGTTGTAGCTGAGAGGGAAGCAACAATTTCAATTTCTTAGAGCATGCCAAATAATCGAAATCCAGTTTCAGGATGTAGAAGTAACATGTGTATATCATCTTCATAGATTACGCATTTTACTAAAATAAGTATGTATAGTAAACATGTTTACTAACTTAGCTATGTTGGTAACATACCCTATCTTTTTCATATCAAGCCTTCAGCTATGTTGAAGTTTATATACTTTTCTACTCCACTTAATTTGTTCTACAATACAAAATGACAGACAAACATGTAGGCATGCTAAGGTTTTACTGTACATACATGACCTTTTATTATAATCAGGGGTGGGACACACAACTTTGTGCTAATAGATAGTTTATTATGCCTATGACCTCCGAAGTGATGGTTATATCGTATGCACGGTGTTCAACTAATTCCTCACTCACTCATTAAGAAAAAGAAAAGCAGAACTTATCATTCATTCCTCACTCACTCACTGTTAAAAATTAACGGAGGAGCCAAGTCCTCTTAAAAATAATATATGTGATATGTGTAGAATCAAAAAAAGAATAAGAAAATAACTACTTATCCCCCCTCCCCCAAAAAAGAGGAGTTAATAATAATAATAATAATAATAATAATAATAATAATAATAATAATAATAATAATAATAATAATAATAGTGCTGAAGGACATGAAAGTCACACAACAATGGTCAGCTTTCAAGGTTGAACAACTGAACCAAGATAAATCTCATTCTGCCAAACAAAACTATACTGAAAATTAAAATTCAATATGCACAACTGAACCTCTCCTGCTCCTCAATATATTGACAATTTCGCTCCCTCAGTAAAACTCACCAAACACAATGAGCAATCATGTTCCATTTAGAACAGCTTTGCTTCGGAACTCTGACCAAAAAACCTCACGATGAAGTTATAAGCTAAAGTTATAACTGACTCAACCTCACGGTGAAGTTATAAGCTAAAGTTCCAGGATTTCTATGAGCTTATAAGCTACAGTCTGGGGATTTCTACACCAGCCATCACTCTCTAGAGTCCTAAAAACTATGAATGTGAATGTTGATTCACTATTCTGAGCCAAGTGCAAAAGTGCTTTATGCATATAAAATGTTTTTATGCTTAAGATTCTAAAAGGTAATTCTAGGTGGATTTCTTATTTGATAGAAGATTTTATTGACTTTTTATGCCAAGGCATTAAATAAGGTGAAAAGGATATTTTACATCGAGATTTGAACTCTTCGTCGAACACTTATAGACCAAGCTTGGTCAAGTAGAGAAACAGTTTCGTTGGTGAAACTTTTTGTTGTTACCAAGCTTGGCGAATTTCTCCGAATGAAATTGTAGAGATTTATGCTTGAATTCTTCTTAATGAGTCTTCTTAATTCCGACATTTGTGCTTGAATTCTTCTTTACCCATACTTGCCAACCAAGATTGTCAATACTCTGTTTGTATTCTGCAGAACTCAACTGAAACTGGGTATGTTGAATGTTTTCATCTCTCTTAAAATGGGACATGATTTGTGAAGTCAATTTGTTCACTCTTAAAACATTAACAGAAAATAGAGTATGCAAATTATATGTATACTAAGCAAGTGTTTTGACAAAAATTATGATATTGGGTTATTTTGCAATCAGTAGCAATCTTTGTTTTATGTTGTGGTTATTAAGATTTCAAAAAAAAATGTTGTAGATGCCATTCGAACCCATGATTTTAGCTCTTCTTGGGGGTTTCATTTCTTTTCTTTTGGTTGATGAATTTATTGAATGATGCTTAAAATGGTTTAAATGCTTTTTGTGAGAAAATTAAGTGTAGAACTAATTATGGATTTGAAGATGTTTTCTGAGGTAAATGACAACACTGAAATAGTAGGAAAAAGGGAAAAGATTGGAAAAACTAAGTACTCTTACTTTCCAAAACTTTGGGATAGATCTGGCCATCCAATAGATAACTTAGCTTCACTAATACTCTTATTTTCCAAAACCGAAGCATACTAAGAGAGAAGAGAGAGCAGGTGGGGAACCGTAGTAGCATACTAAGTGAAATATATAGATAGATTTGCTATTCTTGATATAAGGTAGTTCGTATGAAGTATGGGACAAAAGTATTGGGCCCTTGAGGTATAAAGCATAAACTTAGGAAATAAACATATGACTTTATGATATAATGTACTTTAGGGGTTGATCATAGCCTCATAAAAGAAAATACATAATGGTAAAATAAATTGATTGGGCATAGCCTCATGGAGGTGATAGTCTATGTGTGTGTTGTGTGATTATACTTGCAGGTGACTTATTTAACACATTATTCTTAGTGGTATACGTGTAGTTGCACGTAACTGGTGATTTTTAACAAATTGTATACGTGTAGCTCAACTTTGGACTAATTAAGGTAAATACATATCCATAGACAAAAGCGCAAGTACAATGCTCCCTTTCTTTCTCAATGAAAAATCTAATACAAAAAATTGTATTTCAAATCAGTTTTAGTTATGAGCACATGTGTTTATCCAATAAATTTAGTTATATATCAATCCAAATGTCCAAAGAAAATAAAAAAAAGAAAGAAACTAAACACAACTTAAACAGAACGAAGAATGAATAATTTAGTATGGGAATGCAAAACGATTGGCATGATGAATAAATATCTGGTAATCTTGGGTTCTTCTGTAGGCTACGGATGAATAATGAAGGGTAAAAAATGATTTACACTGTTGATTATTAGGAAAACACTGAAAATTCAGATCTTATTGTTCGTGCTCACAACTGACTATAGTAAAATAATAATGGTAGTAGTAATAGTAGTAGTATATAGATATAATAATAATAATAATAATAATAATAATAATAATAATAATAATAATAATAATAAGTAAGATGTGAAACAATTATGAAGTCATTTGGCTTTATAGTAAAATAATAATGGTAGTAATAA
Organism: Panax ginseng; assembly: GCA_020205605.1. Taxonomy (NCBI): domain Eukaryota; kingdom Viridiplantae; phylum Streptophyta; class Magnoliopsida; order Apiales; family Araliaceae; genus Panax; species Panax ginseng. The sequence goes on from CM035148.1 coordinate 16,825,319, forward strand.
TAGTAGTAGTAGATATATATAATAATAATAATAATAATAATAATAATAATAATAAGTAAGATGTGAAATAATTATGAAGTCATTTGCTTTATAGTAAAATAATAATGGTAGTAGTAATAGTAGTAGTAGATATATATAATAATAATAATAATAAGTAAGATGTGAAACAATTATGAAGTCATTTGCTTTATTAAAAGTTACCTTCATTTTTCTTAATTAAATGTTTAGTTTGTCGAATAAGAGTCCTGTTGCACGTGTTATTCCATAAAGCTTTGATGTATTAATTGAGGTTCATCTACGCATGGCGCAATGATAGTAAAGTGGCCAGGTCCAACAAATATACATAAATGATCTAATAGAACCACTCTCAACTTTGATGTTATTATTACATCACAACATGAGAGAAATTAATTGATTTGACTACTACGTTCTCTCCGATTCATCAGCTCAAGTGCTCAACTCTAGGGCTTTTCTTTTTTGCTTTTCTCCTTTCCATTCTGGTAATTAGTTCACCTTAATTTCTCAATTTTGATATGTTCTCTTTCAGTTGCATATAAATTGTATACACACACACACACACACATATATATATGTTCGTATTCAGTTGTGATTGTGTACATGCTTTCCTTCTTAGAGTTTTCCCCCCGTTTTTAAGCTATTCTGTATCAAATCTTTGTTCAGTTTTGTGTTCCAGTTGTAAGTTTCCTGATTATGGTAATGTTTAGTTAAAAATTATTATTTTTATTATTATAGTATAAAATTGGGTCCAAATTTTGTAGTGTAATATCCTTTTAAATTAAAGTTGAGCTATTGCATAAGTACTTGATAAGTTTAATATCTAATACTCCTACATATTAAGTAACCGTACTTATTAGTTGTTATTACTACCTCCCTTTAAAATGACAATACCCTTTATTAGAAAATTAACTTCTTTCTATGACACATTTATTATATTTTAAACAATCATTTAACCTTCTTTTTAAAACAATCAATTCGTAGTTAAATATTGTGAATTATTATTGTTTTGAATGTGAAATATTGTTTTAGTTGTGATAGATTTAATTAGTAATAAGAATATTCTTTCATCACTGAATTTGATACGTTTCACACTAATACATTTTTCAATAAATGAATATGAATCATGACGTCTCCCTGCCCACGGGACCACCTTCTTATACCATTTTTGGATATGTAAGTTCCTTTTTTAGACTTAATGAAAATTGAAAAATTAATATTCCTTTTTGAAATTTCTTACGTGTCTTTCAATTTGGGACATGAGGATTATATTTTGCAATGCACGGTAAAATTATTTTCTTCTTTTATAGCAAACGTGCAATTTAATAGTTTTTTTTATAGTCTATATTTAACGTGCAATTTTATATTTGTACGCTGTCAGGAAAATCAAAGAAAACATCGATCCAAAGAAAAAGGGAAGGAGTTTCAAAAAGGAAAAAAAAAAAGAAAATCAAGCTCCCAATTTGCATGTGGTAAGTATGCAATATTCCAAACATTTACGTTAGTAGTTACAAATATTTGTTACACAAAGCCATTTAAACAAAATATTTGAACCTAATTTATTAACGACACTATGCCTTCTTAGGTTTATAATTATACATCTTTTTAGGGTTTCAATAATAATATCCTTTACGAAAAGGCAATAAACATATTGCATAGTGCTTTCGTGTGAAATACAAAACCAAGCAAACTGAATATATGCACCCTAATCCAAATCAATAGAAAACATTATTTTTTGCTCAAAAAAACACTACGACTTCTTCTCTTTACACTTAGATATCTATTGTTATTTGTAGGGATCCAATAAAAATATCCTTGACGAAGCTCTAATTCCTCGACGTAAAAAACGAGAAAGGGATAATGGTGATGTGCGTCCAATACATATTGCTCAGCACCTGCGTCGTGAAAAAGAGAAGCAGGCAAAAATAATACAATCTCAACCATATCCATTTCAACTAAGATTTTTCCCTGGTTTGATCCCTAGGCCATCTAAACGCGTAGCTTATGAACGGGATTGTATCGCGATCAAGAATCATTTTTATCAGCATCCGTCGTTGTTAAAACCTACGCCATCAGATTCTAATCGAATTCCTCCAGATCCGATTTTACCACCTCGAGGTTACATTCAACTAACTCAAATTCAATGGGTGCGAAATCCACCTTCCACCAAATAATATAGAGCATGCATGACTCGTAACATTATATCATCTTCCATGCCTACATCACCACTTTTTGGGTTAGTTCAATGCAAATTATTTATAACTATATACCATAAGGAGTGTTACGATATATGTGAACTATTTGAAATAAGTTCATTTATTTTCTAGGTTATTACCAATTATTGATCAATCATTGATGAAGCTTGCGTCTGAAGAGGAGGCATTGCCTACAAATATAGCCCTACTGCGCATCCTATTTTAGGAAGACACTACCTCGATAAAATGAATATACAATGTCCTCAACGCTTCAAAGATTGCATTGGAAAGCCAAAAAGTTATCAAATTCATCTGTTGATCGCCTTTCTTCTTGAAACATGTTGTTTGCGAGGAAAGATTCAACTTCCACAACTATTAACGCCTCCTCCGAAATTCAATCATTATATGATGGCAATGATGATCGATCAAAGTCCTTTCGAAGTTATACCCGACATCGTATAATCGTCCTAATGCTTTTACGAGCTTAGGTGTACATATGGATGATAGAGTGGTTCTGGTAGGGTCCCAACGCATTTACAATCCATGGGGAATTGCGACATCGGCCAAGGTTACTACAACCTCCACCCGATCAAGATCCAATATATGACAACAGACATTCATTCATGATCATGATTGCTTTTAGAATATCGTTCTCGAAGAAACCCAAATCTGCGAGAGGATGTCCTAAGAACAATCCAGATAGTCTTTTGAGATACAACTCATTTTCGGGTAAGTTTAGACATTCAGGTGCAATTTTAAGCAAGGAAGATTTGAACAATCACGACATCCCAAGGATACATTCATTATAGTGCGCGAAAAAAAAGACCGTCGAACTCATAATTTACCCGTCGCTGGAGGTTCTTTGTCATATTACACGGAGATGGTCTTTGAATTCTCTGCGATGAGGGATATTATTGTACGGTTAAGAGGGAGTGACCAGTTGATGCAGATAAATGAATGTCATCCAGCTTATTTACCACTACATTACGTATTGTTGTTTCTATATGGTGAGCTTGGATGGGAACCAGATTTTAAGTAGTGGGATGTCAATCAAGGTAAAGCTTCATCAAAAAGACTTACGCAATTGCAATATTATGGGTATCGTTTGTTTGAAAGACCTACTGAGTATTCAACTATCTTGAGGGGTGGAAGATTATTTCAAGAGTTTATTGTAGATGCATGGACGGCAACAGAGCAGAATTGATTAACATATTATAGGCCCAACCAACAAAAATTACGATCTGATCTATACCAAGATCTGGTCGTGGTAGTTCCTGATGGGTTAGAGGCTAATTAAGTTGGTAAACGAGTAGTTTTGCCTTCTTCTTTTTCTGGGAGTCCAAGGCAAATGTTTGAAATCTTCCAAGATTCTATGGCCATAACTCGGTATAACCAACACCCTAATATTTTCTTAACTATGATTTGCAAATCCGAATTGGCCCGAGATAAAGATGCAATCGTTACCACATCAAACGTCGATTGTGCCTGCACTTGGTGGCCCGCGTATTTGAATTGAAGCGTCGAGCTTTGATGATGGAAATTGATAAGAAAAAAGTATTTGGTGCAAAGGTGGCACATGTTTTCACGATTGAATTCCAAAAGTGTGGGTTATCGCATACGCGTTTGCTAATATTTCTTCAAGGATCCGATAAAATACGAACACGTGAATGTAAATCGAAATGTGTGTGCCGAATTCCCGATCCATTTACGATCCACTTATATAAACAGCTTAAATCTTGTATGGTACATGGACCATGTGGTGTTCGAAATCTTAAATCACCATGTATGGAAGATGGTAAATGCACTAAGAGATATCCTAAATATTGGGCAGAAGAAACTACAATGGGCTAAGATGGGTATCCGATATATCAAAAAGCGAATGATGATGATCGAAAACATTGTCTAAGGTCCGGACATGAAGTTGATAATAGAGATGTTGTACCATATAATCTATACCTCTCTAGATTGTTTAGTTGCCATATAAATGTGGAAGTTTGTGCGGGGAGTAAAGGTCGTAAAGTATATCAATAAGTACATCTACAAGGGTTACGATCGCCTTACTTTGGTATTGGAATAGTAGATGAGATTAAGCGAGATATTGACTCAAGGTATATTGGGCCTACAGAGGCGGCATGGCGGATATTTGGATATCCTATGCATCAAGAGTTCCCTCCAGCTTATCGTCACGGTAGTTCACCTGAATGGAAAACATCACGCCCTGCTATAACCCTTCCACGAAGCAATAAATGCGCAATATTGAATGCAGAAGCGGAGGATCGTGAGACAACTCTAATGAGATTTTTTGCATCTTTGCTTTATTAATGATTTAGCTCGAACTCTCACATACCAACAATTTCCAAAGTATTTCGTTTGGCAAAAGAAAGAAACATTTCTGACGACGAGAGACAAAAAGGGTTTTGCAATCGGAAGAATGTATTTTGCCAATCAAATGAAAGTGAAAGGTTTTATCTGCGTCTTCATTGGCGGTTGTAGAGGACCTCAATCTTTTCAATGTTTAAGAACGATTGATAATGTTGTACACCCCACATATAAAGTGTCGCATGTATTGCAAAAGGCCTTTTGGAAGAAGATGAAGAGTGGATTCAATGTCTTAGAAAGCATCAATAATGAGAACAGCTCTCAATTAAGAAGGTTATTTTCTATTATCTTGACACAATGCTCTCCTTTAAATCCGAAGCGTTGTGGAACCAATTTTCTATGCATATTTGTGATGATTTATCACACAAAATAAGTACATGTTATGGCATTGATGTTCTTACTAATGCTCAAATTTGTGATTATGGTTTATACCTTATTAATCTTTTGGTTCAAGAGTCGGGGAAAAGCTTATCAGATTACCCATCAATGCCACTGCCATATGATAATTGGAGAATTATCGTTGGCAATCAACTTATTTGGGAATATAGGCAGTTACAACTTGAAGTTGGTCAAATAAATGTCTAGCAAAACATTGATCTACTGAATGAAGGTCAGCGTATGGCTTATAATGCAATCATTTCATCTGTTTATGAAAATAGAGGAACAACATTCTTTCCAGTGGGGTGCGCGAACCGGAAGACTTTTCTCTATAATACAATTGCCAAAAAATGTCGTTCCTTATGCGATATAGTAATTACAATAGCATCCTCTGGAATTGCTTCTGGGTTGTTACATGGGGGACGTACTGCACATTCAACATTCTACATTCCACTTAACGTATTAGAAAATTCAGTTTGTGGATTCACGAAGCAATCATCACACTCAGAATTATTTCAGAAGGCTAGACTAATTATATGGGATGAGGTTCCAATGCAGCATCGCCATTGTGTTGAAGTAGTTAGTCGGACCTTACAAGACATTCGTGATAACTCCCAACTATTTGGAGGTGTTACTGTTGTTCTTGGGGGAGATTTTAGGCAGATTCTTCCTGTTATACCTAGAGGTCTTCGTGAGCATATAGTGGCAGCATCACTACGACGTTCTTTGCTTTGGAAAGATATTCATGTCTTGACATTACAAGTTAACATGCGCTTGCACAATGACCAATCGTTATTATTTGATTTCTCGGCTTTTCTTAATGAGGTTTGAGTATTTGTATCTTTATTCATATTGACATCTATATATTGTCAAGAATATTTGATAATTTACTAATACTTCATTATTGTGTAGATTGGGTCTAACCCTCAAGAATCTATACAACTTCCAGATTCAATAAAAATAACTCAAAGTGTAGATAATCTTATCTCGATCATCTACCCAGAGCTAGAAGTGCCAAGTAAGGTCACTCCCGAATTCTTAAAAGAGCGCACAATTCTATCTGCTAGAAATGATGATGTCAATGATATCAACCTAGCTGCGTTGGCGATTTTTCCGGGAGAAATACATACATACTTTGTTGCTGACAAAATGGTTGAAGATGATGATGTGGATCGGACTATTATGCATTGGTACCCGAATGAATATTTGAACACACTCAATCCCCCTGGACTGCCATCGTTCAAATTAGATTTAAAAGAGGGTTGTCCAGTAATGCTTCTAAGGAACATTGCACCGAAAGATGGCCTTTGTAATGGTACTAGACTTATCATAGTCAAGTGTGGTGCTTTAGTACTTGAAGCAAAGATTTTAACTGGTGATAAGCATGGCGACTTGGTATTTATTCCAAGAATTTCTTTGACTCCTTCTTCGTTTGAGTTAAGTATTAAAATGACAAGAAGACAATTCCCAGTGAGGTTAGCGTATGCAATGACAATGAATAAAGCCGCAGGGCGGTCTGTCAAATTTGTTGGGGTAGATTTAAACGACGCCAAAGATTTAGTCACGGTCAACTATATGTAGCTCTGTCAAGATGCACAAGTTCTTCCCGCTTTTATGCATACTTCTTCGTGAATTAACCGACAAGTCCACAACAAATATCGCTCATCGTGAAGTTTTGTTATAATTTTATATGTTTGAGGTATCATTTCTTATCTCCGCATTATTGATCTTCTTATGATAAAAGTCTTGATATGTTTTGAATTAGACGGATAAAAGTTTTGAATTAACTGACAAGTCCAAAACAAATATTATCTTTATATATGTGTTAATTGTTGAATCGAGGAATATTTGCTAATTATTATAAATGAGACTGATGCTTGAATAAGTTGTGGCATCGTTGTAGTTGTGGCATATCTTGCAAGACTCTGATGGGTATATGTGAGTCCTACTAGGTCATGTGAAATGGAACTTTCTAGGACTAACAAGTTTCCCTATAGAAATAACAAGCCCCATAAATTATTATAGGGTGTAATACAATATTTTTAGTTGATCAAGCCGAAGCTTAAAAAACATGAAGTACAGGTACTCAAATTACAATACCGTATATTACACATACAACCTCATGTTTTTTAATCCACGTGATACATTTTTCAACTTATTTTACAGATGATGCCTTCGTAAAAGTTACTCATTTTCTAATTTGCAGAAAATTGTTTTATATTTCCTTGCTCTTTTCTGTGTAAGCAAATTTGATAATGTTGCGAGAGTTGATGCCTCCACTGAATAACAATTCCTGCTTTGGCCAACTGAATACATGATTTAGTAATGTATGAACATCAGATAACATATCTTATAGAAAACCATTCAGATAACATACGAGTATATATATATGTGTGTGTATGTGTGAAGAACAAATTTGAGAAGCTTGATCATCGCAGTTAACATAATAAGTTTGTCTATGTTGGTTGAGCTATAATATGCTTATTATATATAACTTATGTTTTAGTTTTACTTGCACATGAATCGATCAATTTGTACATATATCCTTTTCATTACATTTTGTTATCAATTTCCAAGTAGATGATTTAATTTGTTGATATAACTAAACGATTCATTTCAATTTTTGCGATCTTGGGATGATATTGCTATTGAATAAAACGTGTTCATTCAACAAATCGAGGTGGAGAAAAGTTAACAGGGTTATGTGTATTTTATAATTCTTAAATCGTATTCAAGTAATCACGTGTCAATTGTTTCGTTCTTGCGATACTACTAACATTTTGCTTTCTCTTATAAATAACAGATTTTTGTTACAAATAATATTTGTTGGCCATGGACGTTGCCGATGGATAGCCTTTCTTTTCAAAGGTTTATGTACCGAAGACATGGTAGAGCTTGACAGATCTACAAGGTAAATGTTATTATATGTATTTTTGGGTATATATTGAAGTATACTTGGTGTAAGCTGTAAAAAATATATTTGGTGTAAGATGTAAAGTAAAGGGTGGTGCTCAACATGTTGTTTCTCTATTTTCTGCATATATGTAATTTTGTTCTCCGTCTTTTGTAAAGTTGGGTAATTATACATGGTTATGATGATTTTGAGTATGGAATGATGTTTTTTTGTGGTTTGGATATGTATGGATGATTGTAAGTTTTTAAACAGAGTTTAGATTTTCGGATATCTATTTTTAAAGGAAACTCTGCTAAAATTCCGGAAATTAATAAATACTATCTTGATATTTTGGTGGTTGCATGTGTTGATTATTGAATATGTATAGATTTACTGCGTGGTATGACGATTTTGGGTATGAAATAATGGACAATTTCATTTCAAATCGCGATCATCTCTCTCTCTCTACTCTCCGTAGGAAGCGATAACTTGGGGTTTCTCAAGATTTTTTTCCTTCCCTTTTTGGTTTGAGATTCAATGTGTCTCGGAGGATATCCTTATTTTGCTTCTTGTTTGTTTTTCATTTCATATTAATTATAAAGGTTTTTTGTGTGTTAAAATTGATGCCATCAATTGTAACTAAACATTTGAACTTATTGGCATATATTCCTTTATAGTGGTTTATTATTAAATTGGTTTCGCATTCAAGTGTTTGAATTGTAGTGTTGGTTAGATTTGCGTTTCTCTAAATGCATATGAGGTTTAATAAAAAGCTTGGTCTAATTTTATGATGCTCTTGAATTCTATTATTTAGTTGGATATGTATTTGAAGAATTGGAAGGTGGTTTCTCGGATTAACGAGATTTTGTTTTCTTCCTTCCTTGAGTTCTTGTGCTTCCGAGGTCACCGGTTAAGATGGAAGGAGGAATTGATCTTGATGCATAATCGCTATTTTAGCCCAATCTCTCGATCTTATTAGAGAGCAAAAAAGTTTGAAGTCTGACCGACCCACGAATGAAAAAGCCGTCTCTCCAAACAAAAAAGGTTTTCGAATGAAATTTTATTACCCTTTTCTTTGGTTTCTTGATATGCTTAATTTGAGCTTAATTTGGTTTTATTAGGCATTTATTTCGATTTTGTAGTTTTTATTGATGGTTATTTTATTACGGGTATTTTTGTTTATAGATTGAATATGTTTATGTTCTTTTTCTTTTTTTTGTTGTTCTTTGTTTATGTTACGAGAGAGAAATTCAAAATTTATCTCGATCCATTATTGTGTTCTTCCTATTTTTTCAAAATACTAACTAAATTTATTTCATTACTTTTGATAGCAGATTAAAGTCATAATTTTTACTAACTTGTATCTAGACCCATATATTCTATCCATACACTGAAACCAACTTAAAGAACCTCATTGATTTGAAACACGAGTAACCCACAAATTACTCGTGAGAAATCGTTAACTCTTGCGAATTTAGGAAAAAGTTAAAAACAGACTTAAGTGAGAAATGTATTGAATGACCGGTTTGAGCCTTAGATAGAAGAGACTTATTTGGTATGATGAATGGGGCAAAGCGAATTACAATCGCTATGGGCCAAAAATGAAAATACCATCTTCGGAGACTTTTGTCCTCAACTTTCCCTCTTCTTAAAGGTCCATCAATTTCTTCATTAATTACTCAAGTCTTTTGATTTCACATAATTTCTTACATCTTTATGATTGTTTGGATTTAGGACGTCTTTAGATGCCATTTCGATTGAGACAAAAGTGGAATTCAAATGATGTCAGGGTTTCCAATTTGGACTCGACGAAGGTCAGGTATGGGAATCTCCAGAGGTATGAGATTAGCTTTCTATTTGGAAAGAGTGAATTGGTTTTCAAATTATAGGATTATGAAGTATTGAAATGGAGGAAATTTAAGAAAAGTGGATATGATGAGCTCCAGCTGATGCTGCCGGTATTGATCTTATTCGTTTTAGCTGTATATGGTATTTCACATTTTTGATTGATGATTTATTGGCTAAATGTGGCAATTTTTTGTGTTTGTTTTATGGGTTTTCTATATTATTTTGGTCAATAATTAATGTTGGTACTTGATAGTCTGTGAGGAATGAGTATCAGTAAAAGTCTCCTATCAATGCCTTATTCTGGTGGTATATTAGGAAGTCATCTGGATCAATAATTTGACATTTCAAAAGGGACTCTTATTTTAGGATATATCAAAAAAGTAGTTTTTGGTTAAACTTATATTTAGTTTTAGTTGGGTTTTAATTCTTAAATTTAGATTCAGTTTTATGTTAGCGTGATAGTAATGAATGCCACAACTTGGGTCTGCTTTACATACACAGTTTTAGTTATTTTCTGATAAATTATGAGCGTAGTTTGTGTTGTCTGATCCTGTTGGCAACTTGGTACGAATGTTGGCAACTTGATCTTAACTTAGATTTAACTTTTATGTTAGCGTGATAGAAATGAATGCCACAACCTTGACATGCTTTACATAAACGTCTTAGTTGTTTTCCGGTTAATTACAAGTGTAATCTGTGTTGTCAGGTCATGTTGGTAACTTGGTATAGATGGTGCTCTTTTTTTTTATGCTCAATTTAGTTTTATTCTAGTAAATTTCCTGGTTCTGTCTAGGCGTCTAGCAGAAGCACTATTCTAATATTATCAATTTTTTTGTGGTAGAGATACTTGGCAAAAACTCATAAAATTATCTCCTGAAGATGGTATTTTCATAGTGATTGCAATTCGTCGTCTTCTGTGGTGGACTTCTGCGGTTCAGAATTGGTAATTAATTTTATTGTTCTGCTTCTTAAATTAACATCACTTCTGTGTTTTTGATGGGAAAGTTTGGAGTGCTGGGAATTTTTCACATTCTAATTAGGGTTTTGGTTTAGTTTTTCTATTAGTTTGTGTATGTCCTGAGCCTCTAAAATTAGGGGTTAAGATTAAAATTGAGAATCTTGGCATTTTTAATTACGCTTTCGGTCTTGATACTTTCTTTGGGGTGGTTCAATTAGGTTTTGTGTTCATTATTTTTATTAATTTTTTTTAAGAAATGGTTCTTGGGAGACTTACATTAAGCACTTTTTGGGAAAATTTTGAAATCTAAGCTTTTAAGTATTGATTAATTTGGTCATTTCTTTATTTTTGTTGTTAGTTATTTTTAATGTTGGGGATCGGTTTATATGTAGTTTAGTCTTTTAAAAGTAGGTTTTGGATTGTTTGGGCTATTTTAGTTCTGTTGTTGGTATTGTGGCCATTTTCGTTTTGTTTTTAGTAGTATGATAGTATCGTTGTCATTTGGATTATTTTTTAATTTTTTGGTTTCTTGGGAACTCTTTTTAATTTTTTGGGTAAAAGATCGAGAAGAGAGTTGTTTGACAACTTTATTTTGGGTTAGAAGTTTTGGTGCATTATTTTTCTTCATTTTTTGACATGGGAGAATTTAGCTTAACTTTTTTGTTATAAGTATTGGTGTTTTTATTTTTCTGCATTTCTTGACATGGGAGATTTTACAGCAAGTATGGTAATAACTAGGATCACTGGAAGAGTTTGCATGTCTATATCAGCCTGGGTAATGGCAATAACTGGGATCGAAGATCGGAGATACTGGAATTGGATTCCTACTAAAAAATCTAGGTTAGATTCCAACAGTCCGAATTTGATATCATTATGGCATTAACTATGTTGTTTTACTAGATTTGAGATTGATTAACATATGTAATAAACTTTTAGTTAACTGAGTTTACTCTCTGTGTACAAACCTTGATATATTTACTGTTGTCATTGTAACGCTGCATAACTAAAAGAATTATATGGTTAGTTACTTGGTTAATTTTAAGTATGGTTAGTAGGTAGTAATACAATTATGTGTACAAAGTGCCTGATTTTTATATTTAATAAACGTTTTCTGTTAATGGGCAACAATTTAATCCTTATACTATATGTATACTACTTTTGTTCTACTGATAAGTCGGGTTTTTGCTTTTCTTTAAGCTATAGAAGCTTTCTAAATTTGATATTGTGATTCTTGATGGAGTTCTTTTCAACTTCACCAAATTGGGTGGAAAGCAAGCATTTGAGGTTTAAGGAGTAATTTATTTTATTGGTTTTGTATTGTAGCTCACGCTGCTCACCTAATTAGAAAAAATACAAAGGCTTAATTCGGTTTTTTTTTGTTAATTTTGAAAATTGTCAACCGCTTAAGTGAAAGTAAAACTTGCAATTTGAGTGAGGTGATGTTATGCGTGTTAATGTGAATCTTGCCTTTTCACTCTCTTGAATTTGTGTTGTATGAAAGGTTTATTCAGTTTAAGATTGGTTACATTTGAGGTTTTGGGAAGGGAATCCTCTTTCGATGCGATTAACGAAGAAAGTGTAGCGCCCCCAAAATAGGTATACAACACCCATTCGAGTCGCCAAAATACATGGTATAGAAAGCAAATTACAACTTTGACAATACAGATGTCGTGTAGAATACGACAATACAACTGTGAGTTTGAATACAAATATTGTCTTACAGACAATATACACACCCAAATAAGTCCTCATTAATTATTAATACACTATTTTACGAAAATAGTGAGGGCAAACTAAAACATCTTCCTAGAACCATCACTCCATACCCAGGCTCGATCCTGCTTGTGTTCTCACCTCCACGAGAAGAAAAAATGGAACAAAAAGGAAAAGGGTGAGCTCAACTAGCCCAATAAAGAATATTATGACTAAGATAATATACAACAAATTATCGTTAGTCTTCAACGAGGAAAAATCTAATAGAATACAATAGGCAAATGAGTTTTAGATCAACAAATGCAAATAAAAATGAAGAATCCATTAGAAGAGTCACGTAGAAAAGAATTCTACCGTCTTCTAAGGTTTAAAAGTCCATCATCAATAGTTTATCCTGTAATAACAATCAATATACATCTTTAATCATCTTTGCACTACTGAATGAAAGATATTCATTTTATATCACCAATTAGTCATGTTCATCTCAACACTGTTCATCTTTTTGCACTTCTGGGCCAAAGATATTCATCGATTAATCGTTCATCTTTTTGCACTACGGCCCAAGATATTCATTTATATCACCATTTAGGGTGAGGATGATGAAAAACATTTTTAAAGAAACGAATCCAATGAAACAAAATGACAAGGATTAAGGATTAAGGATTCGTACTTTGTTTTACCCATGTCCAAAAATACTTGAAAATAATCATATTGGTGTAAAATTCAAGAATGATCAAAACATGGATACAATCAAAGCTAGTATCCGAATAGATATTTTGACAAAAAGAAAAATTTTTATTTTTCGATTGAATAGTCTTGATGATAAGTGAATAAGTATCGTATCGTGAATAGTCTTATATCGTGAATAGTCTTGTATATCGTGAATAGTAACCAGACACACAACAAGTTCCAAATTTGATAAAAAGTTCACCAATACTTTGGCATAATGATATTGAAGAAAAATATCATTTAAGAAGAAAATAATACCCTTTACCTCAAAATAACCGTATCTTACATTTGAATTTGGTATAGTCTTGTGAAAACTTCATGACCAGTATAGCAACACTCAAAGTATACTCACAAGAATAAACTCGATAATATAGAGAGAGAGAGAGAAAACTTAGTTTACGGTGTGATTTTCAATTCTAACTTAGCCTCTATTTATAGGAAAAAATCTTTAGAAGCATGAAGGAGACTAAAATAATAAATTAATATTATTTATAAACCAATTTCTCGCATCTTTCAAAATTTTCAATCTTTGAAAATTTCAAACCCCCGTGTGCATTCAACACCCACCAAAAAGTGGGTCCCACCATAATTAATAAAAAAAATTATTTTATTTTCCGTAACTTCAATAATTCATAGAAAATAGCTCGTTTATCGGAAAAATTCAAACTCATAACTTTCTATGGGAAATTCCATTCTCTACAACTTTGCGAGAAGAAAATTTTTCCAAATTCCAAATGAAATTGGACCAAAATCCATAAGCAGACGATTTTACGATATATAATCAATTTTCGGTCAAGAATTGTGTCCACCACACACAAAAACATATGTTAAACATTTAATGCCACAAAATACTCTACCTCCTCATATACTCATATATCCCACAATCATTATAAAAATATCACCATTAATATATTATTAAAATAATATATTTAAATGTATTATTTTATCGAAAAAAGATAAAATATTAATTTTCAACAATTGTCACATTAAAAATTTTCTCCATCTATATCCACATAAAATAAATATTTTCTTTATCATAATAATCAATAATTAATTATTCAAAAATAATATTACGTAATCACAATCTCGACAACCGTGCCGTTCCTGGGAAAGAGGGCTTTCCAATAAGGATTTCTCCTTCTTGGCGGCATGCAATTAGGTGACCAAACCTCTCCTTGATGTAACTTTCTAGACATTGCCAATAATGTTATCGATAATATTATTCAAATAATATGAATTATTGATTTGATAATGGAAAATATCGTGTAATGACAATTATTGAAACAATAATAATATAAATATCAACGCAAAGAATTATTGAATTAATAAAATATAATATTGAATAATAATTCACGTAACAATTATTGAGTAGTGCCTTATTTACGTAAGGATCAATAATTCAACAATATCATGCAATACTGGTAATATCTTCTTGTGCTGACCACGCGATATTATCAGATTTTAACCACCGGGTAACCCAACAATGTTAATAATAACAATTTACTGTAGTTATTTATAAAACTCAATCTTTGTCGTTTTCTTTCATCCAACCGTTTTTCATTATGGGGCCCACCAATGATTGCTTTGGCAGTCAATCGGAGAGATTCCCGAAAAAAAGAATATTCCACGACCAAACGAATATTCCCAAACAATAATGAATATTTTATAACCACTGCTTATTTTGTAAACTTTGCACATTTCACCCATAACCAAAGAATTATATCAAATTAACCCTTATTAATTTAGAATAATGAATAAAGAAAAATTCAATTTATTTATAATAAGTTGGGGTCTTACAACCTCCCTCCTTATGAAATTTAAATCCTCGAAATTGACGTGCGATACTGGTATATCGAAAAGGTGAGGTACCGCTTTCATCTCCGATTCCAACTCCCATGTCATTTCTTCATTGTATGGTTTCTCCACAAAACCTTAACTTGTGGTATAACCTTCGTCGTAAGACATGCTCTTTCTATCCAAAATCTCAACAGTGTCTCCTCGTAGGTTAAATCTTCTGCTATCTCGTCTGGTTCTAATGCAATAATGTGGTTCGGGTCTTTCACATATTTACGAAGCATAGATATGTGGAATACATTGTGAACACGAGACATACTTGGAGGTAACGCGAGTCTATAGGCTACGTTTCCTATTCGGTCGAGAATCTCAAATGGACCAACAAACCTTGGATTGAGCTTTCCTCTTTTCCCAAATCTTGTAACTCCTTTCCATGGAGCAATACGTAACAATACATGATCTCCATATTAAACTCCACGTCCTTTCATGAAGACCAAAGATAACTCTTTTGTCGATCTTGTGAAGTTTGAATCGTTGTCGAATCATTTGGATCTTTTACGTAGTCATGCGTCTTAATTACGGTCCCAACAATGTTGCTTTCTCCCTTTCGTCCCAAAGATCTTTGGAGAACGACATTTTCGGATCCATCACGCCTCAAATGGAGCCATGCCTATACTTGCGATAAGCTGTTGTTGTAGGAGAATTCCACCAGTGGTAAATACTTATCCCAACTTCCTTTGAAATCTAGGACACGAGTCTTAATAGATCTTGAGGGTTTGAATAGTCCTCTCTGATTGTCCGTCCGGTTTGAGGATGGTATCTTTGAATCAATCGTAAATCCGTGCCCATAGCTTTCTCGCAAGCTAACCCAAAATCTTGAAGTGAATCTCGGTCATGATCCGAAACTATGGATCTTGGCATGCCATGCAATCGTCTAATCTCATTCACGCATATATCTGAGCAAGACGTTCGAGGGATAAGTCTCAGCGTGTCGGTAGAAAAATGGGCGACTTGGTTAATCTATCAACAATAACCCAAATTGCATCTACGCCTTGAAAACTTTGGGAAGACACAGAACAAAATCCATAGTAATGTGTTCCCATTTCCATTCCTAATCTCAAGTGGTTGCAATGGACCTTTTGGCACTTGATGCTCCGCCTTTACACGTTGACAAGGTTAAACATCTTGAGATAAACTCCGCATCTCTCTCTTCATATTGTTCCATCAAAATGTATGTCGAATATCATGATACATTTTGGTACTTCCGAGATGGATTACAAACGGGGTGTTGTGTGCCTCCATCATGATTTTATGCTTCGGTCGGAATCGTTAGGAACGCAAAGTCTAGAATTGACTCAAGTATTCCTTCCTCATCAATTCTTGCTTCCTAATAGCTCCTTCTTTGCACTTTCTTCTTCATAATGCGCATGTTGGTCCGTAGCTTGCGAACTTTTAACTTTATCGATTAAAGTCGGTTCTACTTGTATATTCGCCATCATTATGTGGGTCCCTCAAGTCTTTAATTCTACCTCCATCCTTTGCAAGTCATACAAATGGGCTCTTTCGTTGACAATATCGCTTTCGTCTTGCGTATGATCTTCTACTTAATCGTCGACTCTACGTTCGCTTTTTCGGGATGATATTGAATAGTGTGATCGTAATCTTTTAACAGCTCAAACGCGTCGTTCTTGCATGTTGAGTTCTTTTTGGGTGAAGAAATATTTGAGGCTTTTTATGGTCCGTATAAATCTCCACTTTCTCTCCATACAAGTAGTGTCTCCATATCTTCAACGCGAATCATTTCTTGCTTTATGACTCTAGATCGTGAGTAGGATAATTCCTCTCATATTCTTTGAGTTGTCATGAGGCATAAAGCTATGACTTTCCCATGTTGCATGAGAACACATCCTAACCCCTTGCCGAAGCATCATTTGTAGATAACAAATCCATCCGAACCGGATGGTATTGTCGAAACAGTCTTAAAATGAGTCTCTCTTGAGCTCTTGGAAGCTCCTTTCGCGTTCCTCGCTCCATAAGAATTTTGCATCCTTCCGAGTCACCGAGTTAGCGGAGTAGCGATTCGAGAAAATCCTTCCATAAATCTCCGATAATAACCAAATTTAAGCCTGAAAATTGCGTCTTGATCCACCGACTTGGTTGCTCCCCAACTTTGTATTGCTTCAATCTTGGCAAGGGTCAATGAGATACTCCTTGTTTTGACACCACGTGCCCCAGGAATGCTACTTCCTCGCCGTAACTTCGCATTTCTTGACTTGGCATAAAGCTTGTGTTCACGAAGTCTTTGTAGTACCAGACTTTCAAATGGTGCTCATGATCTTCACGGCTTTTGGAATAGATGAGGATGTCATCAATAAAGACAACAACGAATCGATCCAAATATTCCTTGAACACACGGTTCATCATATCCATAAAAGCGGCGGGAGCATTAGTCAATCCAAAAGACATGACCAAGAATTCATAATGCCCGTATCGAGTCCTAAATGCCGCCTTTGGAATATCCTCGGTTTTAATCTTCACCGATGATATCCGAATCGAAGATCGATCTTTGAAAAGAATTGTGCTCCTTTACGGTAATCGGTCAAACAGTCATCAATGCGAGGTAGCGGATACCTATTCTTGATGGTGACATGGTTCAATTCTCGATAATCAATACAAAAGTCTCATACTCCCGCTTTTCTTCTTTTTACTGAATAAAACAGGAGCACCCCGAGGAGACGTCTTGGATTTAATGAAACCGATGTCTAATAACTCACAGTAGTTGGACTTTTAACTCCTGAAGTTCAATAGAGCCATTCGATATGGGGTTTTAGAAATGGGCTTTGTACCCGGTTCAAGGTCAATAAAGAATTCAACATCACGTTACGGGGTAGGCATCGAAGCTCTTCAGAAATATATCGAAATTCTTTAACCACGAAAATATTATTCAAATCGACTTGTCTTTGTTCAAATCCATAACATGGGCTAAGAAAGCTTGGCATCCGTTTTCAATAAACGAATAGCTTTGTGGCTTGATATGACGATGATCGATTTTAGTGGTTTAGTGGTTTGAATTAATTATATGACAGGTTGGTTGGGAATATGGAAACTAACAACCTTACGAAAACAATCAATTTTGGCATGATGAGTGGTTAACCAATCAATTCCTAAAATCACATCAAAAGCAAGTATCTTTAAAGAGATAAGATCAACAGGTAATGTGATAGTGCCAACTTGGATCATGCAAGATTTATAAACGTAGATGTAACGAAGGTTTCACCCAACTGAGTTTCAACAGATAAATCAAAATCTAATTTCTCCCGAGTCAAGTTTAAACGTTGAGCACAAGCGGGAGAGATAAAAGAATGGGTAGAACCCCAGATCTAGTAAGGTATAAACTTCGCAAATTCAAGATTAGCTTACCGTGATCACCTCGTTCGGGTTCCTCACGTTTTGGCGATCCACGACAAAAAAAGCTCTTCCAGAACCGCCGATTTCGACTTATCCGGATGACCATGGAATCACCAATCCCATTGAACTTGGTTTCGCTATAAATGCTGATCTCGGCGATGTGGCCTTCCTTTCCAGGTTATAACATACCTTGGATTGTTGTGGGACGGTTTGGAGATATGTCCCTCCTTCCCGCATTTGTAACATCTAACTGGCGGCGGTTTCTCCTCCCCTAGCATTTGTTGTTGGTCTTTGGTCTTCTTTGTTGATATCTTCCGTCATTTGTTGAATCTTCTCTTCCACAAAATTTCCACTTGAGTCACCTCTCCTATTATCATGTCCACGATTACCACAGTGGTTCCGCTTTGTCCGTATTCTTTCCTCCTCGTGGTTATCATCGTTCGATGACTACCCGATTGTGGTCCTCGATTGAGTATACTCACTATCTCGCTTTCTAATAACTGAGCCTCATTGACAACATCTAAATCTGAGAGAAAATTTATGAGAGATAAGGTATTGACGAATCTACGGTTTTAGACCTCTCGAAACATACGGCGTCATTCGTTCCTCATTCTCCACCAAATGAGGTGCAAACACAGATAATTCTGCGAACGCTTGCCTCGTCTTGAGACACCGCTCGTTTGTTCTGTTAAGTCTAATAAACTCTACCTCCTTCATATACGATGAATACTTTTCGGAAATTACTTGTCATTGAACAGTTTCAAATCTTTCCCAAGACATGTTAAGTGCATCCGTCAGTACGCTTCACGATTCCCACCAAGAATGTCGCTTCACCACGAAACATAAAAGTGGCGAATGGAACCTTTTGTTCCTCCGTGCACCCCAAGACATCGAATATCTTGGTAATTTGCTTGACCCACGTTTACGCCTTGATCGAATCGGCTTTCCATGGAAATCTGGTGGTCCCAACTCCTTGAATCGCTTTGGTGGTGATGTAATCAAGGCCGTTGCCATCATTTCCACCGTATTTTGTACACGAGTCTCCTCGTGCGATTTTGCATGAATCGCAAAAAGCTTCTAAACATCCGTCGTTCATCATTTGCTCGATTAAGCGTTGTTCATAGGAGAACATTGCCACCGACTGTTACGCGTTCTCTCGTTGGTGAGTCTGCGGCGTCTCCACGGTCTCATAAACTCCATTGTTAACGCTCTCGTGACCATTCTTAAATCTTGCCATAAAACAAGGGTTAATTAAACAAATTAACATATCACATAATATCCTATATTATGATCGACCAACAAATAAGCTTAGTAGGACACACTAGCGAAGGATTTACTCGTCTCTCCCTCCTAGTTCTATTCCCCATCTCCGCCAGAGATCATATCCCTAAGCTCGATATCAATCTGTGACGCCCCCAAAATAGGTATACAACACCCATTCGAGTCGCGCCAAAATACATGGTATAGAAAGCAAATTACAACTTTGACAATACATATGTCGTGTAGAATACTGACAATACAACTTATGAGTTTGAATACAAATATTGTCTTCTGTATAATATACACACCCAAATAAGTCCTCATTAATTATTCATACACTATTTTACGAAATAGTGAGGGCAAATTTAAAACATCTTCCTAGAACCATCATTCCATACCCCACTTCGATCCTGCTATGTTCTCACCTCCCGAGAAGAAAAAATGGAACAAAAAGGAAAAGGGTGAGCTCAACTAGCCCAAGAAGAATATTATGACTAAGATAATATACAACAAATTATCGTTAGTCTTCAACAGGAAAAATCTAATAGAATACAATAGGCAATGAGTTTTAGATCAACAAATCAAATGGTAATAAAGAATCCATTAGAAGAGTCACGTGAAGAAAGAATTCTACCGTCTTCTAAGGTTTAAAAGTCCATCATCAATAGTTTATCCCCGTAATAACAATCAATATACATCTTTAATCATCTTTTGCACTACTGAGCCAAAGATATTCATTTTATATCACCAGTTGGTCATGTTCATCTCAACACTGCTCATCTTTGCTACTGGGCCAAAGATATTCATCGATTAATCGTTCATCTTTGCACTACTGTGCCAAAGATATTCATTTATATCACCATTTAGGACCGAGGATGATGAAAAACATTTTTAAAGAAACGAATCCAAATGAAACAAAATGACAAGGATTAAGGATTAAGGATTCGTACTTTGTTTTACCCATGTCCAAAATACTTGAAAATAATCATATTGGTGTAAAATTCAAGAATGATCAAAACATGGATACAATCAAAGCTAGTATCCGAATAGATATTTTGGACAAAAAGAAAAATTTTTATTTTTAGGTGAATAGTCTTGCCGTGATAAGTGAATAATAAAGGTCGTATCGTGAATAGTCTGATATCGTGAATAGTCTTAGTATCGTGAATAGTAACCCGACACAAACAAGTTCCAAATTTGATAAAAAAGTTCACCAATACTTTGGCATAATGATATTGAAGAAAATATCATTTAAGAAGAAAATAATACCCTTACCTCAAAATAACCGTATTTCTTACCGAATTTCGGATATAGTCTTGTAAAAACTCATAGATAGTATAGCAACACTCAAAGTATACTCACAAGAATACGTCGATAATATAGAGAGAGAAAGAGAGAAAACTTTTACGGTGTGATTTTCAATTCTAACTTAGCCTATATTTATAGGAAAATGCTTAAGCATGAAAGGAGACTAAAATAATAAATTAATATTATTTATAAACCAATTTCTACGCATGCTTTCAAATTTCAATCTTTGAAAATTTCAAAGACCCATGTGCATTCAACACCCACCAAAAAGTGGGTCCCACCATAATTAATAAAAAAAATTATTTTATTTTCCGTAACTTCAATAATTCATAGAAAATAGCTCGTTTATCGTAAAAATTGAAACTCGCAACTTTCTATGGGAAATTCCATTCTCTACAACTTTGCGAAGAAAATTTTTCCAAATTCCAAATGAAAATTGACCAAATCCATAAAGCAGACGATTTTACGATATAATCAATTTTGATCGAGAATTGTCCACACAAACACACAAAACATATGTTAAACATTTAATGCCACAAAATACTCTACCTCCTCATATACTCATATATCCCACAATCATTATAAAAATATCACCGTTAATATATTATTAAAATAATATATTTAAATGTATTATTTTATCGAGAAAAGATAAAATATTAATTTTCAACAATTGTCACATTAAAAATTTTCTCCATCTATATCCACATAAAATAAATATTTTCTTTATCATAATAATCAATAATTAATTATTCAAAATAATATTACTGTAATCACAATCTCGACAACCGTAGTTCCTAGAAGAGAGGGGCTTTCGAATAAGGATTTCTCCTTCTTGGCGCAATTATTAGGTGACCAAACCTCTCCTTGATGCAACTTTCTGAGACATTGCCAATAATGTTATCGATAATATTATTCAAATAATATGAATTATTGATTTGATAATGGAAAATATCTTGTGTAATGACAATTATTGAAACAATAATAATATAAATATCAACGCAGCAATTATTGAATTAATAAAATATAATATTGAGCGATAATTCTGTGTAACAATTATTGAGTAGTGCCTTCTTTCACGTAAGGATCAATAATTCAACAATCTTTACATGCTAATACCGTATGCCATCTTGCAAGAACCACACATATTCTCGTATTTTAACCACCGGGTAACCCAACAAAGGTTAATTGTAACAATTTACGCCAGTTATTTATAAAACTCAATCTTTGTCGCTTTTCTTTCATCCAACCGTTTTTCCGTTATGGGGCCCACCAATGATCTAGCGCAGGTAAATGCGGAGATTCCCGACAAAAAAGAATATTCCACGACCAAACGAATATTCCCAAACAATAATGAATATTTTATAACCACTTTGCTTATTTTGTAAACTTTGCACATTTCACCCATAACCAAAGAATTATATCAAATTAACCCTTATTAATTTAGAATAATGAATAAAGAAAAATTCAATTTTATTTATAATAAGTTGGGGTCTTACAGAAAGACTCTGCAAGGCAGGCTTGGATTACCAAACCTGGACCTCCAGGTTTGTGAAGTCCAAGAGTTCTGCTCTGTACTTTGTAATTCCTTCTCTCTTTTATTCACACTGCAGGGTGTAATTCAATTTGTGTCTAGAAAAGATAGTTTCTTTCTTGTTTAATTCATTAGTTGAATTATTGAGTAATGGGAGCTGAATCTTATCCCACTCTAACCTTTAGTTATCATGCTTACAATTTTATATTGAACCACAAGGCCTTTGCCAACTTAGAGACAACTTATATTCATTTGTTTCTCTATTTTCTGCACGTTTGTATTGTTTGTATTCCGTCTTTTGTAAAGTTAACTAATTATATATCACTTGTGCCATGCTGTTTGACTCACCAGCAACAAGTAGTACTCTTTTACAACGGCTATGAAAACTTTCTTCTTTTTCTTGGTTTCTCTTCTTTTAGTTTCAACAAAGGTATTTCTCTCTTTTTTCTTTAATGCCAATTCAAATAGTAATGGTATCGATTGTTCCATTTTAATTTTTCTTAAACTTTTTTTCCCATGATTTTTGTAGGTTTCATCAAAAAATGAAGATCTCATTGAGGTAAATTTAATTATGATAATGTGTACAACACTATGGATTTCATGTTTCAGATGAAATTTACAATTCTATTGTCTGTTGTAGGCTGCCTTTGCCAAAGTACCAACTCTGAGTGAAGACACCATCCCCTGCTCCTGTCAAGACGCCGGTACTTCCTGCTCCACCGGTTAAGCCGCCAACTTGGGCTCCTACGCCTCCAAGAAACACAAAAGGTGGCGCAGCCACATAGTATATGTTGCCCTGCTAATATAAGTAGTTATTTTGAGCAGTAATATTGTTTTAGTGATAATATATTCTCACATTGTGTATGGGTGGTTTTTTTTGGATGGTATTGCAGAATGCTACCCTGCATGTGTGGTGAGGTGCAGCTTAAATTCGAGGAAGAACATATGCTTGAGGGTGTGCGTTGCGTGCTGCGATAGATGCAAATGTGTTCCGCCAGGGCAATATGGGAACCATGAGAAGTGCGGCAAGTGCTATGCTAATATGACCACTCGTGGTGGCAGATCCAAGTGCCCCTGAACAAACTCATCAACTACTACTACTACAAGGATTATATGTAATAATAAATTTGAGAATCGGAAGGAAATAAATTCTGATTACAAACTAACTAAATCAGCACTGCTTGTAACAAATTTTATCGATCACTATCAATTGTAAAGTTGTTGTATTTTTTTCCCTCAGTTTCTAGGAGGACTCTAGAAGCTTCAATTTGTTTCTCAATTTAGTAAATGATCAAGTAATGGAAGCTGGGTAAATAATCTAAGAAGAGTCTTTGACTTAAATATTTTGTATTGTCATTGTTCTTTGGTAATGCCATCAAGCCAGCTCATGCTCTTTCTTAACCGCATCTCATCTGTCTTCATGTACATTAAAAATTTAAGAAAAAGACCGTATACATATATGCAACATGTTGTTTCTCTATTTTCTGCACGTTTGTATTTTTGTGTTCCGTCTTTTATAAAGTTAACTAATTATACATGGTTATGATGATTTTTGGGTATGTAATGATGGTTTTTTTGGTGGTTTGGATATGTAATGATGATTGTAAGTTTTGTAGACAGGTTTAAAATTTTATGAATATCTACTTTTAAAGGAAATTCTGTCAAAATTTCTTGAAATTAGTACTGACTAACTCGATATTTTGGTAGTTTGATATGTATTGATGATTGGGTATGTATTAATTGTTGTTGTGGTATGTGTTTTTAGATAATGTAATATTTTTTGAATTTTAAATTAATTTTTCGTTACGTCGTGCCTTCAGGCACGGGTTATCGCTAGTATAAAATAAAAAATATTCCCTAAAACATTCACAATAGTTTTTTAATCTTTACTCCTACTCTGCGTCATTGGGTCATTATGCATGATAAAGATTCGATTTTTTAACTATGTAGTATGTACCCAACATGTTCCTTGTATTGATTACTTAAATAATGAAATTTAAAACTTTAAAGTTCAAACTGTGAAAATATGTTTTGATCGTTGTAACTATTTGACATTTGTATTAGTTTTATGCGTTAAAACTTATGATAAGTATAATATACTACAACCTCTTGTTTTTAATTATAAAATCGTTATTAATTTATCAATCTTTTTTTGAAGTATGTGATATTTTTAAATTTAAAATTAATAAAAATTTAACCAATACATATTGCAACTTATTTAGAAAAAAAAAACACTATTACTTATAAAATTTAGGCTTAAAAATGATTTACTACCCTAAACTATAGGTCATATTCCACTTCGGTGATCCACCTTTCAATTTTGTCAATTAGGTGATTGAACTATCAATTTTTTTCGATTTCATTCAATTAGGTCCGCCACGTCGAGAAATTGGCGACGTGGCATCCTAATAAAAGAGAGAGTCTTATGTGTAAAAATATTATATATTTTAATGAGATCAAAGGACAAAAAGGTAAAATAACAAATAAAACAACTAAAAATTATACAAATAATATAAATTAGTTGTATAATTATTTATTTATAGTTATATAAATAATATAAATTATTATATAAATAATATAATAATTATTTTGATTAAAAATAATTATTTTATTAAAAAAAAGCTCGTTCTTTTTTTTTTTTATTAAAAAATTGTGTTTAATATTAATGATAATAAAATAAAAATATTAATGATAATAAAAATAAAAGTATAATTTTTTTAATAACAAAAATAATTATTATTTTATTAAAAAAAAACAACCAACTGCTAACTTTTTTTTTTAAATAAAGCAATTTTGCATTTTTATTTTTATTATTTTTAATAATTATTTTTATTAAAAAAAAAACTACGCTTTTTTTTATTATTAAAAAAAATACATTTTTTTTATTATTAAAAAAATAGCGTTTTTTATTACAAAAAAAGCATATTTTATTTTTATTTTTATTTTATTCTTATTATCATTAATATTTTTATTTTATTATCATTAATATTAAACACATTTTTTAATAAAAAAAAAAAAAAAAGCAGCTTTTTAAATAAAAATAATTATTTTTAATAAAAATAATTATTATATTATTTATATAATAATTATGTTATTTATATAACTATAAATAAATAATTATACAACTAATTTATATTATTTGTGTAATTTTTAGTTGTTTTATTTGTTATTTTACCTTTTTGTCATTTGATCTCATTAAAATATATAATGTTTTTTACACATAAGCATTCTCATGCTTGCATACGTCGTCAATTTTCAAGCGTGGCACCCAATTTAATGAAATCAAAAAAAATTGATAGTTTAATCACCTAATTGACAAAATTGAAAGGTATACCGAAGTGGAATATGACATATAGTTTAGAATAGTAAATCATATTTAAGCCTAAAATTTATTACTTTTTCATTTCTTAGCAACATTATTAAGTTTGAGAATGCATTAAATTGACTTATAAAAATTAATAATAATCTTATAATTTATAAAAGAGAGTATAATTTATCAATTATATTCCATTGTAAAATAACTTTTATTTTATTTTACATTTTAAGTAATTTATGGATTGAGTATTGAATGGATTGTAAATTTGAAAATGTACATAAGATCAATATTAACTTTTAAAAATTTAATTTGTGATATTTTTAAATCTAAAATTAATATGATTCGCTTTAATTTAAATTTTAGAAAAAATAAATTTTATAATTAATAGTAATTTTATAATATTTATAATTATATGGACACAAATTAAATAAATTTATATCAATTTTAAATTTGAATACGTTTGAAATTAATTTTTAAAAAATAAGTCAATATTAATTTTATAATTTGAAAATGAAGTAGTAAAAAAATCATGTGACAATAATGTCAAGATGTGTATGATTGATGAGTTGTCTACTTAAATGAGGGTGTGAAATGTCTTTTTGCATATATATAGAGAACTGTCTTTTAACTCTCTCACTCTGGTCTCTAAAATATAGAGATTAAAATAGAGAGTTAAATAAAGATAAGGAAAGTATTGGATAATAATTTGATCATATATTTTTCAAAGTTGGGGATAGAGAGTGTACTAGTTAAACTATTATCACAAGCTAAAGGTAAAGAAGTGGTACTAAACTACGTCGTCTTAAAGTCAAAAGAACAGCTCACAGGGACATAATTGTAACTTTGTTTAAGGTGGACTATATTCTCCACTGTACATTAAGCCATTAACCCAGTTTCCCAACCGCCCAATACAACCTTCTTCAGCAAGAGAAAAATTCCCAAATTTTTCTTCACGCTTTCCCCGCCTTTTGTTTCTGTGTCCTTTTTCCTACACTTTCCTCTTTTTTAGGGCAACATCATTTCCCAAACACTGAAACCTCACTCTATACCTCCCTTAAAACCCTAATTCGCTCCACAAGTCCACTAAATTTCTGAATTTCAAGCATTAGTGAGTGTTCGGACAGCGTGTCTTGATGTATCTGTAGCTAATTCCATGTCGAATTCCGGCGGAGTTCCCCGAGGCATCAGCCTCTCGAATACTGTACATTCCGAAGTTGCGCCCTGCTTGCCGTTGCCGTCGCTGCCGGTGTTTTGCGGTGCGCTTGATCAGGAGATTCGGTATTCTGACAAGTTAAGTGGATATAGATCGTTGAATCGGAATGATGTTGTTAATCAGGCTGACAAGATTGCTAGTTTACTTCGAGGAACTGACGTCTCTTACTTGTGAGCGTTTGCTTTGAATTGTGTATTTTTTTCCGTCATAAAAATTTGTTTTTGAGCTTATAAAATACTTAACTGACTTATACTTGTGTACATATGATAATGTGATCACTTTCAGTTTGAATCATGGTTAAAAGAAAACTTAAATTAAGAAGTTGATTGAAATTTAGGCAATGCTACAAATTACAAGATTATGTACTGGAAGATTAAGAACCTGGCAACTATAATTACTTTATTGATTTCGTTTTGCTTCTTGGATCATAGTGATAGGGACTGATGACAACACTTGACATTAATTTTGTTGTTTTGGGTGGGGGTGATGGAAGTGGGTGGGAGCATTTGTGCCAAAAATTTATCATTGTTACTCTAATTATCCATTAGACTGTAAATTAAACAGTCTATATATCCCAGAGAAGTGAAAATCATGAATTTGGTTTAGTGTAGGTTATGTGGACAGTATTTGAACACCAATAATTGCTGAAAAATAATCGGAAAATTAACTTGGATGAGATTCCGCACCTCACTACCAAGGATCATGATGTTCATCGCAGCATTACCTTAAGGGTTTCTCTACCGCAAAAGAGAGAAAATATTTTATAACTCAATAGCAATAATCAATAGTTTGTTCTACAATAACCTTGTAGGGATTACATCACTATAAATATCCTAAATTCCCATTAATAAAATAAATAAATAAATTACATCAATTACTCTCATATTAAACATAATAGAAACTCCAAGTAATAAGTATAAAAAAATCTTTGCTTTGCTATTGACTTGTGATCCCCATCAATAGGTAGTTTGCAGCATGTCTTTTATGGGCATACCTTTTGAGAATGTCATGGGGTGTTACTCTTTATTTATTTTTTAATTTTATATATAGAAAGGTTATGGTCATGACGTGTTTCATGTTATAAACTTATAATACTTCTTAGGAATTTGATAGTATCTTTGTGCCTGTGTATATAATTATATATTTGTAAAGCTTAATTTCCATCCAATGTGAGAGACGAGGTCCCATATTTCTTTTGCATGAGTAAATCATTTCACTAAGAGTGTTGGAAACGGGGAGAATCCAAGTACATGTTGTATACAAGAGCATAGGTGATATCAAGGCACTAGACTATACTATAAAAGGAGTCTACCGATAAGGAAATACCTACACTTGACTCCTAAAGAAAATCTTCCAATAAATCTACAAAATGCACAAGCAAACCAGAAAAAGCCTAAATCTATCCCATGTTTTTAATAATTAACTTTTATAAGTAAGGGCATCATTAAAAGGTGCAATTATGGCTCTCATGCCCAATTGTTATAGGATTCAGTTAAGTGGAGTGATCTAAGGCTGTCACAATGGTGAGATGAAACCTCATCTTCAGCCACATATTTTGAGAAATCTTATTCTCAGAACTTGATTACTTTATCATTTAAATTTCAAAAAGGTCATTATAATCAATAGTAAGTAATCAATTATCTAAATCCCAGGGGTGTTAGAGCGACCCTGTACAAACTCGAGGAATATTATTTAGTATACAACAAGATCACACCGCCGTAGGTGAACTTATCTATCCACTAAAGGAAACATCCATAGTAGCTAAAACTAGCTCAAATTAGTTTGATAAAGTGAGCTTGATGTCAATAACTCCTCTTTTCTTCTCTGACTTGTAATTTTCCTCACGACCATAGTGAGAGATTGCCCTTTATAACCTTGGGCATAGTCAAGATCGTGCTTTTAGTAGCTTGTTGTTAATAGGTTAGGTTTTATTTTCGATCACATTTAATTTATTTCAAATTTCAATTGTCTTCTAAATTTTTTTCTTCTAAATTTTTTTGTTTGACCCTTTATTGTAATATGAAAAATCAAGGGTTTGATCTTTTGATATTTATGCAGAAAATATACCCATTATCTTTGAAGATGCGTAGATCGGGAAGTTCTTTAAACTTTAAAGGATCTTTAGAAAACTATCATTCTCCAGGATCCATTCATATCTTAATTGACAGAAGAAAATCATGTGTGGTGTAGGTACTAAATCTAAGAAACTATATAATGAATATATACTATATCCTAAATTGAACTAACCTTAAGGGGACCATGTTATACACATGACTGTCATAGTTGTCATTAGCGTGATGACGTGATGTTATAATTCCACTTGATGATTTTTACCTTGAGAGGTTTCCCCATTTACAAAGTAATATAACAATTGATTCATATCCTCAACATTTTACTCATTGGATTTTCTTTTCACCATTCTAAGTGCTCACCTCGTTGTAAAGATGTGATCACTTTTTTTGTACCTAAATATAGCAATCATACTTTTGTTTATTTTTTAGCTTACAAGCCAATATCCTTTTTCTCGCTGCAAAAGAAAAGAATGTAGATCATTTATTGCCCCCTTATTTTATTGTATTCTTTTGGCCAATCATTTTTTACGGTTGATATGCTTTTCTAGCTTGGTTCATGTCTATTATGCGATGATATATGATACGTAATGAAGAAAATTATGGACAAGAATTGTTTTAGTTCATGATTACTTTGGTCTTAAAATGAAATGAATAGGAGGATTGATTGTACTTATATTCTTGTGGCATGGTGCCTTTTACTTGACAACCCTTTAAATATTTGCATTCATAGTATGCTTAGTCGATGGGCATGGAGTTCTTATATAGATTATCCAAATGATTCATTTTTGTGATAATAACATTATGTTTATTGTGGATGTTGTGCTTTTGGATTCTTCTACGTAGGAATCTCAAAGCTGAGGCAAGCTCTCTACAATCCAGCTTTGTTGGTCCTGTGGACCTTTATGATGAAGTTCTTCGATGCGATTCTGAAGCATTCGAGTCCCATGCTCCAGGTAAACAAAATCCATTAAGCTGATAGCGTTCGAAAAAGATTCTAATGGTCTTTTCATGTTTTAAACTTGTTTAATCGGATTTATCTGTTAATTAATCTTATGTTGTGGCTTGGTGTCTTTGCACCTATGTAGATTAACAAGTTGCTTTAGTTACATGTATTCTGCTTGTATGGGACTCATTGTTCTCATCTAAATGCTTTTAATAGGCGGGTTATGTTGATAGGGAGCCATTGTTGTCATCTAAATTTTTTTAATAGCATTCGTCGGTAGTGTTGAAAACTTAGATGTGATTAAAATGCAAATTGTTTGATGTTTATGGAGGTAGAAAGTTAAAAAAAATAGTCTGGCCAAAAGTGAATATGATATTATCTTCTTGTTTGGATGTCTATTTCGAATTATTTTTACTTCAATTTCCGTTGTGAATAAGAGTCCGTTCAGTACACTGAGGTGAAAAGGAAGTTGAAATGCGTTTGGTTCAGATGTGGATTGTTTTGGAAGTTAAGAACTAACACAAAATGATAGTGACGAATTTAGTTATTCATTTTATTAATGGATATTCCCTGTGTTAGTCATACTGTTGGTGATGCCATCTTTAGGAATATTGGTTAGCACGGTGGTGTTTCATATCGGAAAGTTACAATGGCAACTTGCTCTAGGCAAAGTTAATTCCTGCTTACCCCTCTTCCAAATTCTGACTTATGGTCTGATTGAGTTGTTTTGAGTTGTTTTATTTTCTGATCACTTGGTTGATGGGGAACACCTGTTAAAGAATGTTAGCGTTCTTTAATTATGTAATTGGATTTAGGGTTAATTTGGATTCCATTATAATTTATTGTTGTAATTATAGAATTATTATTTATTGGGTATTGTTAGGTGTCAGGAGTAGTTTAGTATTTTTTTTCTTTTGGATTTTAGAAGGTAGGCTTCCAAGTTCCAACAATAGCATTTGTGCTTGTTTATTTAATTGATGTTCTTCGTTTTAGATAGTTTAAGAAGAAGTATGTTATAAAAGAAGTCCTCCCAAAGAAAGTAAAGCAAATGAGTGGAAAAAACATTGAAGATTAGTATAGCACTGCCCACCAGTCCCTATAAAGACCAGACAAAGAAATTCCTCAAAAAGCTCCTAATGCACGAGTCCAAAGAGAAGAAAAACAAATAACTCTATCCCAAAAGAAAATAGGTATGGAATTGATTATTTCTGAATGCTTTTGTTGTCGTGGCGGTGGCTTGTTGGCATGGCATTGGCTTGTTGGCGTAATGGATCAGGGTGAAGCACTCCTCTTCCCCCCAGCCTTTCTAAGCTATGTGCTCTCATTGTACTCAACTATATCTTTAACCCTAGAACAACCATCACAATCCCTAGACTTTCCTTTTACTAATTAACCCTAGAAACCCCAGACAATATTCGCATATTATTGTTCACATCATCAAAGAAGTCACTCTCAGACCCCAAGCTTTCACATATTAATTCCTAATTCAAACATATATCTGTCAAAATCTATAAGTTGGTGATCCTTGTCATATTTGTTTGTCAAACATTGTAATGAAATGCACGGTGTAGTGGTCTATGATAGTTCATCCTTTATTTGTTTGAGCAAATTAAATGGTGATGCCAACAGTTTTTGAAGATGATTGAGCTGATATTTCATGCCTGTAGTAAAACTTCATATTATAAGATTGATGACCTGACATGGTGTTTTTTGGATTTTTTACTAGTATATATTTGTCAGTATGCTATGTCCTCAGCATGGAGTTTTCAAAGGGTGGCATTAATCATTATTGTACTTTCGACATGATTGGAATTAGATTACTCTCCTTCCTGTCCTTTTTGATAAAAGTAACACCGTCTCTCTCTCCATTTTTTTATATATAAAAAAAATCAAAAGCTTTCCTTTGTTGAGTTTCTTGGTTTTAATGTTTGTTTGTGCATGTCTTGGAGGACCCCTTGTCTTCCTAAGTTGGACTTTCTCTCTTATTCATAATAACTTATTTTCTTCATGTAAAAAGGATGAAATTCCTCTTTTCATAGTAACAGCATCAATACAAAAAGTTGTCTGCTTCAACTGGTGATGTAAATAGTAGCAGCACTAAAGGAATTGAAATGCTGCTTTTGGGAATATCTAAATTCTCAAGACGTAGTTACTATTGCAAAATACAGTCTCTAGGATTTGCATTCTTTATATTGTCTTTGAATCCTAGCATCAATTTATACAAAAAAATTCCAGGGGTAATTTTGGCCCCACTTATGGGGATTGTAACCACCGATTCAAGGCCTCTGCCATTTCTCCCAAAACACCCCTTGGGTTCAATTTGGCAAATCAACTTTTAAAAAAAAGAAAAGTATATATGAATTTGAATGTGAAATTACTTGTTCTTCCGGTTGACCATTTTTCTTTTATTTGTCCTTTGTTAGGATTTCATGGATTTTATTGTTTTGTATAGTACTATTGAAACAATCCGGGTCAAATCTTGAGTCCGGAACAAATCTCGGGTAAAATTCATCCAAATAAGAGCTTAAACCACTAGCCCAATAATATCTTCTTGGGTCATCTTAGTCTATAACAGGCTTACCCAAAAGGTCATCACTTGAAAGTACTATTATTAGTAACTTAATTCCTTAAGTACAAACAAAATTTTCCCATATCTTTAGATGTGAGATTGAGGTGTTACAAACTCCACCACTTAAATTTTTGACGTTCCCGTCAGAATCGATCACACACACGGTCCATATATCTTTGTCTCTCTAGCCATTGTGGGATAATATTGGCTGATTTCGTGTCTCCACCTCAGGACATCTCTCTCTCCATTGTGGGATAATACACCAGCCTTTGTGTGCCCATCTCCGGCAACCCGATCGGATAACCCGACCCGAGCTTTCGAAAGTCGGTTATGATATCATATGAAACAACCCGGGTCAAATCCCTAGTTCGGAACAAATCTCGGGTAAAATCCATCCAAATAAGGCTTTAAACCACTAGCCCAATAGTATGGTCATTTTAGTCCGTCATAGGCTCACCTAAAAGGTCATGACTTGAAGGTACTATTGTTATTAACTTAATTTCTTAAGTACAGACAAATTTTTCCCATATCTTCGATGTGCGACTGAAGTGTTACAAATATTGTTTGGAGTAATCATTTCCAGTCTCTTGAATTCCGTCTCTTGCTTCATGGGATCAACAAAACTATAGAATTATATAGTGAAAGCTCAATATATTTAGACTATGAAGATAATTTTTCTTCAATTGCCTACCGACATCCCTATTATTACTTACTAACATCAGTGGCTTGCTGCAACTAAAACTTGTTTGCTAAGGTGATAGGGCTTATATTACTATATTGCTTTACTTTTTGCTTTTTGGTTTTGTTCCAGGACACCATTTCTGATGCCAGCCACTATTCCTCAAATCTGTATATATTATATATATGTATATGTATATATCCAGATGCATCTTTTTGGTGACCAGATGTATAGTTTTTCAAGTATTTTAATGTTGCAGAGCTTATTGTTTATTGTTTTGTTTAAGTTTCTCAGGTCCTGTCAAGGAGCAATTGTATACGAGTATGGTACCTGAAAAGAAGCCTTCTCAGCAGGATGTACCTGTTACTAGCCAAGCCCAAAGAGACCCTGAAGGAACTCAAAATAATCAGCATAATTACGTTAGTTTTGTTCATTTTTTAACAGTTGGTAATATGGTTGTTATGATCCTGATTTTGGAAAGGATTGCAGGATAAGGTGTTAACTTCTTCTAGGAAACCAAAAGTCAAGAAGAAAGGAAGTGATGTCACATTGTCATCTACTGGTCCAGATGCAAAAGAGCTTCAAGGTTTTCTTGTTTTTGCTTCTTCATTATGCCTTTCCTATATGTCTTATTGTTGTAATTATGGATGTTGTTTGGTGTAGATGCCGCTGTTGGTGGCTTTTGTGAGATGTTGGGGGATTTGTGTAGTCGGGCAGAAATTCTCGGTGATGATCATGATGAATCTGAGTGGTTATCATTGCCTGTTGCTGATATGAGAATGCTTGTGAATGAAATTATGTCTATACGAGAAAAGAACTTCCTACATTTCGTTTCTGTAGACATCCTTCTGAGAATGTTAAGGGTTTTAGATCATCAGATTCATCGGGCTGAAGGTCTATCAATTAATGAATGTGAACATGTAAGTTTGCAATTTTGATATATTTATACTGCTTTTTGTAGACATGTAGTGTAGGCAACCGTCGAGATTTATTAACAGGGTTTGTCTTTGCATCCCTCATTTTCCTTGTTTCCTGTTTGGAGTTTAAACTCATCTGCCAATCATATTGATGCAGCAGTATGGTCCAAGTAATTCATCAATGTTCTCAGATCACTCAATTCCATATTGTCACTATCTGAGTCGTCATTGTATATATATCAACATTAACAGTTTGTTTTGACATTGAAATTTAAAGTTGTCCATCTTTCATTGAACTGTATTTTAACCTGAATGTACACCAACAGCGGTGTTTCATGTTTCTGTAAGTTTTAACCAGTTTCAGTTATTCACCTTGGGGATTGATGGGAATATGGGTTCCTAGATACTTTTTGCTATGAACGTGTGTCTAGGTTTGATGTTGGCTGAATCCCAGGTCTTAGCAGACAAGTACAAAGCTAAATTATCAGCATGGCCAATATTTATTTCTTTATTCCCCATATTCATTTGTATTAAAAAAGTTTGATGCGGAATGGCTTCTTGATTTGATGTTTGAACTTAGTCTGGAACATCTTTGTTGATAAAGCAACTATCTGTGGGCCAGTTAGATTTGGGGGCACATGATCAAATTGGTTAATTTGTGCGTGGAACTAAAGAAGGTGCGTGAGCTGCCAGCCTGCCAGGAATATGACACATTCTAAGAGAGCACATTCATGCCATGTCATCTGGCCAGCCTCTAGGGTAATGACATGTGGACAACAGTTGTGAGTCATGTGACTCCGTAAACACACGGGCCTTTCTGATTGTGACACTTGGCAAGATTATACCACCTGTTGGGAACCTAGTTCTTGGAACTCCCACGGGTTCCAGGGGCCACTACAGTACACTATTTGGGTTACCAGCAGAAGGCTCATTGGGACTAAGTATGGGATCATTACTTAAGGTATTGGATCGGCAGTTAGGAATTTATGGGTTGTCGAGAGTTGGACTAAGAACTTAGTCTTTTCCTCTTGACCGAGAATGACCATGACAATGCATGGGTCCCACTTGGGCATGTGACCCCTACGTGGTACGTGACCAAGGACCCCTACCCTCTATAAATAGTGTCGTTAATGACACAATGAAGTAAGACCTTTTCAGTACAGGACTGAACTTACCTTTTCAGTACAGGACTGAACTTACCTTTTCAGTACAGGACTGATTATTCTTTGATTCTTTCCCAGGATAGGAGAATTCTGCCAATAATGCTAAGTCATTCTCCCATATTTTCCTCTCATTATAATTTTTTTACCTATCAAGGCAATGTCAAATATTTTGGAAGTAAGTAGTACAAAAGATTCTCAGGATGGTGTTACTGTAGTTTTCTACTGTAAGCTATTGAAGTACATGTATTTGATAGTCTCAGGGTCGATGACTGTGTGATAAGATTTTGATAATTATCGACTTTATATATGCATAGACTGAATGTTGTTTTCATCACTCGTTCCCAAAACACCAAAATTTTCTAGCTGTTGACAACTTGAGTATTGTAAAATTAAGGATTCATAGGGAGATTTGTGAGGCTTTTGATTAGAGTTTCATGGATATTCTTGTGATTTAAGTGTTGTCTAAACATATAGTACGGAATAATTCCACTTTACTGCTCTGGTGCTATTTACTTCATATTGTATTGTATTTAGTCATCTGATTAGAAAGAGTTTGGTAGGTGTCATCATGTGAAGATTATATTTAGTATAGAGATAAAGAGTACTCGTTTCTTGGATAAATAGATTTTAGGAACCTTGGGAGTAAGATAGTTTTTTTGCTTGCTCGCATGAAAATTCGATGCAGACATTTTTGCGCTAAACATTTTTAGAATTAAAATATCTTTTGCTTACTTGCATAATTGCATGAAAATTTAATGCCAAGTTGCCTACATTTTTCCGTGATGAGTTAATGCAGTCATTTTAAAAAATTAAAATATGGTAATCTCTAATAATGTCTTGTACTTGACTTCCAATATGTTAATTGAGTGATTCTTTCTCAATAGGATAAACTCTACTATTAAATCATATATATATATATATATATGTAGTGTGTACAAGGCTAGAAGCAATGAATATTAGTTTCTACAACAACGAGACCAAGCTGCAAACCATTGTATGGGAGTAATTTATGTTCAACAATGTCAATCTTGTTCCCCACTTAACGCTATTTAACGTGTAATATTTACTTATTTATGTGTACAAGAGCAATCTCTTTTTGAAAAGTCTTAATTTTAGATTGTCCTTGGATTTTTATTGTAATGGGCAAATGAAATTTTTTTACAAGCGTCAAAAAGAGGGAACCCCAGTACACGTGATACACAACATAGTGGAAAGGCAGTACATGTTGCACAAAACCATTACCACTCTCTATACAAAATTATCTCCTTCTATACAAATTGATTCTCCCCCCAAAAAAACCAACACCGACTCCTAAATCAAATTTCCAAAAAGTCCTCTACGTGCATATCGAAGCCAGAAACACTTATGACTAGCCAAAAGAAAATCAGGCCAAGGAAAAATACTGATTTTTCATTTCCTACTTAAGGGTCCACCAGATGCTATGTGGCACCCTCCAATCTTTCCTAATCCTCACGTTGCTCTAAGCTTGCAAGTTTTCACTGACCTCCACATCACACAAGAGCTACACAAATCAAAAGCACAACACTCCACAAACTCTTCGTAGCCAGAAAAAGGAAAAGGAGGTGATCGACCGTTTCTTCCTCGAAATGGCTCTGAACTACTACCAACTTCTTACAGAATTTTAAAATTTGAGCAGACCGAATACACCTACTATTACTGACCTACAACGCACTAGATCCTCCTGCTCAACTGATAGTCAACACATTTCGTTTCTTTGTCTTAATGGTTATTGTTATACAACCATTTTTTTAATCTTTTCTTTGTTCAATTACATTTGTCTCTTATGCGAACATGTTCCTTCATTGTGTAGTGCCTTTAGGCCGGCTTAGTTGTAAATATAATTACTTCAATTTATTTGGTATCAGCAATCACACAACTCCTAAAATATCATCTTACTCAATACATTAATAAGACCACAAAATTGCCTTTAATGTTCAAGCCATCTATGTCCAATTTTCTCTACTTCGATATTTACTTCGATCACTTTATCGTGAATGAAAGGAAACTGCTTAGCAAGATTTTTTTTCTTACTAACTTTGTTGTATATTCCCTTGTAAAATGTTGGTAAAGTACTTATGAAAAAAAATGTTGATATCAACGTATCACATTTCATGAAACATAGCATTTTACCATCACCTACATATCAATTTTATAGCTAATTTGTATTGCTAAGCAGAATATGTGCACGCCTCATAATACACACACACACACATATATATTTATATATATATAAATGTGCCTCATTTGTTAATTATGATATTAATGATTTACTTTTCTTTTCGTTATTTTCTTGTTACAACTCTATGGCTCATGTCCTTGATCTTGTATTTATGTGGCTCTTTGCTTTTTGTTGAGTGCTGAGTATTTTTACATGGGCTTTATTGGGGATGAGTTAGATTACCCTTCTTCATTACCCTTTGTGCTATTTTTGTGGTAAGTTGTGCTGTCATTCTTCGTATAGCTTATACAACAATTGTGTGTGCACGGTTTCTCACCATTTTTGGTGCTTTAAGTGATAGTTATAAAATTAAAGGACCTAATTTCCAGCAGCTATGAGAAAAACTTGCGCTGATATGGCTGGATAGTTTGTGCGATTAACATATATTTATTCCGGTATGGATATGTTTGCAATGTTAATATTTTTGGACTTAATAAGATTTAAGAACTTTAAGCAAATTTGATATGATCCATAAGAGGGGATCGTTTAGTTTCCTCTTGGTCTCCGCTTTCTAAATTAGCTGAAATGCCCTTGCTTCATTATATGAAGTTAAAGATGACTTACAAGTGAAGTTAGGGAAAGATAATAATGTTAGGAAAATTATATTTTCACATGGTTCCTCTCACATGAATAGTTAGGGGACCTACATCCATGTGACAGAGAACCAGATTCCCTAATTTTAATGCCAAGAAGAAATATATCGTTCCTTTTTTTATATATTTTAAATGGGTATAAATCCTTCCCTTTTTTGGATT
The DNA here is from genome assembly GCA_020205605.1 of Panax ginseng. Classification (NCBI taxonomy): domain Eukaryota; kingdom Viridiplantae; phylum Streptophyta; class Magnoliopsida; order Apiales; family Araliaceae; genus Panax; species Panax ginseng. Next base: position 16,863,594 of record CM035148.1, read on the forward strand.
CATTTATTTTCTTGGATAGGTATGTATCATTCCTTTTTTCTTGACTTTAATTAATGTTTACTTATCCAGTGTCCTCCTCCCTTGTCACCATTTTCCACATTTGTATGTATTAAACACACACACACGCTCCCGTATTAGTTAGTTGCATGAAACTAGATACAAATTGTTAATCAAGGTTTTCAAACCCGGACCGGACCGCCGGTTGAACCGGAAAAAACCGGACCCGGTTCACTCAACGGTCCGGTTTGGACCACTAAACCACTTCTGCTCAAAAACCCGGTGAACCGGCGGTTGAACCGGTTGACCCAGTGAACCAGTGACCGGTTTGACCGGTTCTCTCCTTAAAGATTAAAAAAAAAAATATTACGGATTTTATTTTATTTTAGTAATTTAGTTAAGACTTTGTTTGGTATTTTACATATTTTTGCATTCATTTAATCAAACACTTGAACTTGTGGTTGAACTTCGGAATTTGAATGTATCTTAGAGATGTTTAGTTTTTTTTTTTGTAGACAAATTGATTAATTTTACATATTTACTAAATATTATATACAATATATAATAATAATTAATATAATTAATTATTTATTATTTATTACATATTAATGACGTCACTGGGTCAATAACGGTCCGACCACTGGTTGGACCAGTGACCCATCCACCCAGTAACTTTTCCGGTTCGATGACCGGTCCGGGTTTAAAAACTTTGTTGTTAATAGTTTGATGCATGTCTGCTTCTAAGTTGACCTGGCGAACTGCCGTGTGGATTCTCCGATTCTAGTGACTCAGAATTTTCTCTTCCCTTGTAACTTAAGTGTTTCGAAAATTTTAAATTATTAATTTTGGTAATGTTTATGAGTTCATGTTTGTAGAACCATGAAATTTATGTTGTTTTTCTCTTGTAGTATCTATTTTATTGAATGTTTTTATCATATATGTATATGTGTGTGCGCGTACATACACACATATTTAATAACTAAATATGTGTCGAATCCGTCACACCCGAATACCCATTTTTAAGATGTAGTGAATCAGTATATCCCGATATGATGAATCCGTATCCCCACACTCGTATTCTTGCTTCTTAGGTTTGATGTCTCTTTCTTTTACTGCCTTTTCATTTATAATTTTATATTCATAAATAGTTTATGGTCTGTATGAAGTTATAATTCTTTAGCATATATTGGTGCAGTTGGTTGGTATTGTTATTGAGTTGGATCAGACTTATTTGGAATCCATACTCTTGGGGTCTAATAAATGTCATTCCATTTAATTATCTCTACTATTGGGTTATAATCATGCTCATGTTGCATGTGTTTCTATCCTGGACTTTTTATATTTCTTGATTAAGCCAAACATTCACCCTTTCTTTCATTAGTTATGCTTGCTTCTGGTACGATAATTGATAAACTTTTGTATGCTTCCTTTCTGAGTAATAAAAGTTTTTGATGAACTATGAAACAACAAATTTTTAATATCTAAACAACAAATCAATATCTGCCGATTCTTTCAATTTTTGATGGTATTTGTACCTGATTTCAATGGACTATAACTTATAAAAATATGCAACCAGCTTTGAAAGCTTTAATGCAAATTTTATGCCAATCCAATATTAAGCAAATGACAGGATTTCAGATTTCCTCTGATTTTGAAGCTATATTTTGTGGCAGATGACAGAATGTTCATTGAGAGGCTTTGTTAATGGATTAGGACTTTAGCTTTTCAAGTTCTTGTTTTGTATGTAGAAGGCAAGAGTGTTACTGTATAAAAGTTATTTAGATAGGCTTTTAATTTAGGAAATCTCCCTGCAGCTACGTAGTAGAGTGCTACACCTCAATTCTCATTTTTGGATTTTACCCTAAAATCACATTCCAATTAGTCACTTTCTATAATTCGGGTAATGTATTCCTAGCTATATTATACAATTAGTGTTCTTTATATATATATATATATATATATATATATAGTCCGGCTCTCTGCAGCGAACTGGAGAGAGCGAACTAAGAGTGAACCGGCTATAGTGACGTTTTTTTCCGTCGATATAACATAAAAAACCGGTTTTCTATGTTATAGCAACGAAAAAAACTGTCACTATAGCCGGTTCGTTTTTAGTTCGCTCCTTCCAGTTCGCTGGAGAAGCGGACTATATATATATATATATATATATATATATATATATATATATATATGCAGTTTAGGCACTGTTGAAATGTATATAATTTATTTCTGAAGAAGTTCACAGAAAGAAGATGATTTATTTGTCTTTGAATTGGCTGTAAGCTATTAGGTCTAACCTCGTCTAGATTTTTGGTTAGTACTTTCTTTGCACGTAGAATTCAAATTTACTTGGAAAGCGAGGACTTTTAGCAGATAGATCTTATTCTGCTATTATTTCTGATGCATTGCAGTATGTTTTCTCCTTTCTGCTCATATTTTTCTTACTTGACTTCCCTACTTTTTTAATTCCAGTCAGATTCAGATGTAGTGTCATCACTTAGTTGTGCTCTCGAGTCCATTCACGCTGCTCTAGCGGTAATGGCTAATAAAGGCATGCCAAAACAGCTCTATAACGAAGAGGTATGTGCCTAAGCTCATTATCTTTTTAGATTTTTGTTTTCACTTCAACTGCAATACTTATGCAACTCACTGGGGCTTAAACTTTTGGGTGGATGTTGTGCCAATTGTTGATTTGTAATATTTTGAAGTTTTGTTTGGTGATTGAAAGTTTTATGTGTTAGACCATAGAAAGAATCCTGGAGTTTTGTAAGCATCAAATGATGGACATCATGTCAGCTTGTGATCCAGCATATCGTGCACTGCACAAACCAAGTGACAATGGGAACTTTGAAGGTTAGTCTTCTGACTTGTTTGTTGGTAATGGATTTTCATGCTTTGCATCATTTATTGTAATAAAGGTTCGTGAAATTAGGCTGTTCAATTTGACATGAACAACCAGCTCCATTGCTTGGGGTATCTCCTGTTGCCCCATCAGGGGATGTGCAACATTCAAGCCTCAGTTGGGGCATGGTGAAGCAAAGCTTGGCCTTTGGAATATCATGGGCAATCAGTGCTAGAGAAACTTGTGCCTTGTGGCAGAAGTTTACGTTGAAGTGTTTTAACCTTCCTATATACTTCTGGTCTTTTCATAATTCCTTTTTTTGTCATTTCAAATGTCAACAGAAGATGATGAAGAGGCTGATGCTGATTTTGGTTCTGCAACTAAGAAAAGGCGTATTTCTAAGAGTGTAAAAGTGAGGAAATCAGTTGTGAACAGGTGTGCTTATAGATTTACAGGGTCTCTCCCTCTCTTTGAATATCATTTGAACTTTTATTTGCTAAGATTTGTTCTTATAACTTGACTTTTATTTTTTAGGGTTTCTACGATTATAAATACCATACTTCAGAAGTTGTGCACTATTCTTGGTCTTCTGAAGGACTTGCTGATGATAGAGCGCTTATCGGATAGTTGCATTCTTCAATTGGTGAAGACATGCTTCACAACATTATTGGTGGACAATATCCAGTTGTTGCAACTGAAAGCAACAAGTTTAATTAGTGGGGTATGGATTTGTATTCACCATGTTGTTGAGTATTTGTACTTTGGATTGATGTCTCTTTTGGTCTGAATTGCTTTGCTCTTTGGTATGGCATTGCAGATATTTCATTCATACTCTCAACATAGAACGTATATTATGGATGAGGCACTGCAGCTGCTATTAAAGTTGCCAATTTCAAAGCGGCCAGCCAGAAATTATTATCTGCCTGATGAAGAACAGAGGCAGATTCAGATGATAAGTGCTTTATTAATTCAGTTGGTTCATTGTAGTGCCAACCTTCCTGATGCTATAAGGGAATCTCATGGCAGTCCTTTTCTTGAACCTTCATTCGATGCCAATTACCTTAGCAAATGCCATGAGGCTGTCACTGAGGCATGCTGTCTTTTCTGGACTCGAGTTCTTCAGCGATTAACAAGTACCAAAAGTCACGATGCATCCGAGTTGAAGATAATTATGGATAATCTTGTTACAGATTTATTGATGACATTGAATTTGCCTGAATATCCTGCTTCAGCTCCTATTCTGGAGGTATCATCTGTTTGGTCTACATATTCTTGAACACGTGATATTGCTTTCTTGTTAAAGGACACTTGCTTGCAGGTTCTTTGCGTCCTACTACTCCAGAATGCAGGGCTCAAGTCCAAAGATATTGCTGCCCGTTCAATGGCCATCGATCTTCTTGGTACAATTGCTGCCAGGTTGAAACATGATGCTCTCCTTTGTAGGAGAGAAACTTTTTGGATAGTGCAACAGTTGATGAGTGAGGATGATGTTGATCACAGCTACCCAAAAGATGCATGTTCAGTTTGCTTGGATGCAAGGACTGGAAAATCAGTGGTTGTATGCCAAGGTTGTCGGCGATTATTTCATGTAGATTGCATGGGAGTTAGAGAAAATGAAGTTCCTACCCGCAGCTGGCACTGCCAGTTTTGCCTCTGCAAGAAACAACTTATTGTGTTACAATCATACTGCAAATCGCAGGGCAAGGATGATGGTGAAAAGAATCGTAGTTCTTCTGAAGCTTCTGATCCACCTACAAAAATGGAGATTGTCCAGCAGATGCTTCTGAATTATCTCCAGGATGCTGGTTCTGCTGATGATGTGCATCTATTTACCCGCTGGTCTGAAGTTATTAACCTCGATTACCTTTAGGATTCTAGGCATTTGGGCAATTTTGTGCTTACCTTGCCAATAATGTATGTGTGCAGGTTCTATCTTTGCTTGTGGTACAAAGACGACCTGGATTGTCAACAAAAGTTATCCTTCTGCCTTGCTAGACTAAAATCAAGAGCGATTGCGCGCGACTCTGGGACTGTTTCTTCTATATTGACAAGGAATTCAGTCAAGACGATAACTTTGTCATTGGGACAAAACAATTCTTTCTCCAGAGGATTTGATAAAATTCTTCAGATGCTTCTTGTCAGTTAATTATTTCTTGCTGCTTAAGTTATTAGTAAAAAATAATGGCCATCCTTACTATGTATCTTATTTCAGGCAAGTTTAAGGGAGAACTCACCTGTGATTCGTGCCAAGGCATTACGAGCAGTAAGTAGAAGTGTCAATGAATTCTCAAGTCACTTACTATTGCGGTGACCACTTACTATCTTTCTTTTTGTGGACTTACTTCATGTGCTCCTTGTTTTTCATGAGAGCAGGTTAGTATTATTGTTGAAGCTGATCCGGAGGCTTTGCGTGATAAGCTTGTTCAAACTGCTGTTGAAGGAAGGTTCTGCGACTCTTCTATATCTGTTACAGAAATAGCTCTCGAACTTGTTGGTCGGCATATTACCTCACATCCTGATGTTGGTTTGAAGGTATTTACAATTTTAACTTGCTCATCCCCATATATGCTGGTTGCCATAATACTAATACTCTCAGCTTCACCCAAATTTTTTGTGTTTCTCATAGTATTTTGAGAAGGTTGCTGAGAGAATAAAGGATACTGGAGTGAGTGTGCGGAAACGAGCCATCAAAATCATAAGAGATATGTGCACTTCAAATCCAAATTTTTCAGAATTTCCCAGTGCTTGCATTGTGATTATTTCTCGTGTTAGTGATGAAGAATCCAGTGTTCAGGTAGTTCAGGAGCAAATCAATCATGATATTATGTATTATGTTGTTCAGGCTCTACTCTCTCAACTCCTCTACTTGTGTTTGGTAGTTTTTCAGTTAGATGCAGTGTATTGGAATGGTTTGGTTTTAGTGATATGTTTTGGAATATCGAGTTTATATATTGTTACATGTACTTCTTTTAAGCATAATTTCATTACTATTGCAATCAGGTACTTTGATGAATAATACCAGAAAAACGGGTTGATTCTGTTGCTAAGTTCTCGGGATAATACCTTTTAATTTTTAAATAATGAACATTAGGTAGCTTTTTTAATCTGCTTGTTATCTCGAGATGTGCACTAGTGCCAAGTATTCTTAAGGTAATATGGGAAACTCATTTTGAGCGTTGATCGTGGCTAAGCTAATTCAAGATTAATTTAATTCTATGAGGAAGACAACAAAATAGGAATAAAAAGCTTTTATTAATTGATTAAATTACTTTTATAATTTTTTTCTATTATTATTTATCTTGCATTATTGTTGGCATATATTTTGTTATTCTACATGCCAATTCCAGATGTAATTTTATTCATTGGTCTACAGGATCTTGTGTGCAAGACGTTTTATGAGTTCTGGTTTGAGGAACCTTCTGGTTCACAGACTCATCTTTATGGAGATAGTAGTTCTGTACCATTAGAAGTGGCTAAGAAGACTGAGCAGATAGTCGAGATGCAGCGAAAGATGCAAAGTCATCAACTACTAGTAACAGTCATTAAGCGTAACTTAGCTCTTGATTTTTTCCCACAGTCGGCAAAAGCTGTTGGGATCAATCCCATGTCACTTGCATCAGTACGCAAACGCTGTGAGCTAATGTGCAAATGTTTGTTGGAGAGAATACTTCAGGTATTTATTTATTTTTGATTTTGTTTCACTGCTTATTTGATATTTTCTCTGTTGTTTTCATTTAGATAAAGTGATAAACTAAGTCGGATGACACACTTGTTCCTCATCAGGTAGAAGAAATGACTAGTGAGGAAGTGGAGTTGCGAACACTTCCTTATGTCCTTCTGTTGCATGCCTTTTGTGTTGTGGATCCTGCACTCTGTGCACCAGCTTCTGATCCTTCCCAGTTTGTGGTTACTCTACAGTCATACTTGAAGAGTCAGGTTATTCACATTCTTCTTGTTGACATAGTCTCTGTAATATACTTTATATTTTATGCCTGAGTTCTCGCGGAGTCGAATTTGTTCTTCTAAATAGAAAATGAGTTGTATTTGAGTCCACCATTGTTTGACAAAACTTAATGAAGCTCAGTCTGACCTTACAAGTTTGCAAATGAAAGACTTGGGGGTCAGCAGATTAGTTTCCAAAAGAACCCTGAAGGTTTCCGCACTTCGCTGTAACTAGACAAAAATCAAGTTAGTTTGTGCTTTTTTGTATTGATTGAATATTTTTTTCCTGATAAGTTAACAAATATCTAAGAACTTTTTAAGAAAGAAAGAGTAAGTACTGTGCTAGAGGAGGAGAAGTCCTCCAGGGAAATGTGTGGGAAGTACAAAAGAAAAGTCATGTTTTATAAGTATTGCGGCATAACCTTCTATCACGCTGGCTAAGTTGCAACTTCTAAATGTTGGATAAAAAAAACACCAAAATACAGTATATCCCAAAATAGATAATTGAGATGGTACTGCTTCTGAAACGTTTCTTTTCCGATCTTACACCCATGTATTCCTTGATGGTTCAAAAATAATAGTGTGATGATCGAAGACTCAATAAAAATATGAATTTTAAACTTCTATCTTTAAGTAACTTTTTTGAGTTTAAATTGATTGGATTTTGGTCAGCTTTTTTCAAGTTTAAACTAAAGTAGAATAGATAATGCTACTACAAGTGAAACAAAATTTTATATTTTTACGTACAATATCATCCTTCATGTAAAATTAAGTAAAAGAAACCTCAAATTCTATATATATTTTTTTCTTCAATAAAAGTAATTTCATCATAAAAAGAAGTCTTGTTCTCAATAAATTAACTTTTGTCGTTAACTTTTTGTTTTGCTGTTGTTTTTGAAAGTTTGATTATATATATCTTGAGCATGGTAATTGCAATAGAAATAAAAGCTTCTGCCGAACAATTTATACAATATATTGTTGTACGGCATAATTTGTAATTATCTGACGATTTGTCAATAAGATCTCCATTATAGTGCTTTTTATGTGAAAATGTAATTTTTCTTTCTTTCTTTCTTTCCTTCTTTCTCTTTTTTTGTTGGGATAGGATTGGCCTTATAGATTATTCGATTGATTATCGTGATTGGTGCTGTTAATCTTTTTGTCCATATGCATTAATTTTAGAATTCTGTCTAAACTTCTTATTCCCCCTTAAAATTTCATTAAATTTGATAAAGTTTTGAAAATTCAACATGATGGAGGTAATTCTTCCTAGTTTAGAGGTTACAGTCTTAATATATTGTGGATTAGTTGTTGGTGGAGAAAGACTGTTGTAAACTTGCAGTCAACCTTAGATTGTCTTAAGAGTTGGAACTTATCATTTGAAGTTGTTTTGATGGTATCATCCAAGTTTTTCTTTCTATGTTTTCTCGTTGCTTCTCTTTCCAAATTCTGAAACAGAAGTTTGGTCCAACGTACTTGTGTCATCGACAAACTTTTTCTTAGCTTATTTGTTTTACTTGTTTGAACTTTGAAGTATTATAAATAACACAATAAAAATCTATTTCCTAATCTTTTGTCTTGGTTAATAATTCTTTGATCTTTTGATGTTTGTGTTTACAATTGATACATGAACTGTGTAATATTCTGTGGCCGTCTCACTTGATCAAAGTGGTCTGGCACTGACAGATATTGTCTAGGGCTCCTTCCCATTCACTTTGAGTTGCTTCAAGAATGTGTTTCAATCAAATTATTTTAGTTTATTTTCTCTCTCTCTCTCTCTGAAAACTGAAAATATAGTCACGAGTCAGCCTGCCTCAATTTATGGTCTTAATTTTACTCATAATATGCAAGTAGTACCTTTTGAGCCTGAACTTACTGAACTATGATTACTTGGTCAGAAGGGCTCATGTATTAATGATGTCAAATTTTTTTTAGTACATTTTGGTATTAATGATAACTTTTATATTTTTAATTTAATTCTAGCAATGCAATAGGTTTGTAAATGTATGTAGACTGACTTGACTGTTTTACTGTAATTTGATTCCTATAACTTCTATGTTTATTTGGTTTAGCAGCTCATTTTGTTAGCCATTTTATATAATGTGGGGAAATTACATGTTGGGAGTATCTTGGAACATAAATAAATTTTTGATCATCCTCTTAAACTCAGTTTTACTTGTATTTAGGCCGATAGTCGAGTAGGTGCGCAGCTGTTGGAGAGTATAGTCTTTATAATTGATTCCGTTCTGCCCTTGGTTCGGAAGCTTCCCCAAACTGTAGCTGAAGAACTTGAACAAGATTTGAAGCAAATGATTGTCCGGCATTCTTTTTTGACAGTTGTCCACGCTTGCATCAAGTAATTTACATTTCTTGCAGTTGCTCCATTGTTTTTACTTGTACTATTTACAAGTGTATTCATTTGTTTTGGTACTTGTTAGTTCTCTTATGAATTTTTTTCCCTGTGACAACTAGATAATTTGTTTAATAAGTAGACAATACTATCTCGTAGCTGTTAAAAAAATTGTAAGTGGGCTTCCATAGAGAATTAGAGATGCTACTTTTGTGTTCTATTTTTTATTTGTTGTCAGGGGAAGCTTTGACTAACACAGTCTATACACAATTTTGTTATTCTCAGCACTTAAAATAAATTATATCACGTCTGCTCTTTCCATCCCCCCCACTTTCCCTTTCTTTATAGATACTGATATAAATCTCACTTCATAGGTGCCTTTGCTCGGTGAGTAAAGTAGCGGGAAAAGGTGCAACAGTAGTTGAGTATCTTATTCAAGTGTTTTTGAAACGATTGGATGCGCTAGGATTTGACAATAAGCAGGTTGGTTCTTTCAGTTATCATAAGTAAACTCCTCCTCCTCCCCCCCCACCCCCACACAAAAACAAAAAAAAAAAAGAAAAGAAAAGGAAGAAGCGTGGCACGCACATTTACCCTCGGTTTTTTGGTTTCTGTTATTAATTTTGGGTTATGTGATTTTGCATCAATATTAGTGGTTTTTTTTCAAAAAGAAATTGTATCCATGTTCACATTGTAAAGAAATTCATGGCTCATTCTTTTTAATTCAACATGCGTGATTGTTCGACTGTTATGTGATTCATAATGTAACAAGCTCATATTGTGGCCATATGATACTACTTATTATTGGAAATGAGTGTTGTTTGTACCCTACTTTTGCTATAATTTATGTGTCCTTATCTTTCCCAGCATCTTAATTTTTTTTTCCTTTAGGCATTCTGGTATCTTGTTGTATTCATGGACCGTATCCATGTTCATACTTCATTAGATAATACCTCACAATTTATATGTTGCTCATACCAAGTGTCAAACTTACCCTTTTCCTTTGATTTCCACTTCCCATTTGTCTCCATTATGTTCAAAATGTTTAGCGCATATTACTCAAAAGTTTGATTATTCCCCCCCCCCCTCTGCTAATTTCAGCAAGTAGGACGGTCTCTTTTCTGTCTCGGATTGTTAATTCGTTATGGCAACTCTTTGCTGAGTACTACCAGCTCCGGTAACAGAAATCTAGATGTTGTAAACAGCCTCAACTTATTTAAAAAGTATCTTTTGGCTGAAGATTTTGTGATAAAGATCAGATCATTGCAGGTGATTCTCTATTTGTCTTCTCTTTCGAAGCCTGGTTTAGTTATGATCTTTGCTCATGTGGTTTGTGATCTGTGTAGGCATTAGGTTATGTCTTAGTTGCTAGGCCTGAATATATGTTGGAAAAGGATGTGGGAAAAATTTTAGAGGCAACGTTGTCTTCTAGTACAGATGCTCGTCTAAAGGTAATATTCTTCCTTGTTACATGCCTTAGATTTACTCGCTGTAAAAGCCGCTGCCAGCCGATCCCAAATTATTGAATGGTGTTAGGAGGGTTGGGCTTCTTATGGACCACAGATTTACCTAATCTTTGGTATGAAAGGCTTTAAATTTATATTTTGTTGTCCAGATGCAAGCATTGCAGAACGTGTATGAATACCTTATTGATGCGGAAAGTCAAATGGGGGCAGACAAAGCCAGTAATGATGAGGCTACTTATTCTGTAGAGGGTGGCCAAAGTGTACCTGTTGCTGCTGGTGCTGGTGATACTAACATATGTGGGGGAATTGTTCAGTTGTATTGGGAAAGCATCTTAGGGAGATGTTTGGATATTAACGAACCAGTAAGGCAGTATGCTCTCAAGGTGACAAACTAATTTCTTTCTACTTATCCTCATTTATTTGGAGGCTTTAATTTATATGATTGACTGTTCTAACCAACCTGGTAGAACAGATTCAAAACTTGATTCACACTAAAACCGATAAAGAGGACATCTCATTTATACTTAACTTGGTTTTTGTTTGCCATTGGGCAGCTCTGAAAGCCAGATCTCTGAATTCCAAATCTTGGTGCTGTAAACACTATTTGTTACTCGGGTCTTGCAATGATTTCTAATGTAAATTTGTATCCATTTTTTGTTTGTCATGGGCATAGTTGTTGAATCGTATCCATATCGTTTCATGTATCGTACGATACGGAAACGAAATGAAAAATGTGGTAATATATATTGAAACATATAAAACACAAGATTTATTGAACAATCAAGCATATTAGCTTGACTATATATAAAAGTAGTCGAGTAAATATTATTTTAAACTAAAAATAAATTTTAAAGTTGGATAGTAGCCAAAATACTCTTAAATTGATTTATTTGATATTATTTTAGTAATATTTATAGAGTAACAAGAGAAAACGAAAACGAAAATTCTAGTTCAAATTAACAAGAGGAGATTTATGTATTTGTTTATAGAAAGTGATGTGATAAAAATAGAGCGATATTCTGAATAAAATATAAATATCTAAAAAGTGATTAAAGGCTAATCAAGTCATATAGAATATGTTTATACTAAAAAAACCCTTCATTTGAAATCATGGAAGGCTTAAAAGTTTTGTTTTTACTTTTTTGTTCTACATAAAAATTATTTAAAGTCGGTTGCTAACTTTAAAAAGTATCGTGCATTGTGCATTGTATCATTTCGTAAGAATCGTAATTGAATCGTAGGATGCGGTGTCATTTTTGATTCATCTTGTGATACGTATCGTATTGTATGATATGTATCGCGTATCGTAAGATTCTAACAATTATGGTCCTGGGAAGCTCTGAAAGTCCAAAGTTTGGTCCTTTCAGTAGCCAATGATCAACACCATCCTTTCTTAGGATAATAATCACTGCTCCAAAAGCCCTTCTTAATAGCTTTTTCATGGAATGGATGAATTTTTATGTTATAATCCGGTTCATTTAGTTAGAATTTTCTACTGTATTCTCTATTTATTCTTGGCTTGGCTTTATGGACACAGATTGTGGAAATCGTGTTACGACAAGGTCTGGTTCATCCCATTACTTGTGTTCCATACCTTATAGCTCTAGAAACGGATCCTCAAGAGGTGAACTCGAAGCTGGCTCATCATCTGTTGATGAATATGAATGAGAAGTACTCTCCTCTCTTTAATACTCTTTAAAAATCTTTACATTGTTGATTTGTGTATGCCAACGTTTGGAATTTCTTTTCAGATATCCGTCATTCTTTGAGAGTCGTCTGGGTGATGGTCTTCAGATGTCATTTATATTCATACAATCCATGAGTCGAAGTTATTCTGAAAATTCAAACCCGAAGTTCCAATCCAAGGCACCTGGTAATCTGAAAGGGAAATCAAATAGTAGTTCTTTCGCTTATGCAAGGCTGGGGGTTTCTCGAATCTACAAGCTCATACGTGGGAATCGTGTTTCAAGGAACAAGTTTATGTCCTCAGTTATTCGTAAATTTGATACTCCTAGTTGCAATAACTTAGTAATTCCTTTCTTAATGTGAGTTCTGTCATCGATCACCGTCTTAGAATCTTCTCTAGTTCTAGTTATGTTACTTGAACTATACTTGCCTTTTCTCAGGTACTGCACAGAGATTCTTGCTTTGCTTCCTTTCACATTGATTGATGAACCTCTTTATTTGGTATATGCTATTAATCGAGTATTACAAGTTAGAGCCGGGACGTTAGAGGCAAATATGAAGGCCTTTTTACATTTATTACAAGGAGATTGCCGGATGTCGGTTCCTGGAAATGGGAAGATTCCACTGGAGCCATCTGCTCAACCTTTTCACAATGATATAGTATCAGCTGATGTGAATAGGGCAGTTGAAGAAAATCGTGCTGGTCATCCTGGCTCTAATTATTCTGCACATGGGGATTCAAATTTACATTCTCTGACCTTGGGCAAATCATGTGGCATCTCTGAAGGCGATTTGCAGAAAATTCAGGTAGAATACGTTTGTAATATTTATCTATCAACTTGGATAGGTTGATCTTTGATATTCTTCAATGATTATATTTTTCCTTAAAAATTGTTGCATGCATGAATGTATATATATCTTGGATTTTTGCGGAGTACTTTACTGTTACCATACATGCATTTGAGGGTTGCTTTGTTTTTGTAACATGCGAGTTTGCTAAATCATTAATATTCTCTACAGTTTTTTACTTATATCCTTCTCCTACTGCTTCTACGTTTCAACAACTTGGTTTTTGATTTGTTGTTGGAACTTTGGTTCTTATGCAGAATGACTGTCTCGCAGCTTCTTCATTACAACTACTAATGAAGCTAAAAAGGCACCTAAAAATTGTGTTTAGTCTTAATGATGCCCGATGCCAGGTAATGCTTCTATGTGATGTTTCTGCTACTGCTGTGTCATAGATAGAATTATGTGGAGTGGCACACCTAATCTAATTGCATACGATGTTTGTTTTTTCTGACCAGGCGTTTTCTCCCAATGAAACTCAAAAATCAGGGGAGGTTCTCACGCGGCAGAATGTTCCCTTTAACATCAGTGAAACACGTGTTGATCTCCCTAACACTTATCAAGACTTGTTAGAAAGATATCAGGTAACTTGACCCTGATATGGGTATCCATGACTCCTCTCAATATGTTATGAAGTGCTAGCTGCTTTTTGAACTTTTTTACTTTTTCCTTGCACACTTACTTTGATATGTAATTGCTCAGCCAGCGTCAGGTGACAGGCATACAGGACAAAATATTTATGAACACTTTTTAAACGTCTAATAATAATTATTGCTGCTATGCTCATCAAATGTATGGTGGAGCATCTTTGTAGGTATTGTGGCTAGTTGGCATAATTAAACTTTACATTGCTTTATGTATTAGGTAAGTATTGATACTCGTAGTTTTTGTGCTTTTTTTAGTTCATTGTAAGAAAAAGAAAAAGGAAAAGGCAAATGGTAGGCAAAGAAACGAGGAAAAGGAATTTCCTCTTGCAACTTTTTCATGTTCCGTCATTACTTGACATGTAAAAGGGTTTGGTTGAAGACCTATCAAATGGAGCCAATTGATGGAAAAGCTATGTTTTCACTTGGTTAACAACTATTGTCCTCTCACTTATAAGCTTAGGCTCCATATAACAACCGAGCACAAATGATTCTTTTTATGGTATTAGATTAAAATTTAAATGAACAGTTTTAGGGTCTGAAATTTAACTGATTCTTGAACCACTGTTATTGAACTGGCAATCAGCAAGTTGAGTTTACCCAATTAATAGCGAAACCTTTTTTAGTGTGCTTAAGAGTAAGAATGACGCAGTCTTTTATCCAATGTCTTTGTTGTCTAATTTCTTTTACCTGTTGCATCTCTGTTGACTATGCACAACTTTCCTTTCTGGTCTGCTTTTGCTCAACTTTGTATAACCTTGGTGTTGGATTTTCCTGAACATTTATTTTTATTCAGGAATTCAAAAATGCCTTGAGGGAAGATACCATCGACTTCTCGACCTACACAGCAAACATCAAAAGGAAGCGCCCTCCTCCAAGAAGAGGTGGAAAGTCTGGCCGTATGATGGGTGGGGATGATGAATATGATGATGATGCTGATGAAGATTGGGAAAGTGCAGGACGTAGGGTACACAATGGCAGGAAAGGCAGTAGCAGTAGAAGTAGGCAGCGATTGTAGTTCTAGTCGTAAATACACCATAGATACAACTAACATGTACATTGTTTAGGAGGAAAAGGAGGGAAAGAAAGGTTGAGAACAGAATTGGAAGATAAAGCACACATGAGCAGCCATGTTCCGGAAGGCTTTAGCCAAGAAAGAACTTTTAACTGGCTTTGTCTGTTGTATAAGCTTTTATGAGTATCTTGCCTTAAATATAGTAGTTGTACTCCCATTTTTTCCATCATGTGGCATTTTAGGCGTATCTTGCTATTGCCAAAGCTGCATGTGGTTTAGCACTTCAGCTTATAGTTAAGCTTTTGGTCATCAAAAAGATGAATGTTAAAGAATTTTTTAATTTCTTTTATTAGTTAGGATGTATATGGTGGGGTTTTTTCATTTGTTTTTTGACAAGTATGTTTGGTGGGTATTTTTAAGAGGGGTGTACCCTTCCGTTCTACTTTTTGTAATGTATGTACATTGCTGATGATATTTCGGAATGAAATCAGCCAGGTGTCATCCATTAGAAATTTTCAGTTAAATCTTCTGTCATCATCTCTCTTTACTTGTATCAAAGTTCATATCTTGGTTTAAGATAAACTTCCGGCTTTTAAAAGTCAATCGTTTAAACTGTATCTTTGGAAGAATGCTTTCTCGATTGTCTTCCGAGAAGACGGTTGGTTGGTCATACTTGGTTAAGGATTTGTCTCTACCATGTTTGATGATATAACTCATTTTTTAATTGAAGGCATATTTTTATCGTAATATAAATATTTTCCACTAGATTCTTCCTCCGCTCTCTGTTCTAATTAGAATTATTTCAAGCCATAGCATCACACCCCACCATCGTTGGCCAATATTTGGGATGTCTGAAAACATAGAAGAGATGTTAATAATACTGGTATATAGCCGTGGAAGAGCATTTCATTGGGTCGACAAGTGTGAAGATCAACAACGAGATAAACAAAATTTTAGGATACCAGATGTGTTTGTACCAAACTGGGAGTGTTATTTGTTGATGTACATGTCGCGCAAAATGTGCTTGGTTATAGAAATCATTGAAATAGCTGCTTTCATAGAATTAGCTGTTTTAAATAACCTCCGCTTTAAATGCGGGGCATGCACGCGCCTGCTTTGAAATAAAGAGAGCAAGGTACGGGAGAGAGAATTCAATGCCTCCAAGGTTTATACAACACTCCATAATTAATTAACACAATCAAACGGCCTAACATAAACAAAGGAGAAATTATTTCCATACCCCAACTGCCCAAGTTCTCTTTACACTTCGGATTTATATGCCTAGTAAATAAATCAAGCTAGAATTATCCAGTAAAATTTGGATTGTCTTAAAAAATTGTGATAAATCACTGAATACAGCAATTATTTCCGACTTGCAGAGAAATGTTACAGAGACATGGAGGGGAGGGGAGGGGAGGGGAGGGGAGGGGAGCCTCAAAAGGTTATAGAGACCGGCCCTTGAGCCTATCTGGGTTAAAAGAAACCATTTTTGAACCACGCAAAAATGAAAGTAGGTAACGAAATAACAAACCAAAATGAACAGAAATCTAGTATCGATTCCAGTAGGTTCTGCGTCTAAACCAGTTGTAGTCAGGTAAACTCCGGATGGGCCCAACCGCAGCAATAGCAATATCCTGAAAAAGGTCAATATAACACAATTAAGAAATGCAAAAGCGAGCAGAACTTCAAAAAGAAAAGGTGTGCCTCTGATCTGTGGTAGCGTGAAACATAGAAATCAGTGCTAGGGCACATTGTAGTACTCACCTTGTCGAATATAAATCGGTTCGCAACACGTTTCACAGTGCTAGCATCAACAGCATCAATCCTAGCAAACAACTCTGCGAACGGAATTCTTCGATCATAGGTAAGTAGCTGCAAAATTAGTTTAGAAAAATAAGAAGAATATATATATATATATATATCATTGTTCATCTGGAAAATACAAACATAAGTTCAGCTTTAAGAGCCTGAATGGCCCATGGATTTAAGAATTCAGGCACTGAATTAGCTTTTAATTCAAACAAGAAAATGCACTCGAAAGCAAATCAAGTCAACGAGAATATAAACAAGAAAACAATTCTGACATTCAGGCGCAAGAAAAGAATTGTAATTCTTCAACTGAATCCGCATAAATCTATTTTCAGCTTAATTGATTGTCGGAACAACTATTTGGGAAAAAGTAATGAAATAGTTTTATTTAGTATTTTACCAAAACGAGGCCTACCATATCCGAAAGGAGCTATAATTGAGCCCAGGTTACTCCTTGAGTCCAAACCAAAAAAAAAGTGTTCAAAAGAGTTCAATTGTTTGCTTCAAGGATAAGGATGCTGGGGAGGTCTCCAATACTTGTTGACCACTATAACATGTTATACACGAGTGATACAAACACAGTGAGAATATTGTGCTTCGTAGACCTTTACTAACAAATAAAATGGCGCAATATTCATGGGAGAAATACGAAGAGAATTTTATCGTCCACAATCTGGCAGAATTTCACAATTAAATAGCAAATATGTAAATCTTGCACGAGGAAGGACGGCCTTCCCTATGTTTTCACACCTAAGTTTCAGAATGTAATCTTCTGAAGGTTAAGGAACCAAAATTTCCTCGAACCATATGATTAACACTATACTTCTCACATCTGACAAACAAGACGAACTAGCCTCCTTTTTTTTATGCATGTTTTTTTTGGGTGTATGCATGCATAAGTTACTCCCATTACCATTTTTATAATATAAAGGGTCTGTTCTGATTTTTATTGTTTTGGCAACTCTGATTCTATGTACAACAGACAAAAAAACCAAGAATTCCATCTAAATTTCAACCAGAATTTCCATAGGTTTTTGCCAAGAAGACTTAAAATTTGGATATCAATATATTACCTGGCGCCCAATATCTTCAGCAACAGGACTTGTTCCATCCATGTGGAGTAACAGAGAAGATTTCAACTGTAAAAAACACAGTGAGTAGTTGCAATAATAAATTACACAAAACATCATATACTTGTCCAAGTACCGCCAGATATTTTTTCCCCTTTCTATATAAGTTACAAATACCACAAGAAAATATTATACACGGTTAATCATGCATATACAAGAAGGGGGAGGGGGAGAGGGATGCATATCCTGAGAACCAAATGTAAATGGATTGATTCAATTCATTCGCAAAGTGTATATACAAGGATGATGACCCCAGTGTTATACAGAACTAAACAACCACCAATGGCTTCTGGAGTGGCGAAATACAACAGAACAATTTGCAAAGTTTATACACAAGTATGATGATCCCAGTGTTATACAGAACTAAACAACCACCAATAGCTTCTGGAGTGGCATAATACAACAGAAGGTAACTTTTCAGTTAAAAGACATAATCAAATCAAAGCATCAGTCCCTGAAATCGGTCAATTTGCAGTAATTAAAAACATCAACATTTTTGATACACATATAACCATTATAAAGGTATTTATTTATGATAAAAATGGCTGTTACCTGATTACGAGCACGAATCACGTCATCCTCGGAAACTCGATAACATAACTTGGTCACCTCGTACATAATTGAATATGCTAAATCATCCAAGCAATCCGGCTGATTAAAAATGAGATGTAAAGATGAATAACTAGGACGTTGGCATTTTTAAGTTTCAAATTCAGTTGTGCTAATAAAAAACGTTCAAACAACAAGTAGAAAGCTATCAACAGAAATCATACAAAATTAAACATTTAAAGATGCAATTACAGAGGTAGGAACTAATGGGGAAAGAGGTCAAGAGCCACGAAAACATTTCTCCTTTCTCCTGATTTTATGAAAGTGTTGTTATGTTTAATTTGGGAAAAGTAGATATAATTATTTATTCCCTCCGACCTATAAAAAGATTTTTGTCTAAAGTACACTTTTTACACAATTTAAGAAAAATAGAAGTAGAGGAGGGAGTACAAACAAGTTTTCATTTTACAAACAATGAATACCACAAAAGTACACTAAAGATTCTCTCTTTTATGTAAAACTAGTGGACCATACATAAGTACTTTTGAGGGTGAAATAGACTTTATATACCATTTTGCATTTGAAACGTGTACTTTGACACTTTATTTAATTAATGGGACCAATTTATTTTTTGTTTTTTCAGATCCTCTCTTTTATCTAAAACTAGTGGACCATACATAACTACTTTTTGAGGGTGAAATACTTTATATACCATTTTGCATTTGAATTGTGTACTTTTGACACTTAAAAAAATTAACCGGACCAATTCTTTTGTATTTCAATCATCTTTCGTGAGAGGGAGTACTGCTTTATTTATTAGTGGGGATTTAGGATATTTAATATTGATCAGGAAATTTTAATAGAGTACATCAGGAATGTTGGGTCTCCACTTTTTAGATAATAATTTTAATGATAACGAATTAGAATTAATATAGGAATCAAAAAATATTAATTAGAATCCTCTCCATATGATTTATGTGTTATATAAATATTTTATATAATTTAATATTTATTTTAAAAAAAAATTACCAAAATCTTTTTCTTACTTAAATTGAATTAGTTTATCAATGATCTTGATAATTAATAACAACTGTCAAAGATAAAAACAATTCATAAAGCAACATTTCCTAAAGGCAAAAAGTATCAAGCTTTTTAAATACCAAAAATGCTTTCCTTACAAAAAAGACCACTTTTTTAAGCACAATTGGCTGTGTTACTCGGACTCGGGTATGGGTGTCGGGTGTGGGTACGAATCTAAGTGTCGAACACGTGAAGTCAAAAAATAGAGGATAAGCAGATATAGATCCGAATTTGGACACGGGTGCGGGGATACAATATGTTATAATTTTTTAACAATAATGTTTCTAATTGTATCACAAAAATTTTTTTGCTCTAGGGATTTAAGTGTTAAAATATAAAGAAACAGGGGCAGAATTGAAACTTCATGGGCTAAAATGGAAAATTAACAAAACTACAGAGACTGATATATAATTTTCCAAGGGGCTATTTTGAGCTTTCATAAAATTGGGGGACTAAATTAAAAAACTATAAAAACTATGAGGTACCTAACTGTAATTTTTTAGGAATATTTCATATTATCTCTTCTTCTCTCAGATCGTCTCTTACTCTCTTCTTCTTCCTCCTCTCACGCGACTTCTTCTTCTTCCTCATCTCGCGTCTTAACTTCTTTTTCCAAAACAGCTGTATCTAGATTTTTAAGGCCGAATCTCATACGAATCCCGCACCCGTACTAGTGTCGACACGGGTACTCCACCAAAAATGGCGAGTCCGAGTAACACGGATGATTGGTTAGGTAAAAGCTTTATCCATGGTTCCATAAAATAAAATATGTCTAAGAGATAAAGAAAAGTCTTAACCATTGGATAAAGAAAGCATGGCAAGGCAAACCAAAACTGATTTATATATATATATTCATTTCTTTATAATTAAAAGTACATGTGCCAAAATTGAAAAGGAAAAAGCAAATTTTCAAATTCAAATCTATGGTCAACTCAATCCCTCTTAACCAAAATTGCCTAGCTAAGTTTGAGTGTTTGGCCGTTGGAAATATGGTGGACAAAACTACCCTTGAGGCCTTTTATTTTGCATATAAATACAATGCTTCTCATTCACTTTCAAAATAACCAATTTTGCAAAATCCTTAAAGCTTGATATTATACACTCCTTGCCTACATTTTTAGTTCTCTAAATCTCTTCAAAGCAAAATAGCTTTCAATCTTTGAAGAAGAGAAGTTGGTCAAAATCTGAGATAAGTTTTTCAATTATATAATTTGTTTATATATTAACAGTAATATTCTTTGATTATATAATTGCTTATATAAAGTATCATTTAATTGATTTCTCTTTTATACTTGATATACATCGTATCACAAGTATCTGTGTTTATATATCTAATATATCTTACTTGTGATACTTTTCTATTGATCTAAACATTTGCATATGCTTATTGGAGAAGCATCATCTTGAAATATAAAAGGTATAAACTTTTATATCTGATCTGAAAAATCTATATCTGCTTATTTAATAAGCATATTATTGAAAATTGTATTAATTGTATTACACCTAGATCATAATATAACAGTTGACAAATGACTCATAGAACCAGAAGAATAAGTTATCTAAATGGATCCACAAATACACATGCAATCCACTAAAATCCCTGCCTACCGTTACTCTACTCCATTGATTTGGTTGGGTGCCTAAACCCCCACATAAATATATCAGTTGACAAATGAATGACTCATAGAACCAGAAGAAATAAGTTATCTAAATTGATCCACAAATAACACATGCAATCTACTAAAAATCCCCGCCTACCATTACTCTACTCCATCGATTTGGTTGGGCTCCCAAGACAAAATTAATCTCTAACAATGTGCATCAATTTAATGATCATTTTGAAGCTCTATAATGCTTATAAATAATTTGTTACTCCCTCCGTCACCAAAAGGATTAGTAAAGTACAATTGGCCCATATTAAAAAAAGTAAACGGAAATAGGATAAAAAAAATTCAAATTTATCCCTAGTAGCCCCACAATATTAAATAAAAGTGATTAGTACTTTAATTTTTTATACTAATGGACCTCACTAAATAACTTAGCTAATTTATGTACTTTATCTCATCTATTTGGAGATTAAAAAAATTGTACCTTTAATCATCTTTTTGGGGACAAAGGGAGTATTTCTTATGAGATTTGACAATTTTCATGAAAAATTTAGAATCTTTAAATACATGGTTTAAATAATAAATACAAATATATACGATTAAAAGAAACATAAATAAGACCACCTACGAAAATGCATAGGCATTAGGTGCCCCCTTCAGCCACCTAGTAATTTTTAGAAACAATGCATACGTGTAAGATTATGATCCATGCACCAATTAATAAAAACATGCAAGCTTATTATAAATAAATTTTTAATAAGAATTATTATAGATATATATTAATTAAAAAACAAGTAATGTGCATACTTCTCTACAAATAGGCTTGTAATCTGGGTATACCAACAAGCATTTTACATCAAACAATGATTAGTCTAAACTCTCTCAAAATGGAAGCATCGTTTATAACCTCACTTGATGAACCATCTTATTGTTACTAGTCCCGTAGTAATGGTAAATGGTAATTGGTAATTGGGAAAGTGAAATGAATATAACAGTAACATAAAAGATTGAAGCTTATCATCCAAAAGTGAAAACATACATACAAAGTTCAATTAATTGAAGAGAGACTCACCTTAGCAATAGCATAAACACCAAACAGGCCAGTGTCTTTATAGTTGGTGTTGAAAGCCATCATGCTTTCTGCTATTTCACTAATGCCAATCCTCTGGGCAAGCATAGAACTGTTTACATACATCACAAGATAGTGTCACAACCTCACAGAGCACTTGAATTAATTAATTTCCATAAATGATGTGAAAGGACTCACCCCATATGCTTTCCACCGCCTGCATTCTTACTCCAAGAACCCAATATTGATTGCATTACCATCAAAGCAGTTGAATCTGGATCTGTCCAAGATGCCCCGTTGAAAGCAACGGCAAATTGAGCAAGAGGAATATCATCGTCAATTATCCTTACCTGATTTCCAACAAATTGTTACAAGCAATGAGCACTTTGTTCAACTTGAGAAAGATCATTGAACACTGTGCAAGGCCGTGGTCATATATTGAATTAAATAAAGTCTAGGTACTTATTAGTTAGTAAAGCATATTCTACAAGATCTAACTAACAAGCCCCTAGACTCTATTTAGCTCTATATTCGGCCCATGGACTTGCACTGCAGCATATAAAGCTCACCTCAGAGCCCGTAAAGACTGCAGGTTCTTTCGCAGCTAACTGAGAAGTTGTTGTTGAATCCGTTGACAACTTGGTAAACAATGTCTTTACTTGCTCAACAATATCTTCATGTTTAACTGCTCCAGAAGCAGCAATTACCTGCAAATAGAATTCTCAAATAGAAATCTAAGGTCAAAATTTAGAATAGTTATTAGCAGAAGTTAAAATTCAAACATTAAGCAATTAGGTGAGAAACTAAATTGACTAAATATTAGTCAATTAAAAACAATTAGTTCATTCTCACCATTCTGGGAGCAGTGTAGTGTGTTGATATATAGTTCTGAAGATCCTCCTTCGTGATAGTCTTAATATTCTGAGCAGGTCCAAGAATGGTTCTCCCCAAAGGAGTATACTGGAATGCAGTTGCATGGAGATGGTCAAAAATAACTTCCTCTGTTTGACCTTCCACCTACGACATGAATATACAAGTGGCAACACTTTAGTTAGTAATAAGCATAACAACTTTACACAAGTCAGTTTAACACAATCAACAAAATGTATGTATCAATGATGCAGATCATAAAGCCACTTAGGAACAACATTTTCATCCATCTACCATTGGTTTTCAAGCTGAGGATATCCCGGCTGAAAGAAGATTACAACTGCTTTATGGAGACAAATACATTACCATTATTGGATTAAAATATCCACAAACGTAATCGTTCTCTTCTCAAGAGAGACCAATATATTACGAAAAAAGTCGGATCTAATTTCTTTTGGACCACTTGCATCAGATTTTAAGACATAATATTGTAGTTATAGACACCATAGTTATCATAAATTCATAAGTGTACTATATGCAATACATATCGATCGCATATTGTATGATGCAGATACGATTCTATACGTATCGTAGGGTGAATCAAAAATGACACTATCATACAATTTAGTTACGATACACATCTTACGATACGATACAATGCATTATACATTTTAAAGCTAGCAACTGACTTGAAAAAGTTTTTTATGTAAATTCAGAAGAGTAAAAAAATTTTGAGCCCTCTATTTCAAATGAAGATGATTTTTGGCATTAACGTATTCAATATCGTTTGATGAGCCTTTAATCGCTTTTTATTTTTTAGAGTTTCACATCTTCTATAGAATGTCGATTTATTTTTCTATCATCACTTTCCACGAGTAGAAACATAAATCTCCACTTGCTAATTTGAATTATTCTCGTGTCTAATAATTTAAAGGTGAAACTGCAATTTCGTTTTCTCTTGTTACTTTATAAGCATTACTAAAATAATATCTAATAAATGAATTTACGGTATTTGGCTACTATTTAGCTTTAAAATCTATTTTTTAGTCTATTATAATATTTACTTGACTATTTTAATATATAGTAATGCTAATATGCTTGATTAATAGATTATGTGTTTTATATGTTTAAATATATTACCACATTATTTCCTTTTGTTTCCATATCGTACGATACGATAAATAAAACAAGACACAGGGGTTTTCCAATACACGATTCACAATTTGACAACTATGTTAGACACAAGGTAACAGTCCAAAAGCTCTTGCATGCCCTACCACTTCATATTGAAACACACATAAACTATCCATCTTTATCTGTAGTGTGTAAATATAAATATCAGAAACCATCATCAAGGTAACTGCAGTATTCATACTTACCAAGCAACCATTCCTACAAGATTATGAATTAACATTATCAGAATAAAAATCATTAGCAAGGCTCAGACACCCAACATAATACTATTACACACATCAACAATTTAACATCAGAAATTCACTAAATTCAAACATTAAGACATTCATCAGTCAGTTGAGAGAACATATCCATTTTTTTAACCAACTACATAAATACTCTTATATGTCCTTACCAACTTCAAAAAGCAATTAGCACTTAAAATTCATCATGAATAAAATAATTAAATGGAAACAAAATCTTTATCATTCTAGGTATCACAATTTTTTGAAACTCTGTAGTCCTATAATTTTCAAATACATAATTCTCTATAGATTATAGCAAATACAGCAACATCCATTACATTAATACACTAAAATTTCCTATTACCATTTTCAAAAAACACTTGAGAATTGAATAAAAATGCAATCTTTAAACTTATTCATATATATATATGTGTGTGTGTGTAATCTTTAAACTTATTCATATATGTGTGTGTGTTAACAATTGACTACCTCCTCCATCTCCCTGAGAATCACATCACGCTCTCGAGTAATCCTTCTCCCATCAAACTTAGAATTCTGCAAAATATCAGACAATATATCCAACGCCTTGGGCACATCTTTATCCAAAACCTTTGCATAATAAGTTGTCTGCTCCCTGGAAGTATAAGCATTTAAATGCCCTCCCATATTCTCAATCTCCTCCTCCAGTTCCCTCGCAGTCCTCTTCTCTGTCCCCTTGAATATCATGTGCTCAAGAAAATGGGCGGTGCCGTTGGTCTCGTCAGACTCGAATCGGGATCCCGCATCGATCCAGACGCCCACGGTGGCGGTTTTGGAGGAGAGAGTGGACTCCGTCGCGACTCGGAGGCCGTTGGGAAGAGTGGTGACTCGGGTGAGTGGGGCGGCGAGGATTGAGTTGTGATCTGTTAGGGTTGGGTAAGGGGAGTTGTACTGTAGGAAGCGTGGGTCCGGATTTTCTAGGGATTTAATCTTTTGTTTCACAGATTCGGCAAGGCGATCGTAAATCATGGCGTTTGGGGGCGGAGGAGAGGGTGGCGGGGAGGGGGAGATGGTGGCGACGGAGGCGGAGGAGGAGAGGGCGCGGAAACTCTGCGATGGTTTGTGGGAACGGCGAGCTAGGGTTAGGAGGTGCCGTATCGCCATGGCTGACTTTCTTCTTCAGCTAGGGTTTGGTATAGAGAAAAAGATGTAAAAGGGGGAATAAACAAAGGGAGCTGACTCGGTTGTTATTTTTATACAAAAACAATAGAAGTGGAGATGGGTAAATTGGTTCCAAAAATTAATTGGTATATCTGTTTTGTCTGTTTGTGTGAAAATGATACTACTATTTCAACAAAATTCTCCTTGGTCAGTTAATTTGAAAATATTACTTATATTTTTCGCTCTCTGACAAGCTAGTAAACTAACCTCTTCCTCTATCGAGTCAGCTAAGGGCGTAAATCAACTCAGTCGAGCTGAGTTTTGACTTGCTCAAATTTAATTCACAAAATTTATCGAATATAAAATAAGGTTTGATTGAGACTCATTTAGTTATTAAATTGAGCATTATTTCGAATAGAGCTCGATCGAGCAGTTTGAACTTTTCGAACGAGTATCAATAAAAAATTGCAATTTGAGGAGATTCGAGTAATTTATCGAACTTTAAAATTTGCTCATATTTGACTCATTTATATTTCGAGTCGAGCTCAAATCGAACTTTTAGTTGAGCAAATACAAATCGAGCCCGAACTCTTATATCAATTTCCATTTCCGAATAAGCTAAAAGTTACTCCCTCCGTCCCATAATAGATGACGTTTTAGAGTTGTCTGCAAGAATTAAGAAAATGTTGTATATCATTAAATATAGTATTAATTGTTTATAAAACCCTTTCACCATGACTATACAAATAAATTGAATAATTAACTTTGTACAATATTTATAAGCAAAGAAATAACTATGGATTTGAACACCACACAACCAAATTTCTAAACGAGAGTAAAAATAAGGAATCTAATATTTCAACTTGACTTCTTGATATTTTTATATAAAAACCGTCGATATACATCTATAACGACACTTTTCATGTGAAAATATCAAAAAATCACGTGAAAATATGAATTTCCTAAAAATAATATGAGTTGAGAAAGAGGAACATCATATTTTATGAGTAGTACTATATGTAATAGTACTTGTAGAGTAGGTTTTCTTTTGGTAACACTATTTTCATATGAGTTTTTGATATTTTCACATGTTTCCCTCTCACATGAAGGTGAAACTCATTTTCTTTTCATTAGAGAAAGAACTATGTGAAAATATCAAAAACGCATGTAGAAATATCAGTTTCCTTTGTTTTTAATGATTTGGGTGTTTGTTTATACCGTAAAACTCCTATTTAGGAATACTCTATATAAGAATAACCTCTACAATATTATAAAAAAAATAGTCCCAATTTAGACTAGTTATAAATAAGAATAACCTCTAAATTGTAATATGTTATATAAAAATCTCGTATTAAGAAACTATACCTCTATATAGTAATAATTTCATATATATATATATATATATATATATATATATATATGTGTGTGTGTGTGTGTGTGTGTGAGAGAGAGAGAGAGAGAGAGAGATAATATTAATTTCAAAAGACTACATTTTTATAAATGACTACATTTTCTTATAAAAGACTACATTTCCTATAAAAGACCACATTTTCCTATAAAAGACTACTTTGCATAAATATTTTTTGAATAATAATTATTAGGAAGTTCTTATTGATATTTTTGTTAAAGTGAAAATTTTTGGGTGTTCGGAAAACATTTTGTATCAATACCTCTATTTAGTAATAACCTCTCAATTAGAATACAAATAGTTTGGTCCCAAGTCTATTCCTAAATAGAGGTTTTACTGTAATAACTAGGTAGTAGGGATTAAATTTGAATCCTTGGTCCCAAAAAAGTAAAATAAAATAAGAAATCTAAAATTAGTTCAAATATGGGACCAATGAATATGGAATTTCATTAAAATGGCACACAAATGTGCCCCAGCAACAAATTATCATCACTTTGTTCAACAAAAATTGCAACAAATTTGATTATCATATACATCTGAGACAAAAATTTGGTTGGGAAAAAAAATGGAGTTTTATGGTTATTCAGCAGGGCCCAAAGAATTAAGAATCTTGACTTCATCTCACAGTCCTTAACTTGGTTCTACTGCGGGTGTGTGTACATGTCATTCCAAGACATGCAACACTTGATCTTCTTATGTTGATGTTGAGGTAGGTGGAACCTAGGCTCTTTAGGTATAGTTGGATGCTTCTCTGACCTGCAAATATAAACTCAATATATTTTCCAACAAATGGATTTATGTGCTATGCATAATAAGTAGAACTCGGTAGATTATACCTTCTGGGAATGAAAGGCCTGTCAAAATAGGGCATGGGTTGAGCTCTTGGAACAAGCTCCTTTCTTAGTCTCTTTATTTCTTCTTCTTCTGCCAACTATAAGACAAAGAAAAAGGGAAAAAGAAAAAAGAAAGAAAGAATAGATAAAGTTAAATACTAGTATGATATGTAATATTATCTAAACAAAAACAAATTTGAAGTATCATCTACCTTCTGTTGTCTTTCCATTTCCATTCTGTATTGCTCAATAAAGCTCATTTTCTCTGCCACCTGAGATGCACATTAAGAAAAACACGTATAAGTCAAAGAATGGCACATACATCAGACTGGTTTTAATTGTTGATAGAAAGGGAGGAGTTGTACCTTCTGGTCAAACTCAGCACGCTCCACAGCCCTCGCGTCGCTATGCAGCACCAAATCAACTGGCCTGGTACTTTCCTTGACCGGAGGCTTTGCCAGGCGCTGATATAACTCGCCAAAACAATTGAATACTTATTAAAAAAGCTACCCACATAGAGTGCACCATATGGTTTTCATACGTCAGATAAGTTTATGCTCCTGTTTATTAGACAAGGTCACTACAGGCTTTAATAAATTTATTTTGTATTCTTTATCTTGAAAGTTGTGGCGTTTATTTGTTTTAATGATTATATATATTCTCAATTTTGCATTTCATATTAAAATCCAACCGGACACATATCAAGTTAGTAAAAGAAAAAAAGGAGACTTTTTTCACAATGATCCAACAGAACATGCATCCGCAAAATTCAAGACGGAACCATAGAACTACCTTTAAAAGTCTTTCTTTATTGCAAATTTCATCTAAATATAATGATGGCAGACATTTCCAAGTAAAAAAGAGTGAATTTTCATAATGATCCAACAGAATCATTCATACATGTGCAAATTCAATAAAGACTTTCTTTGTTTCTGTATTGCAAATTTAATTGAATATTTAGATAGGCTCACCTCTGGCTCATCTGTTGTCCATGGGAGACCTTGGGCAACTGGTATCCGCTGCTTTTCCTCCTCCATCATCATTTCTTTTACTTTCTTGTTGAACTCTTCTTCCTTAGACCTTCCCCTTTGCTGCAGAAAAATCCATTACCAGAAATTATTCAAGTTCAAGTGAAATGAAGCAAAGATGGAAGCACTAAAACAAAATTAATTCATGAAATGGCCCCATATAAAGGAAAAGTTGTGATTACCAAAATTTTAATAGCATAAACTGATTATAATAAATTTTAATTTGGCCAATTGATGAATTAGGTTGATTATCTCTTGCAGGCTTTATTATAGTTACAGATTACTTATTGAGACTGCCAAAGCTATGGCTTTTAAACACTCTTAATTGTTCAGACCATGACAAGGCAGGGAACAATTAGCTCCACTGAAACTGGAAAATTTTATGATTGGCCTGCTCCTTGGACTTTTCCACTTATGAGCACTATCTCAGGAGAAAGAAACTCTAGAAACTCCACTTTAAAGCTCATTACTATTCCCAATGAGTTGACTGTAAAGCTATTCAATTGATTAGTGAAGAGATCTTCATTCAAGGGAGGGGTGAATTATGGCTCTCTAATTTGTATGTTTACTATTCAGTTTTCATCATTTAAACTGTTAATTCTTAAATTCTTCAAGTGTTATAAGATGCTACAATCCAGAGACCAGAGTAAAGCATGCATATTAAGACGAATAAAGTAGGAATTCAACCTCACAGGCATATTTCATACTACTATTCAATAAAACAAACCTCGGTTCTAAGCTTGAAGGGTTTCTGGGAGGTAACTTTATGCTGCCTCCTCTTCCATTGCCTTCCACCAAATGTCCCAGATGATTCAAGACTCTGCATTAAACGTGAATCAGAAAAATCATCACATAAAAATGCACATAACCTATCTCAATATCAAATATAGAATGCACAAATTAAATTCATACATTTCGTCTGCTCCTTCTCCCACCACCAGAATTCCTACTTGAAACAGTAAAGCTTGAAAAGAATACAAAACCAAAACCAATATCAGTATTCAAATCAAGGCGATTACAAGAAATCCAAAAGAAATAGATTGTTGACTGGAATATATGAATCAATTTACCAATACCAACCTTCCTTGGATGCTATCCAACGAAGAACAAACCCGAGAATCCAATCCTAAACTCTCCGATGTGAGGAAAAATTCTGATGGGCAGCATGAAGAAGATGAGACCTGTGTTTCAGGAGCCTTAGGTTGCAATCCTGGCAATGCCCATTTCATACCCTTCTTACTATCTTCTGATTCCTTGTCATCTTTTTCATCTGATTCCTTTGACTTTGGTATTGAAAGGAGCTTCTCAAATGCCTTAACCAAATGCATCACTCTTCCAGACCCAGGTTCAGGCACACTCTGCCTTGCTTCTTCCAACAATTTATCTCTCCTCCTCTTCAAATTTGTACTCCCCCCTTCACTTTTCACCTCAGCCTCATCCAATCCATTTTTCTCCAAACAATCATCTCCCCCAAAATTTTCTTCATACCCATCTGGAATTTCAGGATTCTGAATAACGGGATTCATTCCTTCTTCTTCTTCTTTGATTTCATTTTCAACTATATCAGGGTTATCGTCTGTATTATCCCGATTCCCGAAAAATTCTTCCTGAGAAGCCCTAAGAGTTTCATAAGCAACACAGACACACTTATGTGACTTACCACTGATATTGCACTTACATACCACTGTTGAAGAGTTGGATTTCTCTTTCTTAGATTTCTTTTTCGCCACCACGAACTTTCGTTCCCGAATCTTGTTGCGCGGCGATGGTGAGGCAACGGGTTTAGGGTTTTTTGGGGCAGATTTTTGGGCCTTTTTGGCATATTTGATTGCTGCTGAATTCGATAATTTCGAATCAGGACTTGTGAAATTGGGATTCAAATTCTCGGAATCTTTTATTTGGGAAACCTTTGATCGATTCGATTGTGGGTCTTTCAAAGGGGTCACTGGTCCGGAAGGACCGAAACTCTTGCCGCAAAAATCCATCGGGAAGTTGCCGGCAAAAATTAAAAGTGAATTTCACTGAGTAATAAGTTGATGAGAGAGAGTCGATACATATGTAGAGAGAGAGAGAGAAGTTGTGCTTTACCGTTCTCAGATCAGTCTGTATTGGATTATAGATTAGACGGGGGAAGAAGAAGAACGTTGAGCTCTGGACGCTCTCGTAACGGCTAGTTTTTGTGGGCTTATTTTAGGGGCGTAAGATTGTAATTGAAGTTATGTTTATCAACTAGGGTAAACCCGCGCCTCGGGCACCTCCGGCACTATTAATAGTCGTGTAATTTATTTAATATTTAAAAATGAATTTAAATAAAAAATATGAGTTAGAATGTTTAAAGAGTATATATTTGATAAAATTTTGTTGTAAATAAGAAAATTTCTAATCAAGATAGACATCTCACCCAAAATAAAAAAGAAGTCAAAAATTTTATCACAAATTATATCTACATACTCATTATTTACAAATCAAGACTGGCAAGAAAAAATGAATTTGTTAAGGAAACAACTAAAGCCAACATCCACATTCACTCAACAATAAATTTGACCTAGGCCAGTTAACTACATTTATTAAATTCGAAACAATCCCAATACCAATCACCTTCATATTTTCTTCAAGCACATTTAAAAGCACTTCTCTTCATCTATATGTTGTTGATTCCCTTCATTTAATTTGTAATTTTAGATGGAACATGGATTAATTAGTAAAACTATTTTAAGCACAATACATCATACAAATATGTCCATTAACAGGTAAAAGTATTGTAGTTTTGAAATAGCATAATGATACCCACTTGCTTAAAAGGTTCATTTGAACCAAATTGGTTTAGAGCTCCTTTGCCTGATTAAAAAAAATTAAAATAAAATAAGAACTTCAAAAGTAATTGACCCAACTGCAAAAAAAGGTAAATTTAGTCAAACATATAGCCAAAAAATTAAATTTGGGGCCATCGAATTTAGGCAAAGCTAATATTCTTGATTTTAAAAAAATTTGGCAGAGTTTCGTTTAAAAATAGATATCCAGACAAATCTAAACCTGTCTAAACTTACAATCATCCATACATATCTAAACCACAAAAAAAAAACCATCATTTCATACCCAAAATCGCATACCACGCAGAAATCTATACATATTCAATAATCAACACATACGACCACCAAAATATCAAGATAAGAGCTATTAATTTCAAGAAATTTCATGAGTTTCCTTTAAAAATAGATATCCGAGAAAAATCTAAACCTGTTTAAAAACTTACAATCATCCATACATATCCAAACCACAAAAAAACATCATTCCATACTCAAAATCATCATAACCATGTATAATTACCCAACTTTACAAAAGGCGGAGAACAAAATTACATATATCGCGGAAAATAGAGAAACAACATGTTGAGCACCACCTTTACTTTACTTTACATCTTACACCAAATATATTTTTACAACTTTTACACCAAGTATACTTGAATATATACCCGAAAATACATATAATAACATTTACCTCAGATCTGCTGCTTCTACCATGTCTTGATACATAAACCTTTGAAAAGAAAGGCTATCCATTAAGCAACGTCCACGGCCAACAAATATTATTTGTAACAAAAATCATTATTTATAAGAGAAAGCAAAATGTTAGTAGATCGCAAAGAATCGAAATAATTGACACGTGATTACTTGAATACGATTTAAGAATTATAAAATACACATAACCCTGTTAACTTTTCTCCACCCTCGACTTGTTGAATGAACACGTTTCTATTCAATAGCAATATCATCCCAAGACTGCAAAAAATTGAAATGAATCGTTTAGTTATATCAACAAATTAAATCATCTACTTGGAAATTGATAACAAAATGTAATGAAAAGGATATATGTACAAATTGATCGATTCATGTGCAAGTAAAACTAAAACATAAGTTATATATAATAAGCATATTATAGCTCAACCAACATAGACAAACTTATAATTGTTAATTGCGATGATCAAGCTTCTCAAATTTGTTCTTCACACATACACACACATATATATATATATACTCGTATGTTATCTGAATGGTTTTCTATAAGATATGTTATCTGATGTTCATACATTACTAAATCATGTATTCAGTTGGCCAAAGCAGGAATTGTTATTCAGTTGAGGCATCATACTCTCGCAACATTATCAAATTTGCTTACACAGAAAAGAGCAAGGAAATGTAAAACAATTTTCTGCAAATTAGAAAATGAGTAACTTTTACGAAGGCATCATCTGTAAAATAAGTTGACAAATGTATCACGTGGATTAAAAAACATGAGGTTGTATGTGTAATATACGGTATTGTAATTTGAGTACCTGTACTTCATGTTTTTTAAGCTTCGGCTTGATCAACTAAAAATATTGTATTACACCCTACAATAATTTATGAGGCTTGCTATTTCTATAGGAAAACTTGTTAGTCCTAGAAAGTTCCATTTCACATGACTGTAGGACTCACATATACCCATCAGGAGTCTTGCTAGCATATGCCACAACTACAACGATGCCACAACTTATTCAAGCATCAGTCTCATTTATAATAATTAGCAAATATTCCTCGATTCAACAATTAACACATATATAAAGATAATATTTGTTTTGGACTTGTCAGTTAATTCAAAAATTTTATCTGTCAATTCAAAACATATCAAGACTTTTATCATAAGAAGATCAATAATGCACGGAGATAAGAAATGATACCTCAAACATATAAAATTATAACAAAACTTCACGATAGACGATATTTATTGTGGACTTGTCAGTTAATTCACGAAGAAGTATCCATAAGCGGGAAGAACTTGTGCATCTTGACAGAGCTACATATAGTTGACCGTGACTAAATACTGGCGTACGTAAATCTACCCCAACAAATTTGACAGACTGGCCCTGTGCTTTATTCATTGTCATTGCATACGCTAACCTCACTGGGAATTGTCTTCTTGTCATTTTAATACTTAACTCAAACGAAGAAGGAGTCAAAGAAATTCTTGGAATAAATACCAAGTCGCCATGCTTATCACCAGTTAAAATCTTTGTTTCAAGTACTAAATCACCACACTTGACTATGATAAGTCTAGTACCATTACAAAGGCCATCTTTCGGTGCAATGTTCCTTAGAAGCATTACTGGACAACCCTCTTTTAAATCTAATTTAAACGGTGGCAGTCCAGGGGGATTGAGTGTGTTCAAATATTCATTTGGTTACCAATGCATAATAGTCCGATCCACATCATCATCTTCAACCATTTTGTCAGCAACAAAGTATGTATGTATTTCTCCCGGAAAAATCGCCAACGCAGCTAGGTTGATATCATTGACATCATCATTTCTAGCAGATAGAATTGTGCGCTCTTTTAAGAATTCGAGGAGTGACCTTACTTAGCACTTCTAGCTCGGGTAGATGATCGAGATAAGATTATTTACACTTTGAGTTATTTTTATGAATCTGGAAGTTATATAGATTCTTGAGGGTTAGACCCAATCTACACAATAATGAAGTATTAGTAAATTATCAAATATTCTTGACGATATATAGATGTCAATATGAATAAAGATACAAATACTCAAACCTCATTAAGAAAAGCCGAGAAATCAAATAATAACGATTGGTCATCGTGACAAGTCAAGCGTGTTAACTTGTAATGTCAAGACATGTATATCTTTCCAAAGCAAAGAACGTCGTAGTGATCTCGCCACTATATATCACGAAGACCTCTAGGTATAACAGGAAGAATCTTTAAAATCTCCCCAAAGAACAACAAGATAACACCTCCAAATAGTTGGGAGTTATCACGAATGTCTTGTAAGGTCCGATTAATCGCTTCAACACAATGGCGATCTTTGCATTGGAACCTCATCCCATATAATTAGTCTAGCCTTCCAAATAATTCTTAGTGTGATGATTGCTTGCATGAATCCACAAACCGAATTTTCTAATCGTTAAGTGGAATGCGAGAATGTTGAATGTGCAAGACGTCCCCATGTAACAACCCGGAAGCAATTCCAGGAGGCTCTTCTTTGTAATTACTTATATCGCATAAGGAACGACATTTTTTTGCAATCAGTATTATAGAAAAAGTCTTTCCAGTTCCTCGCACCCCACTTGGAAAGAATGTTGTTCCTCTATTTTCATAAATGATGAAATGATTGCATTATAAGCCATACTGTTGACCTTCATTCGAAGAGATCAATGTTTTCTTTGGACATTTATTTGATCAACTTCAAGTTAGAATCGCTTATGTTCCCAAATAAGTTGATTGCCAACGATAATTCTCCAATTATCATATGGCGAAAGGCATTGGTGGGTAATCGATAAGCTCTTCCCCACTCTTGAAGCAAAAGATTAATAAGGTATAAACCATAATCACAAATTTGAGCATTAGTAGGAACATCAATGCCATAACATGTACTTATTTTGTGTGATAAATCATCACAAATATCATAGAAAATTGGTTCCACAACGCTTACGGATTTAAAGGAGAGCATTGTGTCAAGATAATAGAAAATAACCTTCTTAATTGAGAGCATGTTCTCATTATTGATGCTTCTAAGACATTGAATCCACTTTTCTTCATCGTCTTCCAAAAGGCCTTTTGCAATACATGCGACCTTATATGTGGGGTGTACAACATTATCAACCGTTTTAAACATTGAAAAGATTGAGGTCCTCTACACAACCGTCAATGAAGACGCAGATAAAACCTTTCACCTTCATTTGACCGCAAAATACATTCTTCGATTGCAAAAACCCTTTGTCTCTCTTTCCAGAGTCGTTTTTTTCTTTTGCCAAACAAAATGCTTTGAAATTGTTGGTATGTGAGAGTTCGAAGCTAAATCATTAATAAAGCGACATGCAAAAATCTCTCGTTAGAGTTGTCTGCTGATCCTCCGCTTTCTGCTCAATATTAAAATATTGGTTGAAGGGTTATAGCAGACGTGATGTTTTCCTCCGGGTGAACTACCGACGATAACCTGAGGGAACTCTTGATGCATAGGATATCCAAATATCCGCCATGCCATCTGTGGGGCCCAATATACCTTGAGTCGATATCTCGCTTAATCTCATCTACACTTCAATACCAAAGTAGTGCGATCGTAACCCTTGTAGATGTACTTATTGATATACTTTACGCACCTTACTCCTGCACAAACTTCCACATTTATATGGCAACTAAACAATCTAGAGAGGTATGGATTATATGGTATAACATCTATATTATCAACTTCATGTCCAGACCTTAGACAATGTTTTCGACCGTCATTGTGCCTTTGATATATCGGATACCCATCTTAGCCCATTGTAGTTTCTTCTGCCCAATATTTAGGATATCTCTTGGTGCATTTACCATCTTCCATACATGGTGATTTAAGATTTGAACACCACATGGTCCATGTACCACCGCAAGATTTAATCTGTTTATATATAAGTGGATCGAGAAATTGGATCGGGAATTCGGCACACAATTTCGATTTACTGTTCACGTGTTCGTATTTTATCGGATCATTGAAGAAATATTAGCAAATGACGTATGACAACCCACACTTTTGGAATTCAATCGTGAAAACATGTGCCACCTTTGCACCAAATACTTTTTTCTTATCAATTTCCATCATCAAAGCTCGACGCTTCAATTCAAATACGCGGGCCACCAAGTCTGGGCGGTCAATTGACGTTTGATGTGGTAACAGTGCATCTTTTATCTCGGGCCAATTCGGATTTGCAGTCATAGTTAAGAAAATATTAGGGTGTTGGTTATACCGAGTTATGGCCATAGAATCTTGGAAGATTTCAAACATTTGCCTTGGACTCCCAGAAAAAGAAGAAGGCAAAACTACTCGTTTACCAACTTAATTAGCCTCTAACCCATCAGGAACTACCTCGACCAGATCTTGGTATAGATCAGATCGTAATTTTTGTTAGTTGAGCCTATAATATGTTAATCGATTCTGCTCTGTTGTCGTCCATGCATCTACAATAAACTCTTGAAATAATCTTCCACCCCTCAAGATAGTTGAATACTCAGTAGGTCTTTCAAACAAACGATACCCATAATATTGTAATTGCGTAAGTCTTTTTGATGAAGCTTTACCTTGATTGACATCCCACTGCTTAAAATCTGGTTCCCATCCAAGCTCACCATATGAAAACAACAATACGTAATGTAGTGGTAAATAAGCTGGATGACATTCATTTATCTGCATCAACTGGTCACTCCCTCTTAACTGTATAATAATATCCCTCATCGCAGAATTCAAAGACCATCTCCGGTAATATGACAAAGAACCTCTCCTACGGCGTGGGTAAATTATGAGTTCGACGGTCTTTTCTTTGCACTATAATGAATGTATCTTTGGGATGTCGC
This sequence comes from Panax ginseng, assembly GCA_020205605.1. Lineage (NCBI taxonomy): Eukaryota > Viridiplantae > Streptophyta > Magnoliopsida > Apiales > Araliaceae > Panax > Panax ginseng. The sequence goes on from CM035148.1 coordinate 16,900,702, forward strand.
GATTGTTCAAATCTTCCCTACTTAAAATTGCAAAATTGCGTGTCTAAACTTACCCGAAAATGAGTTGTATCTCAAAAGACTATCCCGGATTGTTCTTAGGACATCCTCTCGCATGATTGGGTTTCTTTCTCGACGATATTCTAAAAGCAATCTATGGCATTGTGAATGTCAATGTTGTCGTATCTTTGGATCTTGAATAGGGTGGAGGTTATAGTAACCTGGCCGATGTCGCAATTCCCCATGGATTGTAAATGCGTTGGGACCCCTACCAGAACCACTCTATCATCCATATATACACCTAAGCTCGTAAAAGCATTAGGCGCATTGTATAGTCGGGTATAACCCGAAAGGACTTTGGTGATCATCATTGCCATCATATAATGATTGAATTTACGGAGGCGTTAATTGTTGTGGAAGTCGAATCTTTCTCAGTAAACAACATGTTCAAGAAGAAAGCGGTCAATGATGAATTTGATAACTTTTCGAACTTTCAATGCAATCTTGGCGATGAGGAGGACATTGTATATTCATTTTATCGAGTGTAGTGTCTTCCTAAATAGGATCTTGCGGAGGGGCTATATTTGTAGGCAATGCCTCCTCTCAGTCGCAAAGCTTCATCAATGATTGATGAATAATTGGTAATAACCTGAAAATAAATGAACTTATTTCAAATAGTTCACATATATCGTAACACTCCTTATGGTATATAGTTATAAATAATTTGCATTGAACTAACCCAAAAGCTGGTGATGTAGGCATGGAAGATGATATAATGTTACGGGAGTCATGTACATGCTCTATATTATTTAGTGGAAGGTGGATTTCTGCACCCATTGAATTTGAGTTAGTTGAATGTAACCCTTGAGGTGGTAAAATCGGATCTGGAGGAATTCGATTAGAATCTGATGGCGTAGGTTTTAACAACGACGGATGCTGATAAAAATGATTTTTGATCAGCATTGCAAAATATAATCCTCATGTCCCAAATTGAAAGACACGTAAGAAATTTCAAAAAGGAATATTAATTTTTCAATTTTCATTAAGTCTAAAAAAGGAACTTACATATCCAAAAATGGTATAAGAAGGTGGTCCCGCAAGGCGGGAGACGTCATGATTCATATTCGCTATCAAAAAATGTATTAGTGTGAAACGTATCAAATTCAAAGATGAAAGAATATTCTTATTACTAATTAAATCTATCATGAACTAAAACAATATTTCACATTCAAAACAATAATAATTCACAATATTTAACTACGAATTGATTGTTTTAAAAAGAAGGTGAAATGATTGTTTAAAATATAATAAATGTGTCATAGAAAGAAGTTAATTTTCTAATAAAGGGTACAATTGTCATTTTAAAGGGAGGTAGTAATAACAACTAATAAGTACGGTTACTTAATATGTAGGAGTATTAGATATTAAACTTATCAAGTACTTATCACGAATAGCTCAACTTTAATTTAAAAGGATATTACACTACAAAATTTGGACCCAATTTTATACTATAATAATAAAAATAATAATTTTTAACTAAACATTACCATAATCGGGAAACTTACAACTGGAACACAAAACTCAACAAAGATTTGATACAGAATAGCTTAAAAACGGGGGGAAAACTCTAAGAAGGAAAGCATGTACACAATCACAACTGAATACAAACATATATATATGTGTGTGTGTGTGTGTGTGTGTATACAATTTATATGCAACTGAAAGAGAACATATCAAAATTGAGAAATTAAGGTGAACTAATTACCAGAATGGAAAGGAGAAAAGCAAAAAAGAAAAGCCCTAGAGTTGAGCACTTGAGCTGATGAATCGGAGAGAACGTAGCAGTCAAATCAATTAATTTCTCTCATGTTGTGATGTAATAATAACATCAAAGTTGAGAGTGGTTCTATTAGATCATTTATGTATATTTGTTGGACCTGGCCACTTTACTATCATTCATGCCATACGCGTGAGATGAACCTCAATTAATACATCAAAGCTTTATGGAATAACACGCAATGGGACTCTTATTCGACAAACTAAACATTTAATTAAGAAAAATGAAGGTAACTTTTAATAAAGCAAATGACTTCATAATTGTTTCACATCTTACTTATTATTATTATTATTATTATTATTATTATATATATCTACTACTACTATTACTACTACCATTATTATTTTACTATAAAGCAAATGACTTCATAATTATTTCACATCTTACTTATTATTATTATTATTATTATTATTATTATTATTATTATTATTATTATTATTATTATTATTATTATATATATATCTACTACTACTATTATTACTACCATTATTATTTTACTATAAAGCCAAATGACTTCATAATTGTTTCACATCTTACTTATTATTATTATTATTATTATTATTATTATTATTATTATTATTATTATATCTATATACTACTACTATTACTACTACCATTATTATTTTACTATAGTCAGTTGTGAGCACGAACAATAAGATCTGAATTTTCAGTGTTTTCTTAATAATCAACAGTGTAAATCATTTTTTACCCTTCATTATTCATCCGTAGCCTACAGAAGAACCCAAGATTACCAGATATTTATTCATCATGCCACTGTTTGCATTCCCATACTAAATTATTCATTCTTCGTTCTGTTTAAGTTGTGTTTAGTTTCTTTCTTTTTTTTATTTTCTTTGGACATTTGGATTGATATATAACTAAATTTATTGGATAAACACATGTGCTCATAATAACTAAAAGCGATTTGAAATACAATTTTTTGTATTAGATTTTTCAGTTGAGAAAGAAAGGGGAGCATTGTACTTGCCTTTGTCTATGGATATGTATTTACCTTAATTAGTCCAAAGTTGAGCTACACGTATACAATTTGTTAAAAATCACCAGTTACGTGCAACTACACGTATACCACTAAGAATAATGTGTTAAATAAGTCACCTGCAAGTATAATCACACAACACACTCATAGACTATCACCTCCATGAGGCTATGCCCAATCAATTTATTTTACCATTATGTATTTTCTTTTATGAGGCTATGATCAACCCCTAAAGTACATTATATCATAAAGTCATATGTTTATTTCCTAAGTTTATGCTTTATACCTCAAGGGCCCAATACTTTTGTCCCATACTTCATACGAACTACCTTATATCAAGAATAGCAAATCTATCTATATATTTCACTTAGTATGCTACGGTTCCCATCGGGTTCTCTTTCTCGCTTAGTATGCTTCGGTTTTGGAAAATAAGAGTATTAGTGAAGCTAAGTTATCTATTGGATGGCCAGATCTATCCCATAGTTTTGGAAAGTAAAGTACTTAGTTTTTCCAATCTTTTCCTTTTTCCTACTATTTCGATGTTGTCATTTACCTCGAGAAAACATCTTCAAATCCATAATTAGTTCTACACTTAATTTCTCACAAAAACATTTAAACCATTTTAAGCATCATTCAATAAATTCATCAACCAAAAGAAAAGAAATGAAACCCCGAAGAAAGCTAAAATCATGGGTTGAATGGCATCTACAACATTTTTTTTTGAAATCTTAATAACCACAACATAAAACAAAGATTACTCTTGATTGCAAAATAACCCAATATCATAATTTTGTCAAAACACTTGCTTAGTATACATATAATCTGCATACTACTTTTTACATTAATGTTTTAAGAGTGAACAAATTGACTTCACAAATCATGTCCCATTTTAAGAGAGATGAAAACATTCAACATACCCGATTTCAGTTGAGTTCGCAAAATACAAAAGAGTATTGACAATCTTGGTTGGCAAGTATGGGTAAAGAAGAATTCAAGCACAAATGTCGAATTAAGAAGACTCATTAAGAAGAATTCAAGCATAAATCTCTACAATTTCATTCGGAGAAATTCAGCCAGCTTGGTAACAACAAAAGTTTCACCAATCTAAATCAAGTTTCTCTCTTGACCAAGCTTGGTCTATAGTGTTCGACAATGGTTCAAATCTTGTGAAATATCCTTTTTCACCTTATTTAATTCCTTGGCATAAAAGTCAATAAAATCTTCTATCAAATAAGAAATCCACCTAGAATTACCTTTTAGAATCTTAAGCATAAAGACATCTGATATGCATAAAGCACTTTTGCACTCGGCTCAGAATAGTGAATCAACATTCACATTCATAGTTTCTAGGACTCTAGAGAGTGATGGCTGGTGTAGAAATCCCCAGACTGTAGCTTATAAGCTCATAGAAATCCTGGAACTTTAGCTTATAACTTCATCGTGAGGTTGAGTCAGTTATAACTTTAGCTTATAACTTCATCGTGAGGTTTTTGGTCAGAGTTCCGAAGCAAAGCTGTTCTAAATGGAACATGATTGCTCATTGTGTTTGGTGAGTTTTACCGAGGAAGCGAAATTGTCAATATATTGAGGAAGCGAGGAGAGGTTCAACATGCGTATTGAATTTTTACTTTTCAAAGATAGTTTTGTTTGGCGAGAATGAGATTTATCTTGGTTCAGTTGTTCAACCTTGAAAGCTGACCATTGTTGTGTGACTTTCATGTCCTTCAGCACTATTATTATTATTATTATTATTATTATTATTATTATTATTATTATTATTATTAACTCCTCTTTTTTGGGGGAGGGGGGATAAGTAGTTATTTTTTTATTCTTTTTTTGATTCTACACATATCACATATATTATTTTTAAGAGGACTTGGCTCCTCTGTTACGCTTAACAGAGTGAGTGAGGGAATGAATGATAAGCCTGTTTTCTTTTTCTTAACAGAGTGAGTGAGGGAATTAGTTGAACACTGCATACGATATAACCATCACTTCTGGAGGTCATATGCATTATAAACTATCTATTAGCACAAAGTTGTGTGTCCCACCCCTGATTATAATAAAAGGTCATGTATGTACAGTAAAACCTTAGCATGCCTACATGTTTTTTCGTCATTTTGTATTGCGAAACAAATTAAGTGGAGTAGAAAAGTATCTAAACTTCAACATAAATTTGAAGGCTTGAAATGAAAAAGAGAGGCATGTTACCAACATAGCTAAGTTAGTAAACATGTTTACTATACATACTTATTTCAGTAAAATGCGTAATCTATGAAGATGATATACACATGTTACTTCTACATCCTGAAATTGGATTTCGATTATTTGGCATGCTCTAAGAAATTGAAATTGTTGCTTCCCTCTCAGATACAACATCTATATTATTAATCAATGCTTTTATCAGCAATAATAATATTACACAACAACAGTAATATTTCATATTCCCTACTTGGGTGTTCAACTACATATTTGGGCATTCCTTATTACTAATGACCTCATCAAAATCAAGGTTGCAAAATTATCATGTCAACCAATAAAATTGTTTTCTTTATTTTAAAATAGATTAATTAGAAAAGTAGTATATATTTTTATTTTAATATAATTCACAAATTGCAAAAGCGGGAGATCCTTAAACCTTTATAATCTTAAGAAATTCACAATTTGAAACAATCACCACAAATCACTCGTAGAGCCTAGAATACAAATGCAAACACAATATCCTGAACAAAAAGAAAGACCCACAAGTTATACCTTTATCGTAGAATTGCAAGGCGGAGACAAACTCTTGGGATCAATCTTTGAGTCATTGCTAGACTTTTTGAACTCCTTCAACAAATTCCTCCACTTGTCGATTACACATAGTCGTGACGATTGAACCCTTTTTCCTCATTTTGGTGAAATCTGGTCCCACAGTGCTTGTTGGATTTTGAAGTGTTGAAGAGAATGTCGATTTCTGGCGGAGGTGATGAGAGTTTGGGTCTCTTCATACCCATGTTTCCGCCCGCTTTTCTTGGAATGAGTGGGGGTTTTAGCCGAACGACGTATTTGCGTCGTTGAGATTCATCGCCGATGGCAGTGGGTCGAGATTGAAAAGGGTTTAGATTTAGATTGAAACCTATGGGTTGAGGTTTAGATTGAAAAGGGCCGCTGTTGTCGTCGTCGAAACCTATGGGTTGAGATTTAGATTGAAAAGGGTTTAGATTGCATCTGGGTCGAGGAAGAAGAGGAAGAGGAACTTTGAATTGCTTCTGATCTGGGTCGAGGAAGAAGAGGAATAAGAACTTTGAATTTGAATTGCTTCTGGGTTGCATCCGTGTTTTGTTAACATTAGTAATGAAGTGTTGGTTTTTTCCCCCCATGTTTTGTTAACCTTAGTAACGAATGGTTAGATTTATCCAAAGTTTTGTACGGTCCCGATCTTTTAATAGGTTGAGCGGGAGATTGAGTTTTTTTAAAATTACTTGTGTTTTGTATAGATAGATATGGACCGTCCGATCTGACTGATTAAGGTGTTTTGTGATAATATTGATTACCGTTATTTTAGGGTACATATTGTTGCATATTACTGAAATACCTCAACTTTAGCTATATCTAGCTATATGTTTATCAATTCATTTCGTTTTATATTAACATAATTACATAAAAAGTATTTTATAATGGGAAAAAATATATATAACAATTTTTTTGAATTATAACGACGGTTCATCCATCACCATAGACATGTGAAATTTATTAGTTATCAAACACTTATTTGCTAACCAAAGGTTTAAAACACAATTATATAATTTTAATTGTTTGGTCTCTTGGTATACTCAATTTATAATTTTAATTATATCTTCACTTATTAACTAAAAAATATTATAATTTCATAATTATTAACGTAATTAAAAGGCTCTTTAAGTTTCCTCTTTCTTATTTTTCTCTCAATTATTCTCATTTTTTACTCTCATTTATCCATTTTTCTATTTTTTTAAAATTTTCTCGCTTATATCCTAAGTTTCTTTCATTACTTACTTTTTTTTATTTTACTACTTTTAATTATTAATAATTAACACGAAGTGTGTGACCAAAAGAGTAATTGTAAATAATGATAATTATCATAAGTAATACTCTTGGCACGGAAGTGGTTAGTATGAAGTTTATTTTAGAGTAAGTTGGTCAATTGACCAATAGAATACTGACACGCACACAAGGTTGTATGTGTGTCGATATTTTATCGTCAATCGATTAACTTACTAAAAAAAAATAACTTCACGCTAACCGATCCTCTTAACACACTGCTTTGTAAAGAATAGACTGTGACCAGACTGCTGGCATGGTAGGCCGTCCCACTAAAAAGAGGGCTTTGGTGTATTTTTTTGACCCACAAAAATTGGACCTTTTGGCACTACTACCACTGGCTTTATGGGCTCAATAAGTGCCAAAATAGACATAAACAATCTTGGTCATGGTAGTGGTCATCCCATGACTATGAAACTTTACTTTTTTGGCCCGTGAAAATTGACCTTTTTTGGCCTACCACCACCACTTGGTTGCCACCTCTAGTAAAGAATGTGTTTATACTACTCATTTGCAAATATTGTTAACGATATTGAATCTTTAATAAGTTATATTCTAATTTTTATTTATTAGTTAAAATTTATATGATCGATATTAGGATCATGATAAGTTATTAAAATAGTCATAATGACGTCTAATATAAGTAATTTATTAATTAGGTGTCATGATTATAAGTCTATTTTCATTTTTTTAATAAATTAATATTTTTAAAAGAAAATTTAATAGTTACACGAATCTCTTTCACATAACTAGTAAATGAGACCCACGTTTATAAAAATCAAAAAAAAATTACGGAGATAATAATTTTTTTTCCCCACAAAAATGAGCCCTTTTGTTAATTTATATCCCGTGGTAATCTTTTTGTCCCCGCCCTCGTTGAATTGTTAAACTTGGGTTCATTTGGGGCTTCTATATAAGAATTTATATATTTTAAAGTTTTTTATAAACATAAACGTAGAAAGTAGAAACTCCATGCTTCATATACAACATTAGAGGAATCCTAGCATGCTCCTTTTATATATATACAAGCTTAAGATCCTTGCGAAACAAGAACTAATTTTTAAAATAGTTTTAAAATATTTTACTTGTATTATGTTCTATTAAATGTCAAAAGAATATCTATCTATCTATCTATCTATCTATCTATCTAATACAGTATCACGTTATAATAAGTAATAAGTCTATAACGTGTTCCTTAATTCCAACGCCTAAACCCTACCAATAACGCCGCCACCACGTTGAATCTCACCATCTTCGCCGGCACCACCGTCAATTTCCCAGTAGCCTAAATCGACCCACTGATCTCCGCTGAAGAACATTCTTCCACTTCAATTTCTGCCTCTAAATTATCTTCTAGAATTGTGTTCTAAAGAATGATCGGAGTACCGTACTACTAGAAGATTTTCTATTCTCTTGTCCTCTGACAAGTTTTTTTTCTCCTGCTTGTTGGCATGTATGGTTTTTGATCCCGTTGTGCATTTTTACGTTTATTTTTCATAATGGCTTCTAGTAGTCAACAAAATATCCCAGAGCATGTTGCTTTATGCCAGAATCTGACAATTGAGGAGGAAGAGGAAGGTGGACTTGTTTTGGAGGGGGATTTTGGATTTGAGGATGAACAGGATTTTACCCTTTGTTTAGTGGGGCGATTTTTGGTGACGAAGTCAATTAATTTTCAAGCAATGAAGGATACGTTGATCCCGATTTGGCAACCTATGAAAGGTATCGAGGTTAAGGAGTTGCCGGATAACAGGTATCTGTTTCGTTTCTTTCATGTTCGGGATATGGAGAGGGTTTTGCAAGATGGGCCGTGGTCTTTCGTTAACAATATCCTCCTTCTTCATCGTTTGTTGCCGGGAGAGCAATTTTCCCATATCCCTTTGAATGTGGTGGAAATATGGGTTCAGGTTTTTGATCTTCCTATTGGATTCATGTCATCAAAGGTCGGTCAGGCTGTTGGGAACTATATTGGTCGTTTTGTTAACTCGGATGTTCGTAATTTTGACATCAATATAAAGACTTTTATGCGAGTAAGAGTGGCTATGGATATCCGTAAGCCTATAGTGAGGAAGATGAAGCTTAAGCGAGAAGGCAATGGTGCTTGGTTTTGGGTTAATTTTAAATATGAGCGCCTCCCAACGTTTTGTTTCTATTGTGGCTTTATGGGCCACTCTGATAAATTCTATGTTAAGTTGCTCGATAATCCATCTCCTCCTTGTGATCGAGTTTGCTTATAGTATTTGGCTTGAGCACAACCAAGGCGTTTGGTAAATAGTCCGTGGAGAAGTGGTTACGTCGGCCCGGTGAAAATTCCATGCTCCGTGTTGTTGAAGAGGTAGATGGAATGCAGGTTGATAAGGTTTCTCCTAATGTTCAGCAATCTGTTGTGGTAGTTGCGGTGTTGAGCAAGCAAATCCCATCTTCAGCGGATGTTGACGCTTTTGAAAAGGATATTTCTGAGTCTAAAGGGGTTGTTATTGGTGAGCGAGCGTATGAGGATGATTGGAAGTGGTGAGGTGGAATGACTACTACTAATATATGGCTCTAACTTTGTGGCTTCATTTGGGCTTGTAATGGATAATCCGACTCAAAAATGGATTGAAGGTGGGCTCTGGACATCGAGCCCGCCGAGAGATAAATAACAACCTTGAAATTTGGAACGTAAGTGGGTTGGGTAATTCACTGACGATTCGAGCCTTAATGACCTAGTCCGTCGGTTTAAACCTAGTTTTATTTTTCTATTTGAAACTATGTTATCACGTGATCGTTTATATTCATAAAGACTCGTTTGGGTTATGATGGTGTTTTTTTGCAGTAAGTAGTGTTGGTCATGGAGGGGGTATATCCTTTCTATGGAAATGTAAAGATAGTGCTCATCTTCTTTCTTATTCTGATCATCATATAGATGTTATTATTAATCTCCACGATATGCCTACACATGGCGACTTCTCTTTGGTTTCTATGGTCATGCGATTCGTTCGGATCGCCACTTATCATGGTCTCTTCTCCGACATCTAAGTCATCAATCTTCTCTTGGTGGTGTTGTTTGGGGACTTTAATGATCTCCTTTCTTACGAGGAAAAACAAGGTGGTGTTAGCCATCCTCGTGGGCTCTTCGATGGTTTTCGCAAGCGATTGATGATAGTGGGCTTCATGATATTGGTATGAATGGTTACCCTTTCACTTGGGAGCGTCGGCGGGGGTTTTCCGGATGGTGTTGAGAAAGGTTGGATAGGCGTTAGCCTCTTGACTTGGTGTTACGAGTTTATTGATGTAAAGCTTCGTAATTTGGAGGTTTCAGTTTCGGATCATTTAGCGATTCTCTTGGGTTTTATACCTTCACATCAGGTCTATAGAGCTCAAAAATTTTGATTTGAGAATCTTTGGTTACGTGAACCTCAGTGTAAGGAAATTGTTACTTCTAAATGGCGATGTAGTGAGGGTCGACTTCTATCCAATCAAAATTTGAGGCGTGTGGGTAGGACCTCCACAGTGGGGTGCCCATTTGGCTAACTAATTTGGTCTTGGCGGTAAAGCGAGAGATGAAGGTAGTTAAGTCCCAAGCGAGATGAGATCTCTATGGCGGATATGAGCATTTGAAGTCTAGTTATAATTTAATCCTTTCCCAATGAAGAGATTTTTTGGAAACAAAGATCCAAACATCTATAAACTTCAATTTGGAGATTCTAATTCAAAGTTTTTTCACAAATCGGCCAAATCTCGGAGGAAGAATAATTTGGTTTTGGCCTTAAGGATGTTAGTGGGCGATGGTGTGAATGGGACCTTTGGTCTTCCTAATCTTTTGCAATCTTATTTCCAAACTATTTTTACGTCTGAAGTGAGTCTCGAGGCGCGTGAGTGATTTCTGTATTGACTCTGGACTTGACCTCGTTCGGTGTAATTCTTTGATTGCTCCTTTTACTAAGGATGATGTTCGGGTGGCTATTTTCTCTATGCATCCAGATAAGTCTCCAGGTCCGGATGGAATGAATCCTGCTTTTTATCAAAAGTTTTGGGGAGTGGTGGGTGATTCTGGTCTCTCTTGCTTTTAAATTTTCTTGAGTCTGCTTTTTTCGGTTGGTCTAAATGACACAAATATTGTTTTGATTCCTAAAAATCAAAGCCGAGTTTATTCTTGATTTTCATCTATTTCATTATGTAATGTGTTGTATAAAATAGTGGCGAAGATGTTGGCCAATAGATTGAAGTGTGTGTTGGATTTGGTGATCTCGGAACAACAGAGTGCGTTTATTCCTGGGCGTTTGATCACTGATAACTTTATGATTGCTTATGAGGTTGTTCACTGTCTTAAACGTAGGCGTCAAGGAAAAACGGGATATGCGGCCTTGAAGATTGACATGAACAAAGCCTATGATAGGCTAGAATGGGACTATCTGTGGTCTGTGTTGAATCGGATGGGTTTCCCTTCCCAGTGGATTCAGTGGATGAAAATGTGTGTCTCAACTGTTCGTTACTCAATTTATCATAATGGTACAAATTTGGATCCTATAGTTTCGTCATGAGGGTTACACCAAGGTTGCCCTTTGTCTCCATACCTTTTTATTTTATGTGTCAAGGTTTTTACGCTATCTTCTGTGAGATGAGAGAAGAGAGTCGATTCATGGTTGTTTGGTTGCAGCGGGGGCTCCAATTGTGTCTCACCTCTTTTTCATTGATGATAGTTACTTATTTTTTAAGGCTACACATCGAGAGTGTCAGTCTATTCAGTGGTGTATTAATGATTATGAGACCGCTTGAATTGAAAGATAAATTTCAAAAGTCATCGATTTTGTTTAGTTCTAACACTTGGCGGTTATGCGGAATAGAATTATGTAATCGGTTGGGTGTGGTTTTGACTTCGGATTATAGTAAATACCTGGGTTTACCATCTTTTGTTGGGAAAAATAAGAAGAGGGTCCTATCTTTTGTGAAGGAAAAGGTTTGGGCTAGGATGTCAAGTTGGAAGAATAAATTGCTTTCAAAGGCAGGGAAAGAAATTTTGATTAAAAGTGTGGCTCAGGCTCTTCCAACATTTGTAATGAGTGTTTTTTTACTTCCCAAGGAGCTTTGTACGGAGTTAGAAGGTATGATGAGTAGATTTTGGTGGAGTAATAAGGTCGATAGTTCTGGAGGAATTCACTGGATGAACTGGAATAAGCTTTGTGCCAGGAAAGATTATGGTGGCTTGGGTTTTAAGAAGCTTCGGGAGTTTAATGTCGCTATGATTGGTAAGAGGGTGGCGTCTTATGACTCTCCTACTTCTTTTTGTAGCTAGAATTTATAAAGCTTGTTATTATCCAAAGACTTCATTTTAAACGCTTCCATCCGCTTTCGGAACCCTAGTTATGTTTGGCAAAGTTTGCAAGCGGCTAAACCTATTCTTTGTCGTGGAGCTCGATGGCGGGTGGGAAGTGGACGTAGTATATATGTTTGGACAGAACCATAGCTGCGAGATGATGAAAACCCATGTCCTCAGACACTCCGAGTTCCAGGAACGGAATCTGCGTATGTGCGTGATTTGTTGATCCCTAATAGTTTGCAGTGGGATGTGGACCTTTTACGTGATTTATTTGATGGTAGGGATAGCTCCTTAATTCAGCAGATTTCGCTAACCCGTCGTGTGTCTCAGAATGTTTTATATTGGCGATGGGAGAATCGAGGGTGCTATAGTGTTCGAAGTGCTTATGATGCTCAGGTTAATGCTCTTTCGTCTCTGAATACCCATCATGATTCAGGTGTTTGGAAGAAAATTTGGTCTCTAAAACTTCCTCCTAAAGTGAAACATCCGGTGTGGAGGTTATGTTAAGTTTACTTCTACTAAGGATCACCTTGGATGAAACGAGTTGAGGTGGGCGATTTACACCTTGATTTGTAAGAAAGGAGTGAGTCTACAACTTATTCGTTTATGTCACCTTACTTTTTGCTAACTTGGTCTTTGGCGATTTGTTGGTACGCCCTCCAATCCCGATTGTCCCTGATATTTTCCAGTGGGTAATTGATGTTCTTGGCAAGTCCAAGAATAATGTTGGTGCTATGTTTTGTATGGTTCTTTGGTGTTTATGGCATAATAGGAACGAGGTTCTGTGGAATGGCAAGGCTCAACAACCTATAAGCCTTCTCAATCTTGCAGGATCATTTCTTCACCAATGGACAACAGTTCAAGGACCTCTAGTTTATGGTTCTTTACTGGGAGTTTATGGTTCAAGGACCTCTAGTTTATGGTTTTTTAAATGTAATTTTGATGGGGCTATTTTTTCTGGTTCAAATCGGCTCGGCTATGGGTGGGTGGTTCGGGATGATAGTGGCTCGTTGGTTGCTGCTGGTCATGGCAGTTTGGTCGGCCCCTCCAATCCAGAGCTCGCAGAAGTGCTGGGTTGTAAAGAAGCTCTTAGTTGGTTGAAGGCTCGTTCGATGTCAAAGGTTATGATTGAGTCGGATGCTTTCAATCTTGTACAAGCTCTAAATTCTACTGTTTCATATCCAGGACCGCTTGGCTTAGTTTTGGATGATTGTAAGGAGCTGTGTTTAGCAATCGAAGTTAGTCGTATTCGTTTTGTTAGGAGGTCGTGAATCAATCGCTTTCATTGTTTAGCTTCGTGCTTGATTCGATTATGCGATGCTCGAGTTTGGGAGGGATCTCCCCCAAATTTCCTTTGTAATTCACTTCTTTTTGATCTGCAATAAAATTTCCCATTTTCTCTAAAAAAAAATGTCAAAATTATATATATATATATATATATATTATTTGTGACGCCCCCAAAATAGGTATACATCACCCATTCTGAGTTGTCAATACATGGTACAAAAACAACTACAACTTTATTATTACAACAGTAAAACTGTGAGTTTGAATACAAATATTATCTTCTAGACAATATCTATACTTAAATAAATCCCCATCATATTTATTGATACATTATTTTACAAAATGGTGAGGACTACTAAACAACTCTCTCTAG